>JAHRHZ010000144.1:51692858-51712342 GCA_024137785.1 Ginglymostoma cirratum | reverse complement strand
GACCCTTCTTCCTTTTCTGAAGAAGGGTCTAGGCCCGAAACGTCAGCCTTCCTGCTCCTCTGATGCTGCTTGGCCTGCTGTGTTCATCCAGCTCCACAGCTTGTTATCTCAGTGTTCAAAGGAGCTTGTGTAGTGTCACAGCAGTCCATCAATCTGTCCTCTAACAGATGACCAGGAGTGATGGCATGGTGCCCACTGCACATGATATTGGGTGTTTGAGGGACAAACCCACTGTTCCCTCCCAGGATGTCAGCATGTAGCTTCCAACCACCAGTCCAGATACTCCAATCAGGGTTGTAAATCAGTTTGCTATGTTCTGTGATTTAAAAGTCTAGCAGCATAGTCAACCACTTTGATAGTTCCTGTGGAAGGGTAAATATGGATGTTAAGCATGGGGTCAGATGCCAGGTGTGTGAGGGATAACAGAATGCCAGTCGGATGACGTGCTAGAGTGCCATATAAGGGATTGACAGGTTCAGTTGCAAGGTGTAATTGAGGATATCAGATCTGACAGGTAGGAGGGAGATGGTTGGGTCAGGGAGAGTCAGACGGTGAGCAGGGAGGGCGATGGTGAGGTCTGAGGTGGTAGAGAGTTGTGGGGATCAGGATAGTTCAAGGTAGTCAGGCCAGCAGGAGGGTTGAGATATTGGGTTCTGGCAGGGTCAGGTTTTAAAGTAGTAGAATTAAGTCAGTCCAGAAGGTTGGGATGTCAGGACCTGACAGTATCAGGTAGACAGAACATAGAGTTCTGTTGAGGGTCCTGGGTGAAAGTAGCTGGATGAGATGTAGCTGAAGGGTCAGTTTAAAGATTATGCTGGACTTAGACTAGGTTTTTAATCTAAGCTTCCCTGAGTTAACCTAACTATTGTGCTTAAGTGAGTTGGAACCATTCGAATTCTCTGAATTTAATTGACTCTTTCAAGGGGTTCCAGACGCAGGGGTTGCACATTGGAAAAATCAGCTTCCTGGCCAATTCCCACAGAGGCAGCTGTGTCCTGCATTCCTTATGGTCCCGACACATAACTTCTGTCTATACTGCTCCACCAACACTCAGGACATCAGAATATTTGACTGTTTCTCCTTGACGTCCATTGTGTTTTTACCAGTCTGCTTGTGCCAGGACGGTGAAGTTTGAAGTCTGGTATATATACCATGGACACAATTTTGGAGACAAGAATATACTCTCAGAATTGAGCAACAAGGTACTAATGACTGAGTTTGCAACCACAATCTTTTATTGATTAATAAATAAAGACTGACCACAACTCATTTAATTTCCAAGAAGCAACAGAAAACAAATTAATTTCATGGTGCAGGTTATAATATTTTTGCATCATTCAATTGTTCTATTTCTAAGCATCTCTTACTTTCTAGTGATTGTTATTCTTCTGATAATGCAGTAGATGGCAGTGCTTTCTGTACTAACAAACATCTAAATGAAAGGCACTGAGCTCATGGAAAGTATTCATCAAATGTGAAATTAATTGTTTGAAACCATACTGTCATAAATCACAAGGAGCATTTTAGTACATATTTTCTCTGTGAAGGAAATAACTTAAAGATTTTCTACCTCACCGCTGCTTCCAAGCAAAAGAATATTGTCAAGCAATTTACACAAAGACAGTTTCCATTCAAAACATTTTTTAAAAATCTACCTTGGTAGGAAAGTACCGGCTTGTCTTAAATTGCTTCAGGAAATGTGATAACGTACATGTGGAAAAGAACAGTATAATTGACCAGAATAAGACATCTGGAACATATGGACCATGGTGTCCACAAGCTGCGCCAAGGAACCTTCCATGAAATTTTATACATTCCTAAAATAAAAATATGTACAGTCAGCAGTTTGAAATTTAAAGTGCAATAAAATGTTGTCAGTAAAATCTTTGATCTGGTTATATTGACAAATTTACAGTATCACAGCAAATATGCTCTGAAATGACACAGAACAAATGAAGTACTTTAATTATTTTATCAATGTTTGTGATCAGAAAAAGATTTTGCACTTCCACGTTATGGTATATTTATCTGATTCACAACAAGTGATTCTTACAACCACCTGAACATAAAGGCAGCAGAGACCAATGCAGAAAAACCTGATTTAAGAGGCAAGACTCCAAGACCAAAAAAATTACAACCCCTTTAAGGTGAAGGCAATGAACTGAAATTCTAATCTGTCTCTTCTTCTGCATTGCACATTGGTGAAAGATTTAAACACTGACGCCAAACAATGAAGCACTTTCAGCTCAAAGACGAACTTAACAGCTGTGTCATCACGGCTGCTGCAACAGCTAAGGAACCATTCAACATCATCGCCAGGGATCAATCAGGTAGATGAAAAGAAGAATGAAAAGCAGTCTGAAAACAATTCTGGAGATAAGGAAGTGAAGACTTCCTACTACACTTAGGTACTCGTTGATGTAGGTAGCGGCATTACTTTGACACTAGCATCTGCTCAAGCTGCTCCTCTGCAGATGATAACATTTCAAAAATTCCATCAGAAAGTAGCAGTGTAGCATAGTCAACAATGGAATAAACCTCTTGCCAGGACACTTAGGTAGTTCCTATGCAAAAGTAGGAGGTTCTAAGTTAGGTGCTAGGTGGTCTTCTGCTAGGTGGTCTTAAGTTAAGCTAAGTAGTTGAGGCTTCCTCATTGAAAGTTTTTAAAGCTAAGATAGGTAATTTTTTGAACAGTAAAGGAATTAAGGGTTATGGTATGAGGGTGAGTAACTGGAGCTGAGGCCAGCAAAAGATCAGCCATGATCTTATTGAATGGCGGAGCAAACTCGAAGGGCCAGATGGTCTACTCCTACGCCTGGTTCTTATGTTCTTATGTTTGGACTTACAATGAGGTGAGGTCTTACATTTGCATTTCGATTCAGATTTTTGTCTTCTCTAAAGTTGTGTGAATAATGAAAACTTGCTTTTCCAGGATCATCTTCTGTAAATATGAATTAAGATCACTGTTTTATCTCGCAAGACTTATTTCTCAGGTGCATGATCATTGATTGTTGATGATAGCTGATTTTTTTTCCTGAGCTAATAATTCACACTGACCGTTGAGCTCTCAAAATCTCGGTAAAAGAGAAACTGTATCATGTTCCTGACCTCAGAAATAAAATTCAGTATGTTGCGTTCTGTTCCAATTTGGATGAGCACAAAAACAATGTCCCTGTACTTGCAGAAAAAGCAAATTACCTGTTAATACACACATTTTCCTACATAAATTATATTTTGCAGAAACAGAAGTATCCAAAGCTGCTTCTTCATTCTGGTTTCACAAGATGTTCTCACACACCTCTATATTTGACAAAGGCAACTTTAGCTCGAACTTACAGACAGTGTCATATTTCCCCAGGGAATTTCTGCTGCTGTGATATTGAGGTTATTCCAGTACTGCAAAGTTTTATTGTTCAAGTTTTGTGGTTCTACACAAATGCATCTGTAATAAATGTATATATTAACCAACAGCAAACGGTGAAAAAATGTTCACAAGTCTGACATTACAAAAACGATATAACTATCTTGCTCATCTGTACGAGAGATGTCATCAGTAAGTAATCCACCCTTCAAGTGAGACTACCTGTTTAGCATTTTATTACTATTAATAGATACTAAAATTTCAGCAAAGATTGATGATATAAGTGCTATATCATTTTTTCAATAATATCTATTTAAGGTGCTTACCGATTTCTCCATGTAAAGGTAATTAGATACACTTTTATTTAGCATTTCAGTATTTTATCATTTCTATTTTATTGATAATGGCTATCCTTTCACTCCCTCTGACACAAATCATGTTCAGTTTTTGCTAAATAAGTGGTGGTTCTGATGAAAGGTCATTGTCCTGAAATATTTATTCTGTTTCCTGTTTTACAGTCGTGGCTTAAGCTGTTCAGTGTTTGAAGTGTTTTCTGTATTCAATTCAGATTTCCAATAATTTGCAGTATTTTTATTATGTTTCACTGACAGGTATCCTTTCATGAGATGTAAATGTTACACTTGGATCAGTAAAGGACTATCAATCTCATACCTTTACGTGAATGTGTTATTCATCCATTCATAGAATCCCTACAGTGTGGAAACAGGCCATTCAGCCCATTGAGTCCGCACTAACCCTCTGAAAAGCATCCCACCCAGACCCACCCCCCTACCCTACATTTTCCAACTCGCACAATGCCAACCACAACGGAGCTTAACAGCTCCGACTCTCTCACCCGACCCCGAAGACCCTGCCCCAAACCACCATGCCATCAATCACAACAGCACGTGGTAGTCCGTACTTCCCTCCATCCCTGAGGTCGGGTCCCCAAGGAAAAGTTGGCTCACTGCCAGATGAACAAGGCAGAGGAGCTGCCAGACTCCATTTGGATGAGAGGTGCCATCATCTTCCAGCCCTGGACGAAAACAGCAGCTCACTGGAAGTGCCCAATGGCCATGAGAGTCTATCCACCTCAGGAACCACATGGCGCTGGCCATCAGCCCAGAGCAAGAAAGGAAGAAGGAAGGAGAAGGAAATGCCAGCCAGCTCAGCTAAGACTGACAACCCATTGGCCAGGAGGAAGCAGAAGAAAGGCCAGGATCGCTGTGTCGCTATCTCCCAAAAAGACAGATCCAGCAGGTGGCCAGTAACTCAAAAGCAAAAGCTTCCAGGTGCAGTGTCCAAAGCTCTTCTCTCCAAGGGTCCATGTCAGATGGTTCAATAAGTAGAATACTTACACTTTCCTGAGTAATTTTAAGTTTGTCTTAATGTTTATTTTGTTTACCAATGCAGGAATTTATCCATTTATAGTATCTCTCAATCAAGGGCTGTCTTGTGGCACAGTGGTAGTGTACCTACTCTTGGACTAGGAGTAGCTGGGTTCAAGCCCCACTTACTCTAGATGTTTGTAATAACATCTTTGAACAGGTTGGTTAGGGAAAAATAGGCTAAAAGGTACAGGTTTGTTTTAATTATTTTTCGGTTAATGAAGACTCTATGAAGTCAATTTCCAGTTTTAGCATTGATTCCTTTGGGATCACAACCACAACTTTACCCTCTTGTCTTTATGAGGTACGCTTTTAAACATTAGCTGTTTTTACTGCAAAATACAGGAGATACAAAATCATTTTCCAGGCTGTGTCCAATGCATACTATAGCCAGTCATTCAAAGGCTTCAGCAAATTGCCTACACAGGACATTCCCATCCAAATTTTCTTTCCCACTTTCATTTTCCTGAAATATAGCACTTGCAAATTTTCTGCATAGAAGTGCATCTGCTGTCTTTCAGCTGGCGTTGGATGGAGGCCCTTAAGCAACTATTAATCGACCACTTAATGGACCTTCCTAACAAAACTTAATTGATGAAACAGTAGGAAAATTGAAGTGTGCCTCGGATGTGTTTAAGCTGCCAATTAAGTGATGCTCATACCACATGCCCTGTCACATGTAGGGTAGAAAAAATCCAACTCATACAGAGATTTTGTTGGGAATATGCGGAGGCAAAGTCAAGGCACTTGGAAGAAGTGCACAAACCTCAAACAACCCCTCTGCCCAACCTTATAAGTACACCCTCTCTCATACATGGCAGTGCCTGCAGCTCTTGCACTAAGGATTTGAATTGAATTGCAAGCCCAAGAGACTGAAGTAAAGTATTCATTAATATGTGATCTTCATAGTTATATTTCTTTTGGTCAGCAACACATATCATTTATAGGATCTACTTTGACTAAGCTGAACTTCATTTGCCAGAAAGGTGACATTTAGTAAATGGAAAGTAGAAACTGCAGATGCTGGAAATCTGAAACAAAAACAGGAAATGCTAGACATTCTCAGCAGATTTGGCAACATCTATTGAGAGAGAAACAGAGTTAATGCTTCAGGTGAGAAACATTTCACCAGAACTGGGAAACATTAGAAATGTAATAGATTTACAGCAAGGAGCAGGTAACTGTCAGCTATCTAAACTGTCTTTCCTTTGACATTGTTAGTTACTGCCTAGAAAGGTATTAACAATCAAAGAATGTAAATAGAGTGGGTTCACGCATAATAATAAATAAGCACAGTTAATTCCCATAGCTTAACAGCACAAATCAAAAAAAACGGACAGTATTTTTGTTAGGCTCGCTGTGAAAGTTTCATTTTCTGATTAGTTGTTAAAAAAAATTCACTAATTAAACAGCATTAATTTTGCTTACAAATATCACATTTGCAAATTATAAATCAAGCTAAAACTAAGACAACTCTGAAAATCAAACTCTTAGGATAATTCTTTTGGCTGAAAATGTATTTTGTTTGTGAAAGGGTTCACGCAACAAAATTTAAAAGTTCATTCCTTACAATGTAGAATATAACTGTATTGCATGTATTCAGTATAACACTGTGGAACTACATTTGAAGCATTAAGATGAATGATTCAGATACTTACGAATAGTGGGTCAACTGTTCCAAGTGATTATACATATTGATAGGGTATGTCTCACCAAGGTGATACAGCTTTTCTAATGCCTCATAGATGAATATTATGCAAATGAGGGAAGCAAATGCTTCCTCTGTGAAGCGGGTGATGTAACAGACCAATGAACTTGCATCTGTAGCAACAAGAACTAAGCAAAGAAAAGCTGTCCAAAGTCCAATACAGGTTCTCAGAGAAAGGTACGATAAGCCATAATCTCTGTAATAAGTAAAGCATCATATTAAGACATAAATCTGCAAAACAGATAAATTAACCACTAATACCTAAATATTATTTAAGATTCTCTAGATTATTCATCGTAAAATATTCAAAATAGTCTGTTATTTAGACATTTTCAGTCATATTTCTGAGACAACGTTGATACAAAATTACAAATATGACTACATACAGTAAATTACTACTGTCATATAGATCATGGAGAAGAGTTTTAATTGTTGAATAAAGCAACTATGTTATGCCTGAACGTAACAAGTTCAGTTAACCATTTAATTCAGATAAATATTGGACATATAAATATTTTGTACTGTATTTTCAAAAGTAAAATTCCTGCATTTTTATATTATGCTGAAACCTACACTGAGTTAGAATTGACCAATATTACCAATTAAATCATGCTCTCCTTATTTTAAAACACAACTACTTGGTGTGAATTTTCATAACTCAATTCAGTTTCAACAAGTAACAGTCCAGAATTGGTGAAAGAATTGTCATGTTAATGTTTAATTAATTTTCAGAACATTTCACGCACTGTTTCCTCAGTTTATACAACTGAAGAAGTGCTATCCTTTACAATGGTTATTGTTTACTTAAACTTTATTCTCTAGCACTAGCCACACATACAGGCCTCATCATTAAGACTACAAAAAAGCAATCAACTACAAATTAACTGAAAAATGGGTAGCCAGCAGTTGAAAGCAATGGGAAAGATGCCCATCCATTCCAATGGTCCACATGCTGAACTTTTCAGCTGGACCTATGAATAAGAGAGCAGCACATATTCTCGCCTCAAGTGAAAATTTGCTTAGAAATGGAAATTGAGAAATTTCTAGGACCTCATTCAAAGTTTTCAGATACGAATAGCCAATGAGTGACTGAGCAAAAGATCTTTGAATGTGGCTACTCTACAGAAGATGCAGAAATAATCTGGACTCCACAATAAAACTGCAGTCTTATGCGAACTTATTCCTGTTGTCTTCCAAGATTGACCTCTTGCGCTGTATTTATTTTCTGCCCTCCCATAACTGATAAACTGCAATAAATTTACTATTTAATTTCTGGAGCACACTGGCTACATTTAAATAAGGCTTGAACGAAAAAAAAGGTTCACCAAATCCAACGGCAGCTCCATTAACCTTCAATACATCAAAATAACTGCAAACTAGAAACATAACAGGGTCATACAAGTTTATGATGAAATGGGATTCTTGAGATAACAGGAGGTGGAATTAAGGACCACATTACAGTACCATAGATCTCTGCTAGAAATCGTGTAACGTTTCTACCTCATGGGGAAGCAATGTATTCTCTGCTGACATTATGCATTGCTAAGAGAGCTAGCAATCTCTTCACTACAAATTTCATCACTATTTGCATGTGATCATATCACAACTGACTGCAGCATTTTTACTGGGAATCTCTCGATTGGGGCTGCAGTGATGTCATTAGGTTGTCAAAGCAGCCAATCACGCCAAAGCATTTTCACAGACACCTAACCTTTGCAGAAAATATAGTAAAATTTTATTTTGTTAATTTTATACAGGGGAAATTAAAAATTGGGATGTACCCATGTGCTAAAGGCAGAAACTGAGGTATTCTGCAAAAAAAATTTAGTTTAAAAAAATTACTTGTTAATCATTCAAAAAATATAAAATTCCAGGAACATTTTTAATGTTCCACAAATTTTAACATCGCATTTCCATTAAAGAATCCTTAATTTAGGAACACAGAAACAGAAGTTGGCCATTCAGCCCCTAAAACCTGTTCGACCATTCACTGAGATCATTGTTGATCTGTGGTTTAACACCATATACCTGCCTTTGGCCCAGATCCCTTAATACCTAAGCTCAAGAAAAGTTTCAGATTTAAAATTAATATTTGTGGAAGTGAGTTCCAAACATCTACCATCCTGTATTTGTAGGAATGCTTCCTAACATCTCTCCTGAATGACCTGGTGCTAATTCTCAGGCTATGCCCCCTAGATCTACAATTCCCAACCTATGAAAATACTTTATCTTTATCTACTCTATCTGTTCATGTTAATATCTTGGAGACTTTGATCAGATCACCCCTTAACCTTCTACATTCTAAAGAAAACAGGCCTAATTTGTAATATCTCTCCTCATAGCCTAACGCCTAAAGTTTAGGTATCACTTTTGTAAACGTAAGTGTACTCCCTCGAAGTTCAATATAGCCTGCCTAAGGTACTGTGCAAGGTCTGCTCACTGTACTCCAAGTAGGATCTAACCAGGAATAAAAACAGAAATTCCTGGAAAAACCCAGGAAGTCTGGTAGCATCCGTGGAGAAAAAGCAGAGTTAATCTTTCAGGTCCAGTGTACCTTCTTCAGAACCAAGGTTTTATATAACTGTGACATAACTTTTACATCTAGATATAAAGGTCAGCATTCCACTCACTCTCTTGATTATTTTCTGCACCTGTTCATGACATTTTAAAGATCTATGCACCTGAACCTGCGAGTCTCTTTGGACAAATACTGTATTTAACTTCTCACTACCTCGAAAGTACCTTGATCTAACCTCTTTCAGTTCAAGTTGGATAACGTCACACTTGTTTACATTGAACTGCATCTGCTACAGTTTGTTCCATTCACTTAGTCTATCAATATCCCTTTGAAATTTTATACTATCTTTCTACACTGTCTACAATACTACCCAACTTTTCTCATCAGCAATTTTAGATATGTGACTTTCTACGCTCTCGTCAATAAATAATATGAATAACTGGGACACTAACATAGATCCTTGTGGGTCACTAGTGGCCACATCCTGCCAATTCAAGCGCCTACGCATTATCCCAACTTTCTGTTGCCTGCCACTCAACCCAATTCTGTCCATTAGCAGTCTCAGTAATTTGCTCTAAAGTCCATGGGTTTCTACCCTAGTTAACAGTCTCTTGTGTGGGACTTTATCAAATGCCTTCTCAAATTCCATATAAAGAATGTCCAAAGTTATTACACACTGCCTTAGTAACTTCTTCAAAAATAATCAGTGAGTTTTTAGGCATGGCCAACATGCTGCGAATATAAGCTGGCTCTCCCTAACTAACTGAAAATTTTCAAGGTGTCCAGTTACTCCAATATTATGGATTCCCACAACTTCCCCACCACATATATTAGGCAAACTGGTCTGTAATTTCCCTATCAACCCCTATTTTTAGGGAACTCTGAAAGATTATAGTCAGGGTGTCTACAATATGATCCCCTATTTCCTTTAACTCCCTTGGATGGAAACTATCAGGTCTCAGGGATTTGTCACTCTTTAATTCCATTAATTTCCTCATTACTGATGTTTTACTGACTTTAATTTTATCCAGCTCCTGTCCCCAGTCCACTATTAATTTTCTTGAGACTTCCAGTAAGCTTCCCTCCTTTTCTACTGTAAATACTGAGGCAAAGTAATTATTCTTCATCTCTGCCATTTCTCCATCTTCACTGACAATATCCCTACTTTCAGTTTTTGTGGGCCAACATTGCTGATCACCCGCTTTCCCTTCATATAATTATAAAATCTCTTGTTGCTGTTTTTATTGTCCTTGACAAGCTTTCTTTCATAATCTCTTTTAGTAGTTCATATAAACTGCTTTGTGGCCCTTTGCTGGTCTTTGTATCTTTTCTATACAGCAGTGCTGCATTTTTGGATTTTTAAAATATTCTTTCTTTTAGGTTTGTGGTATCCCTTACCTTTTCCATTGTCTACGGTTTTGTATTTTTGTGAAATGGAGCTTTTCCCTCTCATGGGTATAAATGGGCTTTGTATCGTGTTAAATGTTTCTTTAAACATCCTCTACTGTAAACATCCTCCAGTGACTTCAGTTGTGTTACCAATTAGCAGTTTACTGTGGACAGTCTCTATTTCACCTTGTCAAAATTAGTCTTTCCTAAATCTAAACTCGAGTAGCTGATTAATGTTTTTCACTTTCAGATGTTACGTTGAACTTGTTCATTCTATGATTACTCTTAATAGATGTTCATGCACAATTAATTCTGCCTGGAACAAGGTGTAATTTTTATGGGTTTCCAGCAAGGAGGAAAAGCTAAAATTCTAGCTAATTTCACAATTTATGGCTTTGGACAAAGGTATGGAGGAGAACCACTGCAGTTATGTCAGACTGTTGATGACAGACTACAAGGGCAAGATTTCTGACCTAATCTACCATGCAGTACATCCTGAACTTGTCATCAGGTATGGAGGGGTAATGGAGTAAATGCTGACAGTTTGTTATCAACACTGCCCCTTGCCAAAAAATCTCAGTGTTTATCTTGATCCTGCAGTATTTCAACCAGCTGTTTTCAGAAAAAGGACAGGCAGGTGGTATTAGGGCAGAGAATAAGAAGCAGATTTCAATGGAATGAAAACCAGTGACAACAATGCCATTGCTTAGGTCCTATGATGTCAATGATGAAGTCACCTTGTCATGTGATGCCACAGAGACAGGAATTGGGGCAAACCTAATGCAGTAAGGACAATCAATTCCATTTGCATCTAGGATATTAATGTAAACCAAATGATGTTTTACTCAGGCAGAGAAAGAGTGCCTGGCTATTGTCTTTGCTTGTTTGGGACAGATAAACTGACAATGAAGTTTAACCTCAAGCCACTCCTGTCTACTCCAAAATGTTTGTAAGCAATGTTAGTTGTGTTTTTGCAGAGTTATTATAGGCACATGACGTACAAACAAGACAAACAAATGTACATTGCTGATATGTTATAGGGCTCAGTGTTCCCTATGAATAAATCTGAGGATATTAAGATAGAGTACGAAATCTTCCGGATTCAACAAGAAACAACAACTTGACATGCTCTGGAAACTATCAACCCAACATAAACACTGAATTTGAAAGAAAAGCATCTTGCTCAAATCAAGCAAACTACATAATTCTTCACGTGCTGCAGGATATAGTGATGAAAGAATGGCCTGAAGCACCAAGGTCAAAACCATTGGTATAAGAGGGTATTGGGCATACAGAAGTAAAAGCTCAAGATGGCATCTTGAAACAAAATAGAATCATTACCTTAAGAAAAGGAAGAAAGAAATGCTGAAGCACATCCATATCAATGAATTGAGTATTGTCTGAGGAAGGCAAGAGAAGTGCTGTTATGCTCAAGCATGAGCAATCAAGTTAAGGATCATATCTGCCCGGGCAGTACTTGTCACAAATACCAAGCTAAGCAAGCAAAACAGCCACTTAAGATGAATGATATCTCAGGCAGAATATGGGTGAAACTTAAAGTAGACCTCTTCACTCTCACAGGAACTGAATATCTTGTTACATCAATCATTATTCTGATTAAAGTTAAATCAGTTGACATCAACAACACTAGTGAGTTTGGAGAACGCCTGAAAAGTATACCACAGCTGTTACAGCATTCCAAACATTATGCGGAATGACAATGGCCCTTAGTTCATGAGTAAAGAATTTAGCCATTTCATAACAGTCGGGGGAAGGGAAAGCGAAAGTGACAGGGAGTATGGAGTTAAATGGAAAGATAAGTAGCAGGATACCATGTGAGCAGGTGGATTTAAGCTCGAGGCAGACTAGGAATGTAGCAAAAAGTAAGGATAACTTAGGACATCTTATGATTTCCAATATCTCTAATAATGACAAGAAAGTTAGCATTAAGGCGCTTTACCTAAATGCTCGTAGTATTCGTAACAAAGTAGATGAATTAACGGCACAAATCATCTTGAATGATTATGATGTGGTAGGCATCACAGAGACGTGGTTGCAGGGGGTTCAGGACTGGCAGCTAAACATCCAAGGATTTACAACTTATCGAAAAGACAGGGAGATGGGCAGAGGGGGCAGGGTTGCCTTGTTAGTTAAGAATGAAATTAAATCAATAGCACTGAATGACATAGGGTCAGATGATGTGGAGTCTGTGTGGGTGGAGTTGAGGAACCACAAAGGCAAAAAAACCATAATGGGAGTTATGTACAGACCTCCTAACAGTGGTCAGGACCAGGGGTACAAGATGCACCGGGAAATAGATACGGCATGTCAGAAAGACAAGGACACGGTGATCATGGGGGACTTCAATTTGCTGGTGGGCTGGGTGAATAACATTGCCGGTGGATCCAAAGAAAGGGAATTCATGGAATGCTTACAGGATGGCTTTTTGGAACAGCTTGTGATGGAGCAGGCTATTCTGGACTTAGTGCTATGTAATGAGCCAGACTTTATAAAAGATCTTAAAGTAAGGGAACACTTAGGAGGCAGTGATCATAATATGGTAGAGTTCAGTCTGCGGTTTGAAAGCGAGAAGGCAAAATCAGATGTAATGGTGTGACAGTTAAATTAAGGTAATTACAGGGGCATGAGAGAGGAACTGATGAAAATCGACTGGAAGCAGAGCCTAGCGGGGAAGACAGTACAGCAACAATGGCAGGAGTTTCTGGGTGTAATTGAGGACACAGTACAGACGTTCATCCCAAAGAAAAGGAAGATTATCCGGGGTGGGGGGGGATTAGACAGCCATGGCTGACAAAGGAAGTCAGGAAATGTATCAAAGAAAAAGAGACAGCCTATATAGTGGCCAAGAGCACTGGGAAATCAGAAGATTGGGAAGGGTGCAAGAACAAACAGAGGATAACAAAGAGAGAAATAAGGACGGAGAGGATCAAATATGAAGATAGGCTAGCTAGTAATATTAGAAATGATAGTAAAAGTTTCTTTCAATACATAAGAAACAAACGAGAGGCAAAAGTAGACATTGGGCCGCTCCAAACTGATGCTGGAAGGCTAGTGATGGGAGATAAGGAAATAGCTGAAGAACTTAGTAAGTACTTTGCGTCAGTCTTCACAGTGGAAGACATGAGTAATATCCCAACAATTAAGGAGAGTCGGGGGCAGAGTTGAGTATGGTAGGCATTACAAAAGAGAAAGTGCTAGAAAAGCTAAAAGGTCTAAAAATTGATAAATCTCCTGGCCCCGATGGGCTACATCCTAGAGTTCTGAGGGAGGTGGCTGAGGAAATAGCGGAGGTATTGGTTGTGATCTTTCAAAAGTCATTGGAGTCAGGGGAAGTGCCAGATGATTGGAAAATCGCTGTTGTAACCCCCTTGTTTAAGAAAGGATCAAGACAAAAGATGGAAAATTATAGGCCGATTAGCCTAACCTCGGTTTTTGGTAAAATTCTAGAATCTATCGTTAAGGATGAGATTTCTAAATTCTTGGAAGTGCAGGGTCGGATTAGAACAAGTTAGCATGGATTTAGTAAGGGGAGGTCATGCCTGACAAACCTGTTGGACTTCTTTGAAGAGGTAACAAGTAGGTTAGACCAGGGAAACCCAGTGGATGTTATCTATCTAGACTTCCAAAAGGCCTTTGATAAGGTGCCTCACGGGAGGCTGCTGAGTAAGGTGAGGGCCCATGGTGTTCGAGGTGAACTACTGGCATGGATTGAGGATTGGCTGTCTGACAGAAGGCAGAGAGTTGGGATAAAAGGCTCTTTTTCGGAATGGCAACCGGTGACAAGTGGTGTTCCGCAGGGTTCAGTGTTGGGGCCGCAGCTGTTCACTTTATATATTAATGATCTGGATGAAGGGACTGGGGGTATTCTGGCGAAGTTTGCCGATGATACTATGTTAGGTGGACAGGCAGGTAGTACGGAGGAGGTGGGGAGGCTGCAGAATGATTTAGACAGTTTAGGAGAGTGGTCTAGGAAATGGCTGATGAAATTCAATGCGAGCAAATGTGAGGTCTTGCACTTTGGAAAAAAGAATACAGGCATGGACTATTTTCTGAACGGTGAGAAAATTCATAAAGCCGAAGTACAAAGGGATTTGGGAGTGCTAGTCCAGGGTTCTCTAAAGGTTAACTTGCAGGTTGAGTCCATGATTAAGAAAGCGAATGTAATGTTGTCATTTATCTCAAGAGGATTGGAATATAAAAGCAGTGATGTGCTTCTGAGACTTTATAAAGCTCTAGTTAGGCCCCATTTAGAATACTGTGTCCGATTTTGGGCCCCACACCTCAGGCAGGACATACTGGCACTGGTGCGTGTCCAGCGGAGGTTCACACGGATGATCCCTGGAATGGTAGGCCTAACATACGATGAACGGCTGAGGATCCTGGGATTATATTCATTAGAGTTTAGAAGGTTGAGGGGCAATCTAATAGAAACTTACAAGATAATGCATGGCTTAGAAACGGTGGACGCTGGGAAGTTGTTTCAGTTAGGCGGGGAGACTAGAACCCATGGGCACAGCCTTAGAATTAGAGGTGGTCAATTTAGAACGGAAATGAGGAGACATTTCTTCAGCCAGAGAGTGGTGGGCCTGTGGAATTCATTGCCACGAAGTGGAGTGGAGGCCGGGACGTTAAATGTCTTCAAGGCAGAGATTGATAAATTCTTGATCTCACAAGGAATTAAGGGCTATAGGGAGAGTGCGGGTAAGTGGAGTTGAAATGCCCATCAGCCATGATTAAATGGCGGAGTGGACTCGATGGGCCGAATGGCCTTACTTCCACTCCTATGTCTTATGGCCTTATGGTCTTATGGTCTTATAAATGATTAGGAAATTCAACAACATACATCGTCTCCACAACATTCCCAGTCAAATGGAAAGTCAATCTTTAAATGGAGAAATATAACTAATGAAGCACGGAAAGTTTACCAGTTCATAGGTTAATGTCATGCAACACCCAAAACTACACTTCCAATAGCAGAAAATATTACTGAAGCTGTAAGTACTAACTGGTATGAATGACAAGATCAAGGTGAAAGCCAAATTTTACATTGACAAAACTGCCAAAACACTGAGCATGGGAAAGTCAGTTGTGTAGCCACTATCTTTATGTTATATGCCTTTGTAAAAATATTTTGGCAACCATCATATACACATCATGTGAAACAAAGATGATGTTCTCCTGGAAATTATATCTTTTCGTGTTTCCGTAAATGTTGTTAAATACCAAAGGTTAATCTACCTTTTTAACTAATCTACCTAAGGCATCTATCTTTCTCGTCAGAGCTTTATTCCAACTCACATGTTTATAATTCCAATACAACTGATTACTTGTTCCTCATTTATACACACCCAGTCAAATTCTCACCCAATTACCATCAATTAATATATGAACATTACCCATTCCCTAGTTTATTTGGCCTCAGGCCCAAGAAAGAAAGTGTTTTGGTTACAAACATAGGTCTAGAGATTCTTGGGACTAAAGTGGCCCATTTAGAACTGCTGCAGTGGGTGCTTCTAGTGCAGGTATCCTGGAATAGCAGCGACACGTTAGTCAGATCTTCACACTATAGGGTCACACTCTGGCAGCCCATGGATCAACACTCTATCTGAACAAATTTTTCACAACAGATTCCAGAAAACAAAAGAGATGCCATGTCAGATCTTGGTCCAAAAAGTTATGTGCCATCACTTTCTCATCTGTTCCCAGACCCACATGTGCTAGTGTCTGACTTGTGCATTCACTTGTTTTGGACTATTCAAGCTGAGATGTGGTTTCTGCAGAGATTGCCATATAATACATAATAAGACGTATGAAGGATCTCCCTGATGTTTAACATAGGATAATAGTTGATGACTTTCTCTGCATTACTGCAAGATGCCAGCAGGATAGGCTCGTTCACTCCAATGGTTCTTCTTCTCTTTCCTTTCTCTTCTTTTCTCGTTTGTTTATTTTCTTTCAGTTTTCGTTTTTTTTAGGTTTGTTTTTCTCCTAACTTACCTTCAGGATAGTGGCAGTGGCATCGGCGGTATTGGACCCATTGGATTTGGCAGTCAGGAAGATGCCCAGTGCGAGACAGCAGCTGGGGGCCAGAGTGAGTTCCCAATGTCCAGCCTGCAGACCAAAGGCGAGGTCAAGGCCTGGCACGGATAGCACCTGGGTCAGGGCTTTGGCGGTCTGGTGTGTGGCAACAGTTGGGGGCCTGAATTGAAACTTTGGTGCTCTGTGACCCCAGGAGTGAGCCGAGCACAGCAATGGAGATTCCCCGACATCTACAAGAGCAATCTACTGTGATTGGATTGAACAGTCACGATGCTGAACACTTGCAGCCTTGAACAGGGGCTGCAGAATTGTGAGATGTTAGCAACACTTAAAACTAGCCTGTTCCACTGCAACAAGTGCTGGAATCCTGTAGAATTCCTGAACTGCAAGATACATGTTCATGGTGCAAAATGTTTGACAGCAGGCCCCAAATTTCTCTGAAATAACAATGGACATTATAGTGTGGGAGGAGAGATCCTATATCCACTGAGGATTAGGAATTGAGCAGATAAATTGTGCAAAGGCAGTGAGAATGATTGCAGCACAGGGGTCAAAGTAATTTCCTTTTCTTAAAATTTTGTCAGGACTTTTTGAATTTCAAAGGCTATCTTTTGGTTTTCAGGAGCTTCTTTCTAATCTCAATATTTTGTTCGGTAATGTAGTCATGTAGTAAAAACAAATTCTGGATTTGTGTCAATGTTATTCGGGGTTCCTTCATTAGATAAGTATGGCTGCACGAATATCAAATTCATACATATATTACTTCATTATTAACACTTATATCTTGGAATTTTCTTTTTTGGGTTATTCTTTTGTTATTTTCTAACTATATTTCCCATATTCAGTTTTCACAATGAAAATTCTAACCACAAGGAACAAGGTGATCTGTTGGGAATGAGTCTCATGTCTGCAGCTCCTTTTACCAATCAACTGCAGCTCTTCATGACAAATCTTGGCACACATTTCACCAAGTATTACAAGGCTCCTCCCATGTCATCTAGACAATACTCCTTAAGCACCGAATGGTCATCACACAGGCATTTTGTGTGGCAGCATGGCTAGTATATCGATGCTGACATGGTTTAAATAGGTTATAAATCACCACAAGTCATGAATTGGACTAAAATCTTTTTGCTCAACAGTATTCAGCACCATACGAAACAATGTTTTTATGTAGTGACATCACTACAGCTGAGGAAGGACAATTACATGTACTAAGCTACTAGCATTACGTGCTTTAATGACTTAACAGATGAAAAGATGCATCGCACATTACAATGGTTTGTTCAAAAATTAAGAATTTTGGCAAAAAAGGTAATTTGAAAGACATTTCTCAATCTGTGTGGAAAATAAAACGGAGCTGTTGAAGTGCTTACTTGCAAAATTTAAACAGGATCTTTTCAAACACCAAGACTGGTCCTGTGCTTCCTAGGATCGTTAGTGGTTGCCCTGCAAACAGTGAATATGCTATGCCTGTCATAGATGCTCCAAACAGAGACTCAATTGCACTCTGAAAAAACAAAATAGTATGGATTAATACTGAAGAACACTGAAATACTGATAAGCATAAAGAAGAATAAGGTTTTTTAACTTTATTTATTTTCCCTCAGTAATTTTACACCACTTTACTGCAAATAGCAGTTTACCTATATTTTTTCAGAACACACAACTCTGCTGTGAATAATTTCAGATTACAGTTGGAGCATTGAAACAGAAGAAGGTTCTTTAGTCCATTGAGCCTGCTCTGCCATTCAAATGAATCACAGGGGAAATCATCCACCTCAACACCATTTTCCCACACGATCTCTATATCCCTCAAAATCATTAGTCTCAAGCTTCCAACTCCTCTCTAGTCGGGATTTCCAGAGATTCACCACCTTCTGAGTAAAGAATTTTCCCCTCATCTCGGTCTTGAATGGCCCACCCTTATTCTGAGACAGGATCCCTGTGATTCTAAGTTCACCAGCCAGGAGAAATAATACCTTCATATCCATCCTGTTGTGCCCTGAAAGAATTTAAATTTTAATGAGATCAACCCTCATTCTTTGAAACTCTACAGAACACTCGCTCAATTTTCTCAATCTCTTCAAAATACAATCCTGCCATCCTTAGTGACCCCGTGTTGCACACCTTCCATGATAAGTATATTCTTTCTGAGATAAGGAGGGCAAAACTGTACTCAATACTCCAGGTGCATCCTCACCAAGGCCCTATACAATTGCAGCAGGACATCTTTACTTTTATATTCAAATCACCTTGCAATGAAGGCCAACATACCATTTGCCTCACTTGTTGATTGTTGCGCCAATATGCTACCTGGAAGTGACCCACGAACAAGGGAATCCAGGTCCCCTTGGGGACAACATCGCAACATCTCATCATGTAAGAATACTCTAAATTTCTACTTTTTTTCCCAACAAAGTGGATAACTTCACATTTACTCGCGTAATATTTCCTTTACCACGTTCTTGCCCTTGCAGTTAGCTTGTCCAAGTTTGATTGAAATTTCCTTCAATCTTCCTCACAACTTACAGTCCCACATAGTTTTGTGTCATTAGCAAACTTGGAAATAACGTATTCGAATCCCACATCCAAAATCATTTATATAGATTATGAGCAGCTGTGGACCTCGTGCTGTTTCTGGTGGAACCCCGTTAGCCTGTCATCTTGAGATGTTTTAAAGTATCTTTAAATGCAAAACAAATGTCATTTTGGCATGACCATTATGTCAAGCTTTGTAGATATAGGAACACAAAGGAAGCTTTTAAAATTGCATCCAAATGAAGGCTGAAACTTCTACTCCGAAAGAAAATTAGAACTATAACTGGAACTGAAAAATGTTATCTACTAAGAAAGTTTTGGATTGGCTAACATTGTTTTGAAGGTGTACTAAATTAAGGTGTGGAAATTATAAAGGATCTGGAAAGAATGAATGGAGATAACTTGCATGGGGCTGGATGAACACAGCAGGTCAAGCAGCATCATAGGAGCAGGAAAACTTGACGTTTCGGGCCTAAACCCTTCATCAGAAATCATTTCTGATGAAGGGTTTAGGCCCGA
>JAHRHZ010000144.1:51674029-51692458 GCA_024137785.1 Ginglymostoma cirratum | reverse complement strand
CCCTTCATCAGAAATGATTTCTGATGAAGGGTTTAGGCCCGAAACGTCAAGTTTTCCTGCTCCTATGATGCTGCTTGACCTGCTGTGTTCATCCAGCCCCATGCTTGTTATCTCGGATTCTCCAGCATCTGCAGTACCTTTTATCTCTAATGGAGATAACTTGTTTATTTCAGCAGAAATGAGAAAATACTTTTTTTCACTTGTGTAGGAGAAATTTCAATCTCATTGTCTGAAAGTGCACTACAGACAGAAATTCTTGCCTCATTTAAAAAGTACTTGGATGTCTACTTGATGAGCCATGACCAGCTGTTCAGGGAGCATGTAAGAGTTCTAGTAGTGCCAACTTGTAGATGGTTACTGTGGTGAAGGCAATAAGTGTTGAACATGGTGAATGTGGTGCTAATCAAGCAGGCTGCCTTATTCTGGAAGGTGTCAAGCTTCTTAAGTGTCCTTGGAGCTGCATCCATACAGGCAAGTGGAGAGTATTCCATCACACTCCTGATTTGTGCCTCATAGACAGGCTTTGGGGAGACATGAAGTGAGTTACTTGTCACAAAATTCTAGCTTCTGACCTGGTCTTGTAGCCACAACATTTATGTGGTTGGTCCAGTTCCATTCCTGGTCAAATTTTTTTCATTGCAAAAATATACTTTATTCATAAAAAAACTTTACTACATTCACAGGTACTAAAGCAGTTATGTACAGACTTTGCATATCAATAAAAACAAATATTGGAATTTGATATTGCCTGCAGTTGGAAAAACCAAGGGCATTTTTTACTCATGCAGGACAGTACTTACACACATTGAGGCAAAGAAAGGGTCTGAGAACTGAACAGACCCTCATTGTACATTGGCAGAAAGACCTTAGATGATGGTCTTTCCCCACTGTATCTTGGCAGCAGCTGCCCCAAGCTTTGTGCCCTCCCCCCCCCCCGCCCCCCCCCTCCCCCCACCCCCAAACCCTTGCATCCCTCAGCATGTAGCCCTGGAACTTGGAATGTGCCAATCTCTGCAACACTTGGTCGAGGTCAACGCTTTACACTAGAAGGCCAACAAATTTCAGGCAGACCAAAGAACAAAGTTAATGGTCCTCCAAGCGCAATCGAAGTTTGTTTGGATGTGCATCCAGGGAACAGCCCTTAGAACACAGAGTCCTACGTCACACAGCTGCTCAGGATGAATCTTGACAAAAATTTCTCCAGACTTTCTTTGCAAAGGTACACTCCAGAAAGTGATGTGTGGCAGTCTCTTCAGCAGCTCAGCCGCTTCAAGGCCAGACCAATCCTTCATAACACCGGGGACAGGTAGAACCTCAGTTCTGTTTCTGGTCAATGGTTATCCCCACGATATTGATGGTGGGAGATACAGTGATGCTAATGCCATCGGGCAATGGTTTGATTCTTTCCTTTTAGAGATGATGATTTCCTGGCACTTGGTGCAACTATTATTAGCCACTGATCAATCCAAGCCTGGATGTCGACCAGGTCCTACTACAATGTATAATAAATATATTGCAATCATCGGTGAAGCTCCCCACTTATGACCTCATTATGGGGGAAGATTATTGATGAAGCATCTGAAAGTAGCTGTGGAAGGACACTACCATATGAAACTCCTGCGGTAATATTTTTCGACAGATGTTTGACCTCTGACAACCATAATCATTTTTCATTGGGTTAAATGAGTTTTCGTCGTGATTCCTTTTGACTTCAGTGTCAATAATGACCCTTTATGCAATACTTGGTCAAATGCTGTATCAGTATCAAGGGTAGTTACTCACATCTAGAGTAGAGCTCTTTTGTCCATGCTTGGACCAACCCTGTAAAGTAGATTAGGAGCTCAGTGACTGTGGCAGAACCGAAACTGAACATCAGTGCACAGCTTATTCCTTGGTTGCCTGATTACATTGTCTATGAGCCTTTCCGTTATTTTGCTGATGATCAAGAGAAAACCGATGAAGTAATAATTAATTGGGCTGAATTTGTCCTGTTTTTGGGAACCGGATAAACCTGGACAATTTTCGACATTGTCATGTAGATGTCAGTGTTGCAATTGTACTGGAACAGTTTAGCTTGAGACACAGCATGTTCTGGAACATACTGCTTTTTCAGAATCCAACAAATTAACTTGCTTGATATCACATGCCATGAACTGATTTAGTTGAAGATAGGCATCAGTGCACTGGGGGCCTCAGAAGATGCAGAGAAGGATCATCCACTTGGCACTTCTCATTATAGCTGGATGCAAATACTTTGGCCTTATCTTTTGCATTGACTAGATATAACAGGACTGCAGAGCTTAGATCTGATAATTGGTCGTGGTATCACTTAGCCTTATCTATCGTATTCCACTTCTGTATTTGGCATCCAAGTAGTCCTGTTTTGTAGCTTCACCAAGTTATTACATTTTTTAGGTATGTCTTATGAGCAATTAGCATTTCTAGAAGATTAATTGAATATTGGAATTACTTCATCTTTATTTATCTTTGGGAATATGAAAACTGCATATTGTAATGGGATCAATGGTTTCAAAGCTCATATTTTATCAAAACAGACCTTAACTGAAAATGGAAGCTGAAAGAAATCTGACCTTTCCAGTTTCTAAGGAAACCAAAACTTCTGGGCAGATTGAAACCAAGATTGGAATACAAAATTTCTGGTTAAAAGAATAGACTCCTATCTTTGTAGATTTTGATCCCAGGTATGATAAAAGCAGGCTGAAGACAAAAGGTTAGATCCAGAAGCTGAGAATAAGCAGAGATACGGTTGCTGCAGCTGTTCCTGTTACTTGAAGATAATGTAGTTGGATCTACACCATTCAGGTCATTGCAAGTAAAGTTGAGGTTTTGCAGACGTGTGTCAATTTAGGAGAACAGCATGCTTATGGAAATTGAGTTGATTGTGTGTGACTGTCAGCTGGAGTTCAGGAACATATCCTGGAAGAGGAGGATCTGAAATTCTCTGTAAGGAAGTCAGAGTTTTGAAGGACTTTGTACAAGATGGATGACATATATTCTGCGTAAATGGCTGAACCAAAATGTAAGATTTATCTTAGTTTTATCTGCTATTTAACGTGCAAATTTTGCAAGGTTTGTAATTGACCACAATTTGCCTCTAAATTCATCTTTAACTTATGTTAATTCTGGGTTTTAAAGTAAAGGTAATTAGCTATGATTGTATTTAATAATAGCTTTGTTTGGTTCCTGTATCATACAAATCTTTTTGTGTTGAACCATGGAATCTTGCGGTTTCATGCTTTCAGCAAATAACTGGGATTTTGGGTTTCATTCTCAACCGAGATTGTAACAATAGATATTAATGGTTGACGTTAAATTATGAAATTGATTTAAGTAATTAACCATGCAATTTGATACAGCATTCTCGAAAAATTTATATTTGTGCAAAATGTTGTAGAATTTTATATCACCTCACCACTGTTGGACAAAAACAGTGCAACTGTTTAAATTTTAATGTAACACAAATATTTTTTCTCTAAATAATAAAAATAATAAAATAAATTTTCAACACAAATATATTTTCTAGAAGAAAAGTTAGTAATCTTACTATGCAACCTTCTGTAGCTTCTCCCAGTAAACCACCGAATGTGATGACAGGAGACATACAGGCACAGTACAGGAACAGGAAAGATGCTACACATTGTAAGTTGACTGCATCTCTAAAATCACTCCAGAAATATGGAATTTTTCTTTTGATGTCTTCACATAATCCACCAAATATCCTGATTTTGGAAAAATCGAAAGAAAATTCAGTACAAAACGCATGGCTTGAATTAATGTAACATGCAAATTATAAATTTACATGGGATATTTTTACTAATCTATTAATACGAAGCTTTATGACCAACTGATAAACAGAAAGTGCTGGCAATCCCCTCAAGAGTCTTATTGAACTCAAAATGTTGACTGCTTTTCGCTCCACAGATAGTGCTAGACTATCTCAATTTTTCGAGCACATCCTGTTTTTTTCATTTCAGACCTTCAACATCTACAGTATCTCACTTCTGTTGAAAATATTCAACAGGTCTGACAGCATTTGTGGAGACAGAAGCAGAGTTAACAATTCAAATTGGTTATGAGTTCTTCAGAAGAGTATTTGTCTCCACAGATACCACTAGATCTGCTGCGTATTTCCAGCATTACCTGTATTTATTCCAAAGTTAGAAGTTACATGACACCAGGTTATAGTCCAAAAGATTTATTTGAAATCACGAGCTTTCGGACCACTGCTCCTTCATCAGGTGAAGTCAACCTGTTGGACTATAACTTCTGACTTTGTCCACCCCAGTCCAACGCCTGCACCTCCACATCATCGTATTTATTCCAGGCATTGCTTCTATTTTTGTGGTGGATACAAAATATTTTTGATCTGTGGCTCAAGGTTCAATTTACAGCTTCTAAATCTCAGCCAAATGTTAGTGCCCTCCATCAGAAGGATATCATTTAACCAAGGGTCCCATTCTTCAGTATGATTAAACGTCATTGAACATTTTCTAATCAACCTGCTCACCAATGTTATTTACACCTCTGGAGCAAATGGGACTTGAACATGAGCCTCCTGGCCCACAGGTAGGGACACTACTACTGCCCACAAGAACATTTTCGGTGATACAAATTGATGTCGATGAGCTCAGCTATTGCTCCTTATACAATTGAATGGTAAACAAAATGGCCACTTGGGGAAGGCACAGAAAGGTGCCTGTACCTATCATAAGAAGAAATCATTTTGAGGAAAGAGAAGAGAAAAAAAAAGATGGAAAGTTGAAAAGAAAATGATCTTTTGATAAATTACAAATACAAGGTGTCCATTTTAACACTTTTATCTTCCTTTCTGTCGATTCCACATTAAATCAGACTGATGTGCCTCTTTCTCAAATTAAATTCTGCTTCAACAGGACATGATTTTGGTACAGCCACAAACCACTGAATTTGTGCAAAAGTGAATTAATTTGCATGTTACTTTGTGTATAACCCTTCTATCACTTTCATTGCTTCGTGCTGTGCAATGCCCAAGCTGTTTTTAATCTGTATGTATAAATCATGTAGAGACCCCTTGGATATCCTGCCAAGTGAAATTCAACAATTGCCCAAGAAACTTAAACTTCCAATGAATAATAAACCACAAGTGAGAACCCTGTGGAAGAAGTTCCCAACTCTGAGTTCAAGTCAGAGGTTTCAGAAGTTTTTGATTTACTTACCTTAATAGATACCGATCATACCAGTTAACCAGAATAAGGATGGAACCTGTTCTAATTCCTGATTAACAATATCACTGCCACCAAATCACTCACACATACAACCGCTTCCCCAACCCAATACCAATACTCTCCAATACATGAGACACCCCTTATCAACTCCCCAACTCCCGTATGTCCAATCCTACTCCCCTGGACAACCGACTGCACCCTTCATTGTCACCTGCCTAACCTACACCCTCATCCACCTGCCATCCTATCCCCTCACCCACTGGCCTGCCATCTTAGTCTCATCTAAGCACCTGCCACTACAATCCTTCATGTACCTTCCGTCGACCATTTCATTCTCCCATTTCCATCACAATACTCATCCCTTTAACTATCATCATATCCCAACACAGAAGATGCCCTAACCCTTCAATAACGTGCTACCCAATACCCCCATCCACTTACCTGGTCCCTTGCCCAATTGGCTCCCTGAAACGTACCAGCTTACCTATTACCCTACACCTTACCTACTTGCCACACTATCTCTTCAGCCACATACCAGACTTCTTGTCACCAATCTGGCACTGTATACCCTTAGCTACCTAATGCCCAACCCACTTACCCATCTGGCACTGTACTCCTCACCCACATTTGTGCCTTTACACACCTCTTATCCCATCCACCCACCTACCATCCTACCTCATCACCCAATGATCTTACACATTTACCTTTTTGCAGAAGTTTGTCAAAAAAGACTAGGAGATCTTTAAACTGTGTTTATTTTCTGGAATACAACAGCTAGGGCCCTAAAATGAGGGATAGCTTCTGGAAAGATTCACGCAAATACTGTCTACATGGTTTCCTGGATTGCATCTATTGAAAAAGACCCTGCATCGGAAAGTTGAGTCCAAAAAATTGTACCAAGGTAAAAGTAGCTTCAGGATGATCCGGGTCAGAAAGAGAGATTCTGGCCCAGCTTGGAAGATTTGGGCCCATATATGTATACACATAAAATCTTGTTACTGACATTTAGTGTCAGCGGATTATTGGACCTTTACAACTTCCATCCTATGAATTGGCTCACTGCAGTCTAGACCTGAAAGTTGTATAAGTATGACATTACTACAGTCATGTGTTGGATTTCAGCCAATCTTTCAGAACTGTCATAATGAAATTGCTATGCCATTATACAGGATTGTATATCATGTTACAGAAAAGAAGTGTTATTGCTCATTTTTTCCCTAGTTAAAATTTTTCTAATGAAAATTTTTGTAGAGTTGTGAAAACTGGAGATTGTTAACGTAAGTTTAATATTTTCTAGAATATAAAGCAAAGTAATAGCCTGAGAGTTTCAAATCATAATGGGATAGCACAGCATTAAGTTTGGTTGTCTTAGAATGAATGCTTCTATCACCAACCTTCCTGTTCTCTGTAGCTCAGGTCCACTATGCATTTCAAATGGGTCAGAATCCCCATGAGCTGTGGTTCCATTTGGAATCCCTGGAATTTTTCTTTTCTCCTGCATAAGTTACAAACGATAAGAGCAGGAAAACACAGAATTTCAAAATTCAAAGGTAAAACTTGTAATCAAAAGTGCTTGTAAAATTGTATCAAATGGGTACATTTTTGTGCAAGCAATTTTTACACAAGCATCAACCCAATTACTTAAAACTAGTCTGCGCACAGAAATGCAGCAATCAATATTTTATGTTCATCTAATAGAAGCTGCACTCTCAAATCCACCAATTTAGGGTTGTGGTTGATGCTCTAATTGTATAATAGCCACTTAAAACAGACCACCATAAAATCCAAAAATACAATTGGGAAGACACGCTACTAAGTGAACTCCATTTCTGATTGCAACTCACACTGTCCAGCAGAAGGAGATTCTGTGGATGTGTGTGCAGTTGTCCATTTCCCCAGTTACTCATAGGAGAATGGAAGTAAGAACATCTGCATTGTTACACAGAAAGACAAATAGAATGTTGTTCATTCAGCACATCATGTCCATTCTGATCAAAAAACAACCCAGCCTAATCTTCCACTCCTGCAAGTTAATGCATTTCGAATGTATATCAAAATGCTTTTTTTTAGAATGGAATAGAATCCTTAGTGTGAAAACAGGCCCTTCAGCCCAACAAGTCCACACCGACCCTCAGAGCATCCCATCCAGGCCCATCCCCCTATAACCCACCTAATCTACATATCCCTGAACACTATGGGCAATTTAGCATAGCCAATCCACCCAGTCTACACATCTTTAGATTGTGGGAGGAAACCGGAGCACCCAGAGGAAACCCACACAGACACAGGGAGAACGTGCAAACTCCACACAGCCAGTCACCCAAGGGTGGAATCGAACTTGGGTTTCTGGCACTGTAAGGCAGTGGTACTAACCACTGAGCCACAGTGCCACGCCAAGAATCATACCCATAGACCAACGTGCCATTATTATAAAGATAATAATGGTTTCTGCTTCTATCACCCTTACACGAAATGAGTTTCAGATTCCCACCATCTTCTGAGGGAATGCTTTCTCAGCTAGTCCCATAACAACACACCCAATACTTCTTTCAATTACAACTTTAAGCCCATGTTCCTTCCTTGGAACAATAAAGGGACTTAATTATTAATTTAAAGTGTGTTGTAGAATCATAACAGATACATCTAAATAGCTTGACAGGAAACATAATCTACTCAGTGCAAAATCTAATTAGATTCTTAGATTGATATTGGCTAATTGTAACATAATCATGAGTTACATCTTGACTCTTGTCATAGCTGTTGGTGCATTGGTGCACATATAAAACCACTAAACTGCTACTTCAAAGCTCTTACAAGCTTGAAGATAATTTGGTTGTTAGTTATTTCATTTTAGGACATGCCCAATGGTTTCCTAATCAGCTCAGAGCAAATTCCAAAACTTCCATCAAACTGCGAAAACTCATTGTAAATATTAGAGAAAACTTGAATAGAGTCTCCATTTATTGCTCCTAATGTCAATGCAGTAACTTCTGTTCATCTGTCCTCATTTTAAGTAAGATGTATATCCTAACATATGCATGTTTGCTTTACTAATACATTTATTAAATAATGCAATAATCTTCACAACAATGGAATTATAGAAAAATTATGAATGCACAACTTAAGGGTGCATGCAGCTAGTCCCACTGATGGTTTAATCGTAAAGATAAGATTAAGTAAGTCAGAAGCTTAGAGATTCAGTCTGTGTTAAATTAACATGATCTTTCAGCCTCAGTAAAGCTAGAGAGGAAGAGAATGCAGTGAAAATTTCCACTCTTAATCATCATCTGCTGGCCCAGAGTGTGCATGGGCTGTGTGAGAATTACATGCACGAGTTCGTCAATACTACATCTCAGTTGTCATTAGCCTCTTATGAGTTTACGAACTGAGTGTTAGTGTTATGGAGGCTTCCTAGTGAAAAGCTGATGTAGTCCTCACAAAATGTCCGCTTGGAAGAAGTTATTCCTGGTATCCCGCATAATACTTAAAGCCCAAAGTATCACGTTGCAGACTGTGGGAATTTGCTGAGTACATATTGGCTTCCATGTTTCCTGCTTTACACAGTAACTATCCTTCAAAACTACTTCATTGACTGGAAAGCACGTTGCAATGTCTGGTGGACTGGGAAATTTCATAATTTTTTCCCTTTGGCCTGAAGAATGCTCTTATAAAACTTATTCAGTGGCTTATTTATATTACATTATAAATGGCTGTTCTTTATATAGATCATGGAAATCTTAGAATTTCTAAAATAAACAGCAATTACTTGAGAAAAATCTAAAATCAGAACAGCCTATGTCATCAACAATTATACAGCACACTTAATTAGCTCACTAATTCCCACTAAATGAAAGGGGGAAACCTGATAAATATCTGGCGATGACATACCAGCTGTATCTTTGAAGTACCAAGTTAAGTTTGGATATTTTGAATATAAAATTCCACTTGTTATATTTTAAAAATAAATTCTGCATTTCATGTTCAATTATCTAGTAGAAACAAGAAGCCAGAAATCCTTTCACATCACTTCATGAGAAAATAGTTTTCAAGCTTTCAGAAAATCATCCTAATACAACACACACTGATTGTTCAGACACACGCTTTCAAGAAAGTGTTTTTGGAAAATATCAAACCAAACTCAATATATTTGTTTCGTATGTCATAACTATTTCAGCAAACAATGCACACCCTTATTAATGAGAAAATCATCCAGCAATTTAGAAATTATGAAATGGGAATCTTCAGAATTTGCTGGTAAATTTATGCTTCTCTACCAACCAGTGTATAGCCTATGAACTCCATTTTTTTATTTATTCATGGGATGTGGACGTTGCAGACATGGCTAGAATTAATTGGTCATCCATTATTGCCATTGAGGTGGTGGTTGAAGGCTTTCCTGAACTGCTCCAGTCCACTTGGTGTAGGGACACTCGCAATGCTGATAGGGAGGCTGTTCCAGAATTTTGACCAGGACATTGACAGAACAACGATATAGTCATGATGATTAGTGGCTTGAAAGGCACCTTGCAGGAGGCAATGTTTACAAGTACCTGCTGCCTTTGAGGTAGCGGCTATCTGCAGTGATTTTCTTGTCGATAATACATACAGCTATTGAACATCGGCGGTAGAGGAGGAAGTGAATGTTTGTGCATGTGGTGCCAAACTAGCAGGCTATTTTGCCTTAGATGGTGTCAAGCATCTTGAGTGCTGTTGCAGCTGCACTCATCCAGTGAGTAGGGAGTTTTCCATCACACTCTTGACATGTATCTTGTAGATGGTGGACAGGATTTGGGGAATCAGGAGTGAGTTATCTGCTGCAGTATTCTGACCGTCAGATGTGCTCTTGTAGCTGGTCTAGTTATATGGCTTGTCCAATTCAGCTTCTGATCTCTGGTAACCATGTGAATGTTAATAGTGAAATTTTCAGTGATTTTATTAAATGTCAAGGGACAATGGTTAGATTCTTGGTTGGAGGAGATGTCATTGCCTGGCATTTGTGTGCCACTTTTCAAACCTGGTCCAGATCTTAAACAAAAACAGAAGTAGCTGGAAAAACTCAACAGGTCTGACAGCATCTGTGAAGAGCAATCAGAATTAACGTTTCAGGTCTGGTGACCCTTCCTCAGAACTGATGGTAGCTCAGAAAATATTGGTTTATATGCAGATTGGTTGGGGGGAGTAAATGATATGTAGGGGTAGAGCCCAAACAGAGAGAAGAGTTGGACAGACAAAGCAGTAGATAAAAATCTGGCTACGAGTGTGAATAGCTGTTAATGGAGACTGTTAGTGGCTAACAATAGGTGGTGTGTAATGGCAGACTATGTGATAATATGGCCTGGTGTGTGGGGTAGAGGGTTAGGACATGGAAGAGTTCAGGCCCTAAAATTATTGAATTCAATATTGAGTCTGGTGGGCTGCAGTGTCCCCAAACAGAAAATGATGTGTTCTTCTTCCAGCTTGCACAGAGCTTTACTGGAACACTGCAGCAAGCCTAAGATGGAGATGTTGGCCAGGGAACAGGGTGGTGTGTTAAAGTGGTAGGCAACTGGAAGGTCAGGGTCTTTTGTGCAGAGAGAACATAGAAGTGATCACCCAGTCTATGCTTTGTTTCCCCAATGTATAGAGTAGACCACATTGTGAGAAGGTATGTTTGGGCCCTTAGATACTGAGGAGGGAGGAGGTAAATGGGCAGGTGTTACACCTTCAGCAGTTTCAGGGGCAGGTTCAGTGGAGCTGTTGGAGTTGGGGGATGGGAGCGGGTATGGGAGTGAAGGAACAATGAACCAGGGTGACCCGAAGGAATGGTCCCTGTGGAAGGCGGACAAGGGATGGGAGATGAATATGTGTCTAGTGGTGGCAACTTGCTGGAGGTGGTGGAAATGGCAGCGGATGATCTTTTGGATGTGGATGCTGGTGGGATGGTAGGTTAGGGTAAGGGGAACACTATCGCTGTTGCAGGAGGGAAGAAAGAGGGTCACAGCGGAAGTGCGAGAGATGGGTCGGACCTGGCTAAGGAACCTGCCGACAAAGGTGCTGGGAAATCCTTGGATGAGGAAGAAAGTGAACATTTTGGAAGCTCCCTTGTTGAAGTTAGCCTCATCAAAACATTTGCGATGGAAACGGAGGAACTGGGAGAATGGAATGGAGATTTAACAAGAAGCAGGGCGCAAGAATGTATAGTCCAGGTAGCTGTGGAAGTCAATGGGTTTATGGTGGATATTAGTGGCCAGTCTATCCCCAGAAATAGAAACGGAGATGGTGAGGAAGGGAGGAAGGAGTCAGAGATAGGCCAAGTGAAAATGAGGGCAGGGTGGAAACTGGAAGTGAAATCAATGAACTTTTCCAATTCCGGAAGAGAGAGGGAAGTAGCACCAATGATATCATTGATATATTGCAGGAAGAGTTGTAGGTAGTGGCCCAGAATAGGACTGGAGCAAGGAATGTTCCACATACCCACGAAGAGACAGAACCTGGTCCAGGCCTTTCTGAATTCGGATTGTTTCAGTACTGAGGAATCATGAACGGTCCTGGACATTGTGCAATCACCACTGAACATCGCACCCCCTGAATTTATGACAGAGGCAAGGTCATTGATGAAGCAGTTGAAGATGGTTAGGCCTAGGACACTACCTTGAGGAACTTTTTCAGAGACGTCAGTGAGCTGAAATGACCAAACTCCAACAACACAACCATTTTCCCTCGTGCTAAGTATGACTCCAATAATTCAGTGCTTTCTCTCTGACTTCTACTGATTCTAGTTTTAGTGGGGTTTTTGATGCCACACTCAGTCAAATGGGTCCTTGATGTCAAGGGCACTTACTCTCACCTCACCTCTTGAATTCAATTATTTTGTCCATGTTTCAACAAGGCTGTAATGAGATCAAGAGCTAAATGGCCCTGGTGGAACTCAAACTGGGCAGGTTATTGAAGGTTTACTTCATAATACGGTTGATGACACTTTCCATCACTTTTAGATAATCAAGCGTAGACTGATAGGATGGTGAATGAATGGGTTGGATTTGTCTTGCTTTTTGTATACAGGACAGAGCTGGGAAGTTTTGTGTATCAAAACAAAAGAACTGTAGATGCTGCAAATCAAAAACAAAAACAGAAGTTGCTGGAAAAGCTCAGCAGATCTGGCAGCATCTGTGAAGAGAAATCAGAGTTAACATTTCGGGTCCAGTGACCCGAAATGTTAACTCTGATTTCTCTTCACAGATGCTGCCACGATTTGTATATTGTTGTGTAGATGCCAGTCTCATTGCCGTACTGGAACAGCTTGGCTAGGGGCTAGGAAAACACATCTTCGGTATTATTGCTGGAATGTTGTCAGGGGCCTTAGCTTTTCGAGTATCCTGTGTCTTCAGCCCCTTCTTGATTTCACATGAAGTGAATGAAACTTCCTGATCAGTTTGTGGCACCAGCTGGGACCAGTGTTCTAGGAAACCATGTAACCTAAAGAAGTTGAGAGGGCTTTAAACCAAACAATGGCAGTGAGGATTAAACTTGGGTAGATTTAGCTAATCAAGTTGTTGAGTTAAAGCAGGAGAGAAAAATAGTAAAATAGCAAATGAATATCAGACAATGGTAGGAAGGGACAGAAAGAATAAACCTAAGAATTCACCAACAATCAAAACTGAATGATACAAAGGTAATAGAAAGATTAAAGGCTCTGCATGTGAATATGCTTTGCTTTCATAATGTTTACTTATTTCAATGTGTACTCTGTTTATAATCTGATAGTCAATTATGGAAATTGGTTGCATGATGACAAGAATTGGATCATGAATACTGAGAAGTAGGTGACATTTAAGAGGAATAGGAAGCTAGGTAAAGGTGGAGGGATTCCACAGTTTATCAGTGTGGCAATAATCAGAGATTAGCTTCAATGAGGAGAACATGATTGGCTTGGGTAAAGTTGAGGAATAATAGAGAGCAGAATTCACCAATGGAGATGGTCTACAATCTTTCTGACAGCAACAACAATTTATCCAGTAGGAAACTTTCATTGTTTGTAATAAAAGAACCTCATGGGTGATTTTAATCTGCATATAACAAAAAAAAATCAGAGTGGTAAAGGTAGCTTGAGGAAACAGAATGCTTCGGAGATAATTTCTTCAAGCAGCATGGTCTGGAATCAACCAGAGACTAGGTTATACTAGACTTGGTATTCTGTAATGTGACAGGATTAATTAATGACCTCAAGTTAAGGTCACAATAGGGAGCATGAACCACAATTTGATTGAATGTAACATCCAGTTTGAAAGGGAAAAGAGTTAATTTAAGACTAATATTTTAAACTTAAATAAGGCAAACTATATGGGCATGAAAGCTTAGTGATTTGAAGTGAACTAAATTACAATGCAATGAGATAGATGGAAAAGCAAGGACATACATGTAAAAGGATATTTCAGAATACTGAGAATAAGCATATTCCTACTATAAAGAAAAGTTCTTAGGGGAGGACCCACCATCCGTGATTAACTAAGATAGTTAAGGGAAACATCAAACTTAAGTGAAAGCACACACTATAATTACACAAAACGAGTGCCGTGTCAAATGACTGGACAGAATATAAAGAATAGCAAAAATAACAAAAAGATACTCTAATTTGTTTTCCTTGATTAATGAGAGGAAATTAGCTTGAAATGTAAAAACAGATAGCACAAGTCTATATAGGGTATTTTAAAAGCAAAAGAGACAGTGATAAGTGTTAGAGATAACACGGTGTGGGGCTGGATGAACACAGCAGGCCAAGCAGCATCAGAGGAGCAGGAAAACTTGACGTTTCGGGCCTAGACCCTTCATCAGATAAGTGTTGATACTCTAGAGAGTGAGAATGAAGAATTAATAGTAGCTTGAGAGGAGATGGTGGATGAAATGAATAAATATTTTGCTTCTTCCTTCATCTTGGAGGATGCAAAAATATCCTGATAGTAGCTATAAATATGGAGGTTGAAGGGAGAGAGGAAACTTTACAAGGGTCTGTGGTAGGCCTTGGCTTTTTATCATTTATATCAATGACTTAGATGAGGGGAGCAAAAGCATGGTCGGTACATTTGCAGATTAACTGAAGAAAGGTGGAAAGGTATATTGTGGAGACGACATAAGGAAGTTGCAAGTAGTTTGAGTGCGGCAGCAAAAACATGGCAGATTGGATGTAATTTGGGAAAATGTGAAGGTCCTTACTTTTGTACGAAGTATTAAAAAGCAGAGTTTTGCCTAAAAGGAAAATAAATACACAATTTCAAGGTGCAAAGGGATCCAGGTGTTCAAATACATCAGTCAGAAAAGAAGTAGCTAATAAATTTAATCCTTTATTACAAGAGGAATTGAACATAAAAGCAAGGCTATTATGCTTCATTTTACAGGGTATTGGTGAGACCACCTCTCAAATACTGCGTATATTTCTGGTCTCCTGATTTAAGGAAGGATGTAAATCCATTCAAGGTGGTTCAGAGGAGATTTACCAGATTAATACCTGGAATGAGTGGGTTGTTTAATGAGGAAAAGTTGGAAGAGCTGGGCTTGTTTCTGCTGAAAGTTAAAAGACTGAGGATGACTTGATTGAAGTTGATAAGGTCCTGAACCATCTTGACAAGGCAAACATTAAGATGATGTTTCCTCTTGTGGATGAGCTTAAGACTAGGGGTTACTGTTTCAAAGGAAGGAATAATTCCTTTAGGAGAGGGATCAGGCCAACTTTTTTCCTTCCCAAGGTGCTGTGAATCTTTAGAGTCACTGAATACTTTCAAAGCCAAGATAGAGAGAAGTTGGTTAGGCAAGGGGCAGATGGGAAAATGGAATATGAAACGCAAACATATCAGGCATGATCTAATTGACTGGTAGAGCAGGGTCAAGTGGCAAAATGCTTGTTCCATATAGAGTTATAGAGATATACAGCATAGAAACAGACCCTTCAGTCCAACTCATCCATGCCGACCACATATCCTAAATTAATCTAGTCTCATTTGCCAGCATTTGGCCCAAATCTCTCTAAACCCTTCCTGTTCATATGCTATCCAGATGTCTTTTAAATGTTGTAACTGTACCAGCCCCCAACCACTTCCTCTGGCAGCTCATTCCATACATGCACCACCCTCTGCATGAAAAAGTTGCCCCTTAGGTCCCTTTTAAATCTTTCCTCTCTCACCGTAAACCTATGTCCTCTCAGTTTGGATTCCCCTACCCCAGGGAAAAGACCTTGTCTATTTACCCTATCCATGCCCCCATGATTTTAAAAATATTCGATAAAGTTGCCCCTCAGCCTCCGATGCTCCAGGGAAAATAGCACCAGTCTATTCAGCCTCTCCCTATAGCTCAAACCCTCCAAACCTGGTGACATCCTTGTAAATCATTTCTGAACCATTTCAAGTTTCACAACATCCTTCCTGTAGCAGGAGATCAGAATTGCATGCAGTATTCCAAAAGTGGCCTAAACAATGTTCTGTACAGCTGTAACATGACCTCCCAACACCTATACTCAATGCACTGACTAATAAAGACAAGCATACCAAACGCCTTCTTCACTATCTTATCTATCTGTGACTCGATTTTCAAGGAATTATGAACTTGCATTCCAAGATTTCTTTGTCAGCAACACTCCCCAGGATTTTGGCATTATGTGTATATTTATATGGAAATCAGGGGAAGCCTATCCATGATCCTGATGGTTAAACAACAACAATTTAACACTGGGCGTAATGATAATGGTGTTAAGGAGAGTCTTTTTCCCCTTGTCAGGAGGAACTACTGCCTTGGAGAACTGCTGACCAACCAACTGTCAGCTGCAAAACAGTGGGCACTGTGGAAATTTTTGTCAATCCCTCCATAATGAGGAATTCATTTAAGTCCATGGTCAGAAATGCAGGGACGATCTTGGCCAGGATGGTTGCATCCAAAGGGCCCAGAGGACTAAAGAAGCAGGCGTCCTACCCACCATCTGTTTCCCGAAACCAGACAATTAGCTTCAGTTGCACTAGGCTTCTTGCATGGCATGGATAAGATACCAACAGTGGCATGAAGAGGTCTTTAAGTTGCCTTTAATTGCTGGTTGAAACTAAAATTAGAATTTTTAAAAATTTCAGCTAATGCAAAGTGTATCGCCAGAGCCTGATGCAGGAAGAATGATGCTAATATTTTAATGGTAAGAACTGGGTGCATTTAACATGTGAAATGAAGTACATTCAGGCTTTTGTTATTACTTTGATGAGATTTAAAGCCTTTTACTATTCTTAGGTGTACATTATATTTAATAAGCATTGCCATTTCACTTAATTTATATTTGTACTCAAAATGAATAATCATCATTAACCTTGAAGCTCAGTCCTTAACAAAAAAGTAAGATATTATGACTTAACCAACAACTTAAATTGAGATCTGTAGTTTTACTCAGTGAGGTTTAATCAATAGGTAAGCATGAAACTATTCAGTTTTATACTGTTAGCCATCACATAGTCCAACTTCTAACTGAATATCATAGGAAAGTTAGGGAATGGCAATAAACATTTGCCTTGCCAGCAACACCCAAATTTCATGAAAGAATTCACAATATTTTTATTTAGTTAATATCATCACTTTTCAATAAAATCCCTGAACAATATAGCAAGAGCTGTATTGAGAACAATGGCGTGAAACATACACACCTGGGAAGGTACACTTTTTGGTGGTTCTATTCGGATTGATGGGTCCCACTCCCCCGGTGGCAAAACAGTGACTTGATCAAGAAATTCATCCACACCAGCAACTAAGTCATTACGATCTTTTGCTTTATATGCAACATCATGAAATACCTGTAAAATAGTTGCAAAAACAAGAACCAATTATCCAGAGTCTCTGTACGCACCAATTAGCTGTAATTCAATGTTTCTGTTCCAGTATATATCACTTATTCATCTTACTATTAATGGTAATATGTGTTACAAATTTAAGGATAATGCTCTGACTAGAATTATCTTGCATCTGAAAGAAACACAATATTAGCATCCAGTCTAAATGTAAAGAGGCTTTTAGAATGTGTAAGATGTAACACCTTTAGAGGAATAAAAAATCCTAATTTTACAAAATCTTAAGGGTTTTTAAAAAATTTCTACACAAATTTTGCTTGTGTGTTTTAATTTAAATGTAACATTACTGCTGAACATAGAAACACACAGGAACAGAAAAAAATTATTTTCCATTTTTCCAGCCAATGGTTTAATATTTACTTAGTTATATATTCAATGCTTTTAAAATGTGATGGAATCCATGGTTTCAAATTTTGCCATTTTTGTCATTTTCTCATTGAAAAGGGATACTGAGAAAGGAAGCTGACCCTTCCTGATTCACAAGGAAACTTTTGTATGTAATCTAATGCCAACTGCTACAAGTTCATGTTTCAGTAATTTGCAACTATCATTCCCTTTCCTCAATTGGGTCACCAAGGTGGAGGAAAATCAGTTAGGCTTCGAGTCTTCGAGTCATAGAGTTCTACAGCATGGAATCAGGCCCTTTGGCCCAAACTGGTCCATACCAACCAAATGTCCATCCATGCTAACCCCACTTCCCTGCACTTGGCTCATATCCTTCTAAACCTTTCCTACCCATGTATTTGTCCAAATGCCTTTTAAATGTTGTTAATGTACCCTCCTCAACCACTTCTGTTGGCAGCTCATTCTATATGCGTACCACCCTCTGTGTAAAAAAGTTGCCCCTCAGGTTCCCATGTACTCTCTCCCCTCTTACCTTAAACTGATGTCCTCTAGTCCTCGATTCCCCAACCCTGGGAAAAACAGTGAGTGAATTCACTCTATCCACACCTCTCATGATCTTATATACTTCTATAAGATATCCCCTCAGTCTCCTACGCTCTAAAGAAAAATGTCCTGGCTTGTCCAAACTTTTCCTTTAACTTAGTCCCTTAAGTTCTGGCAACGTCCTTGTAAATTTCTTCTGCACTCTTTCCAGTTTAATAACATCCTTCCTATAGCAAGGTGACCAAAACTGAACACAATACTCCAAATGTGGTCTCACCAAAGTTCTGTACAACTGCAACAGAACTTCACAACTTCTATACTCAATATCCTGACTGATGAAGGCCAGAGTGCCAAAAGCCTTCTTCACTGCCCTGTCTACCTGTGACTCCACTTTCAGAGAACCATGTATCTGAACTCCAAGGTTCCTCTGTTCCACTACGCTCCTTAAGGCCCTACCATTCACCAGGAAA
>JAHRHZ010000144.1:51585190-51669029 GCA_024137785.1 Ginglymostoma cirratum | reverse complement strand
CTTTTATATCTGATACATTCACTGGAATTTCAATTTAGTTGGGGTTTGTATAATGGGTGATATCAAACTGATTACCCATTAGACACATTGTTCAATTTTTGTTTCCATTGAATGTACTGGTACATCAGTAGCAGATATTCCACTGGCAGGTTACAACTAGTAAGATCAGCCGATGTTGAGAATGGGAGAAGATGGCAAAACATGGTGCTGCTGTATCTGAAATCAAAATCAGTATCAGCAAGACACAGAAGGAATTTGATAACGTAAAAAAGCCACTAATTCATTAATTGCCATGTACTTTACTGTATCATATTTTGTTCAGCATTGAGAAGGAATTTCCATGAACAACATGGAGTTGTTACTAGTTGTTGCTTCAAGATTCTGAAATTGCTTCATAAGTACTGTGATTTCAGCAAAAGCACTAATTATTGCTGTTAATCAGGCAAGGTCAAAACAGCCAGTCGAAGTTCCCCAGACATCAGCCTTTATCTTCCCCGATTCGATGTTAAATGTGGATGGTTTTAAGTGAATAAAAACCATTTCAGCTTCCAGGACATTTCACATTATCAGGGAAGGTGCTAAAGTTGACATTACACACTGTCTGACATCATTTAATAATATCTTTATATTTTGTAAAGTAACTATTAGCTTGATGGAAACCAGGGTTTTTTTTGCAATTGTTGATGTTTTGGTCATAAAGCCTTAGTGCCTGGCACTTTGTTTTGCAACTAAATGCCAAACTACATAAAACTTTTCTCAAATTGTCATTAATTTCAGAGAACTGTGAAGAGCTGTAGACACTTTCAGAGCTCGTCATGTTGGTATTGTCCTCATGCTAATGTGTTATTAGTTAAATAGTCACCTCAACATGTGGCAGCATTCATTGCACACACTGCCTTGCAGTCAAACATGCATAATTGTTCCTGAAGCAGTCAATGCATTTCTGTGGATGTCTGGTAGGATTGAGGAACTTCGACGCACTGCTGCCATTGAGTGTCAGTGGTGGAGAAAGTGAATTGTGATCATGGTGAATGAGATTGAGTGGCACAGCTGCTGATCTTGTTGCAGCTAAGGAGACGCATTGTCCTGGATCAAATGGAGCCTCTTGTGTATTGTTGGAGCAAGAGTCATCCAGTAGATGGCAGACAGGCTTTGGGAGTCAAGAGAACAGTTATTCATCCTAGATATTATAGTCTTTGACTTATTCTTGTATTATTTATGTGGTTGGTCCAATTGATAGAAGAATCAGTGATGGTAATGCCATTCAATGACAAGGAAGATAGATTGTTTGTCACACCCTGAAGCTGCTTGATAAATCTAAAAAATAAACTGCTTTCATCAGATTTCAGATTTATGACTATATTGTAGTAGAGAACACTTCAAAATGGAATGGCTGCCACATTTGTCCTATAAAGCAGCCTTATCCTACAATTATTCTACATCATCTGGGTTTGTATATACAGACACACATACAGCTGAATCTTATGGTTTGTTGGCTAAGTCTGAGTGGTATTAAGCTTTTCAGAGGGGTTTCTGTCACAAGGCTTAGTTACTGCCTCACCATATCTTTCCAAATACACCACGTTAATTATCTACACTGACCCAACGGCATCCCTTAGATCTGAATCACAGTGGCTCAGTGGTTAGCACTACTACCTCACAGAGTCAGGGACCCGGGTTCGATTCCACCCTCGGGTGATTGGCTGTGTGGAGTTTGCACATTCTCCCCGTGTCTGTGTGGGTTTCCTCCGGGTGCTCTGTTCCCTCCCACAGTCCAAAGATGTGCAAGCTAGATGGATTGGCCATGCTAAATTGCCCATAGCGTTCAGGGATTTGTAGATTAGGTGGGTTATAGGGGGATGGGTCTGGGTGGGATGCTCTGAGGGTCAGTGTGGACTTGTTGGGCCTGTTTCCACACTGTAGGGATTCTGTGATTCTATGATTGATTGCATGCTGTCCTCTGAACAACTCACCACTCAGCACATATACAAGAATTCACCAGCATCCCTTGTGCATGTGCCATCTTCAAAAGGTTGTTGTGCACCCAGATAAGCACAATCAATCTGGAGCTGCCTTGTACAGTTCTTGTCAGTTGTCCCAGACGTGACAAAGGGAAATCGGCGCCCAGCTCTACTGGGCCTGGATGTTCTGCTGGCTGACCAGCATGGGCAGGTCTTCTTCCCTTATGAGCAGTAGTGGATGCCACAACATCAGGCCATGCCAGCATGGTCCAAGGTTGCCACCCAGGTTAAAGCACTTTCATCCATCTGAGGGAATACATAACACTGTAGGAAGAAGGTCAATGACCTTGTCCACTCTGCCAGCCTAAGTGCCACTGTCATCTTTCCGATATCTCACACTCACTCTCTCTCTACTACTCTACCCACCTCCTACAACAGCTCGTGCTCTATGCCCAGCAATATCCTCTCTCACTCCTTGTCAACCACTTCAATCTCTGATACTCCCATCTCTGCATGTCCTTTGCACGGCCTAACCACTCACTTGCAACACCTCCTTACCTGCAACAAGATCAGCAGCTGTGCCATTCACTCTCATCTCCCTTTATACAGGAGGAAAGCAGCCACCATTAGAGCTGAAAGACTTAAGACAGGTGGTGGGCTATCCTTTATATGGAGACCATCTTGACTCTGACCACCTCGAGTGGCTGATTAGCCATTTCCAAGCCCCTGGATTGGTATCAGAGGCTGTTCTTGACTTATTGTGCCAGGAAACCCTGAAGGAAGGCTGTCTCCCGTGACCTGACTGAGGGCTGCTGACAACCATGACCAGCTTCCAAGCTCAGCAACAAATGGCCAGACAAGACAAAACAATACGAGCATAGTATCTCTGGTGGACAGGACACGGCATTAAAATACAAGGCGAGGCAAGGCAAGGCAATGCATGTCAGGAATGCTGTGAACATTTGGGAAGGCTCAGAGTGAAGGACTGCTTTGACAGCAAGCAAACAGCCAGCATATGCAGCCTCATCCTGTTCATAAGCATGTCCTTGCAGCAGGATTATAATAATAGTGGCTGCAACAATCCAAGGTGAAGTGCACAATCTTCTTTCAGTAGAATGGAGTTGTGCGATGAGGGGTCTTACAGGCTGGTATATGTCAGATGCCAAAGTCCATGGGCATGGGTTGTGTGTGGCTCATGCCCATGGTGCATGCACTGAAATGTTGGTACTCAGTATCCAACACAGAGGGCCTATGGAGCAAACATACAGCTGAATTTACCATGTCATCTAGTGGCTTCCAGGCCAAGTTTTCTTGCCATCAAGCTGAGTTTGGCAAGATAGAAATCTGAATTTTAGTGAGGCATGATGAGCCATCAACAAGGTGCATAAAAAGTGACGATCCCCCTTAATTGGCAATTCACCGCTGCCTCGGGAGAAACTCACTACGCCACCTGTGAAAAGCATGAAAGACGGAGCAAGATGCTTCCAACATTGAAACTCACCAGTCTTCTCAGCCCAATTTTGCCACCAAACTTAACATAGTCCACAACACTCAAACCTTAACAAAATTCTGCACACAATCACTGAAGCATGATGTTCACTTTACTGTTTCCCATCTATGTACTCTTCAAATTTTCAGCATCTCAGTTTAATTCTTTGCTTGTGGAACAAGGTAGAGCACAAAGTGGAGAGCAGATGAGAACAGGTCAGGGTAAATAATAGTTGAACAAAGGTCTATCTTCAAATAAGAGATTGTCTGGACACATTCAAGATCTATTCCCTCATAAGAGAAATCTGTGGCATAAAAATCTAAAACTAGAGGGAGTATGAAAAGAGACTATTGGTAACATATAAGGGCAACCTAGCCTTCTATTGATATAAAATAATAAAGAACTGGCAAAAGAGGAGGGGGGCCAATTGGAGCTCAAAAATGGGGCTTACATATTGATGGAGAGGGCGTGGTTGAAGTAATAAATAATTGCTGTGCATCTAACTTTGTCAATGAGGTAGATATTACCCAGGCAATGGTGAAAGAGAAAGAAATTAAGTCACTGGGAGAGATTTAAATTGATAACGAGATGGTATTGCATAGGCTACCTGTACTTAGAGCTGACAAAGCCCCGGACCAGATGAGATACATTCAAAGATACAAAGGGAAGTAAGAATAGAAATTTTAATGCCCCTGGCGATAATTTTTCACCCTTTCCGCAAGAAAATGATCTAACTAAGCAATGGGCTACGTTCAAAGAGGAGGTGCTTCAGATACAGTCTTCAAAAGGGAAAGTAGGGTGAACAAATGAAATGGTCCCTGGATGACACAGAAGATAGAAATCAAGATAAAGAAGAGAAGGTGTGCTTTTGACAGGTGTCAGTCAGAAAATGCCACTGAGAACCAAGGTTCAGAGAGAACAACTGTATTCAAGAAATGAAGAAAAATTATGTGAAAAGACTGGCAGATAGCACAAAGGGAAACCCTAAGGTCTTCTGTAGGTACATAAATGATAGAAGAATGGTAAGAAGATCAAGGCCAATTGGGTCTATAAGGGGATTTACAGAAGCAGCAGTGCGGTTAAGCAATCAAATAAAGATTTTGCAGTTATCATTACCAAGGAGCTAGATGCTATGTAGGTCATTGGGCAGAGGAGGAAACTCTCTCACTAAGTTGGGTTCAAAATTGATGAGGAAGAATTGTTGGATAGACTGTTAGTACTTCATATTCAAAAGGCAACGAGACTGGACAAGATGCATACAAGGATACTGAAGGAAGTGAGAGTGGAAATTGCAGGAGCACTGGCCATAATCTTCCCTTGACTCAGGATAGGTACAAGAAGAGCGGAGAATTGCAAACATCATACCTTTGGTCATGTAAGGGATGTAAGGGTAAGCTGAGTAATTACAGACCAGTCAGTTTCAACCTCAGAAAGCTTTGAGAAACAATTATTCGGGATAGAATTAGTTGTCACATGGAGGAAGATGAGCTAATTAGGGAAGTTCAGCATGGATTTCTAAAGGGGAAATGAATGTTTAACTAACTTGCTGGAGTTTTTTGAAGCGGCAACAGAAAGGATTAATGAGGGTAATGCTGTTGATGTGACAGCATTGGATACAGTGCCACACAACAGGCTTGTGAGAAAATTTATAGCTCATAGAATGAAAGGGACAGTAGCAACATAGGTACAAAATTAGCTGCATTATAGTAAACAGAAAGTAAATTGTCCATGGATATTTTGTGAACCTGAGGAAGGTTTGTAGCTTGTAGGAGATCCCCAGGGTTGGTATTTGGGCTCCTACCTTTCCTGATACATATTAATAATTTAGATTTTGGTGTCCAGATGACTATTTCAAAATTTGTGGTTTATATGAAATTTGGAAGCACTGTAAACTATGAGGATAGCATAGAGCTTCAAAAGGACACTGGCAATTTTGTGCAGCGATTGGATAAGGTGAGGTGTAATGTAGAGAGGTATGCTGGAATGCATTTTGATTGGAAAAATGTGGACAGGCAATATAGAATCCGGGTACAGCTCTAAATAGGGTGCAAGAGCAGAGGGACCTGGTTACGTACGAGCACAGATCATTGAAGGTAGCAGGTAGTCTTTTGAAAATACAAATATGCCATATCTACCTTTATCAATTCTACTTGTTATGTCTTCAAAGAACTCTAGACAATTTGTCAAACTTCCCTTTTACAAATTATGTTGACTCTGAATTAGGGTTTTCTAAATGTCCTATTAGAAAACCTTAACAATATTCATCCAATATTATAAATGAATTCCTGAACAAAGGGCAATCTGAGAAACATTTACCCATAGAAAATTTTGTGGATAACTTGTTTTTGCAATCATGTACGTTCAATAAAAGGTGTCACTGTGAAAAGTTTAAAGATTGACCTTGCTAGCATAAAGGAAATGCGAGAAAGAAAGGAGATTGCCAAAAGAAAGTGAGTTGGCATAAGTAGCCAGTTGTCATACTATTTTACCAAAAGAGCTACTCAACCCAATAAATTATTCGAGATCCCTCATAAAGACTTCAGTGACGTGGGACATTACAAGAACATGAAAAATTCATTTTTGTTTTGCGTTTTGAAGGAATGCATTAAAGTTTTCTTTTTGTTTAATGAAAGAATAGTGAATGTAGAAAATAAATTATATTATATCGAATATAAAAAGAATTGTTATTTAGCTGTAATATAAAGTGGGTGTTTTTATTTATTTATTTAAGGGTTGTGGATATTGCTGTCCAGGCCAACATTTATTGCCAATCCCTAATCGCCCTAGAAAAGGCCTTTTTGAACCCCTGCTGCAGTCTGTTTGTTTTAGGCATACCCACAATGTTGTTGTGGAGGGAGTTTCAGAAGTGTGATCCAAAGACACTGAAGGAATGGCAACGTATTTCCAACTCAGGAATGGTGAGTGGCTTGGAGAGAAACTTGCAGGTGGTGGTCCCTAACATCTCCTACCTTTGCCCTTCTAGATTGTGGGTTTGATAGGTGCTGTCTAAAGGAGCCTTAATGAACTTCTGCAGTATATCCTTTAAGTGGTACACACTGGCGTAACTGGGGGTCGATTGCAGAGGAAGTAAATATGAAAAAAATCATTTTACATAATTTTCGTTAGTTTGTTCAAGGGTTGTTTGTATGTCTTCAAAAGTGCTATTTAAAAAGAAGAGGGGACACTATTAATACAACAATACAGCATGCTAAATAGCAGGTGAGTGTGGCCAATTGATGAATTAAATCAGTAAATATAAAGGGGCAACTGATCAGACTTGTTTGTGGAAGGAGTTGCAAGACCAAGTATTTTATAAACTCCATCCACAAAGAAAGGTGTTTGAGTTTCCCTTTCATCAACAAGCCTGAATCTGAGTTGACAAAAGGGACAGATATGGGCTAGTAAAGGAAAGCCAGCATGAAGTTCTCAAGGAGAATCCAGATTTAACTCACTTGCTGGAGTTCTTTTGAATATGTAACAGAGAGGGTTGTTGGGAGCAATGTGGCTGATGTGGTGTACATGAACTTCTGAAAGCAGATGTTTTAGTGCTGCACAACAAACATCTGAGCAAAGTTATAGCTCATTGCATTAAAGACACAATGGCAGCATGGATACAAAAGTTGGCTGAATGACAGGAAAGAGAAAATAATGGATAATCAATTTATTCCTTGCTGTTGAAAGGTTGGGAATGGAATTTCCCAGAGGTTAGTGTTGCTTTTCCTGATAAATAATAATAATCTAGAATTTGGTGTAATTACACAATTTAAAAATCTGTGGATGACATAAAACTCGTAAGTATTATGAACTGCAAGGGAGGCATTGATAAGTTCGTGGAGTGGGCAAATAGCTGGCAGATGAAGTTGAATGCTAATAGAGATTGTGAAATCTTCCAGATTCAAGGAGAAGCAACAGTAAGCAGCAAAAGAACTTCAGATGGTGGAAATCAGAAAGAAAAACAGAAATTACTGGAAAATCTCAGCAGATGTGGCAGCATCTGTGGAAACAAAATCTTAGATCTTGGGTCCAATGATCCTTCTTCAGAATAAGAGTCAATGGACCAGAAACGTTAATTCTGACCCAGCAATTACAGTTTTCATTTTCTGAAATAAACCCAGCAAAATAATTGATTCTGTAAAGCAAGTACCTTGCTCTGTTTAAGTACTTGCAATGGAAATGACATGCCCCAAACAACCAATATCACGCCAAGATTAAGTAGACAACAACTCATATGTATGTCATTTAGAGATTATGGATGAAATGAATGCACAGAGACAGACAAAAGTGGGATTGACTAGAATGAACAAATTTTGTTCATGTGTAATTTTATTGACACCCCTACATGTTTTGTGTGGCTTGCTTTTGCAAATTGAAATGTATATAAGTCATTCTGCACTTTTTAAGAAAACAGGCATATTTAGAAGAAATGATATTGCAGGTATTCTATCTGCCACCACTTGCCATTGTCATGTCAATTTTGTTGTAAGTGCCTTCAGTATAGAAAGAGAAGCCATGAAATCTACTCATAGATTAGCGAGGGCAGGAGGTAGGGCAGGAGTGAGAGGAAGAGTGAGGGGGAAGAAGGGCTAGCTGAAGAAGTTCTTTATTATAGTCACTTGGGTCTTTAAAGATGAAAATAGAGGATGGAAATAGGAGCTAACGGAAAGAGAATTAGGGATTAAGGCAAGAGTGTGCGAACCGAGGGTGGAAGTGAAGGCATAAAGAAGCAACAGAAGATGTCTGGTGGTGTACTGACGCAAACAGCATTGGGTGAAGCATAAAAAAGATCTCACGTGGAATGCGCAGGCTGCAGCATGGAAAGCCTGTGATAAATAGCAACATAGTGAATGTTGCAACATTAAACAGAAGTGTTGCCCCTATTTTATGAATGACATTGAAGTGAAACAACATTGTCTGAGTCAACATTAAGTCGGCACTTACTTACAATTCCCTTAAAAGCACAAATCATTTTAAAAGTCAATGATCTAACAGAATAAAGCTGTTAATTATCACAGGTTTGGCACTATTGCCAAAATATCTAAATGTTCACCATGAATAAATCTTCAAAGATACTTGCAATCAGTGATCCAATAATTAACTTATTTACAGGTTTATAATAATGCATAATTCTCTGATATAGCAAATAGTGATGTCAAATGAAATGATTGTATTTGCTTTTTTTAAATAAGGAAGAAAGTATGAATTGAGGAAGAGCAATTAAATGTCCGTATTCGTAGTATAAAGATCGATTGCTTGGTTCCATTCCAAACTTGGCTACAGTGTCAGCATATCCGCATCTATATAAATCATTCTCACCAGTCATACCATTGAAACATTTTTTAAAAATGAACCAAGTACAAAAGTAACACAGTTCTTTTTCTCTGGTAGCACTGGTACGCACAAAATGTGATGATCTGTGTACCATAATTGAACTTAAACATCTGTTCTCTCAAGCTCTTGAACAATTTATTATTGTCCAGTCCTAAAATGTAATTTAAACTGTCTGCTACTGTAGCTTTCTCAAAATAGACTACATCAGATTAGCAAGTTTGCAATTAATGAATAATCAAAGTGTAGCACACGTATTGCAGATCATGTTAAATTAAATACTTGGGAATTCAGCACTTGCCTCATCAGTCATCAGGGTTGCAATCGACCTGCCAATTTCATGATATTGTGGACCTTTACCAAGAGGCCCCAAGAGAATAAACAAAAATCTATAGAGAGAGAAAAGCAGTAATGTAAGTAAATTATGAGAAATAATTTCAAACAAAATTCTGGCTGGCATTAATTTTCAATTGAAGCAGTTAGTTCCACAGGAATACCTCGTTTAAGGCTTTGCTTCATATATTACCCAACTTGTTGATCATTTTCCTTCCCCCAGTATTGCTTGCTGTGGTCACATCCAAGTATTAACAGAATGGTGTATAGATAAATGGATGTATATGAATTCCAATGCTGTTTTGAATGATGCTAAACTGAGTGAGGTGAAAATTATGTTAACATTCAACATGAGCCCATAATTATAATGCATAATGTGTTTCTACATTACAAAAAAAACTGACTGGACAGCAATGTTTATTTCTCAATACAAGAAAAATAAAATTATCACTTACATTTGGTAGAGTTAGTGTCAAAACTATGGAGAGAGTTGGCATAATGACCATGAATCACCACCACTTCCCTAGATACTTTCCATCTTTTGTTATTATTCCATCAAGTTACAGAAAATTGTTTAGAAATTGCAGAACACATTGTGGCCCAAAAGATTTATGCCAGCATTTATACTCATACATTCCACCAAATTTTTCACTGCAACAATATATTCTTCTATTTCTTTCTCACTCAAGTACTAACTGGACCTCTCCAAAAGTTTACTTATACAATTTGCATTAACCATTCCAAATGACAGCAAGTTCACATTTGCACCACTATCTAAAAAGTAAATTTCCTTACTCTCTTTTGAATATATTTGTAACTATTTTATATCCATTGTTTTGGACTCCCACAAACAGAAATAGTTTCTCCAATCTTAGTCTATCAAAAACCTTCATAATTTTAAAGAGCCCTGTAAGTCACCCCATTTCCAGAGAAATTCACTGTAGCTTGTTCAGTCTTCCCCGTTGGTCATAACCTCTGATTTCTGCTATCATTTATGCAAATCAAGTTTGCATTTCTTCTATGCTTCTATACATTTTTGCAATATTGAAACCAGAACAGCTAACTGTATTTTAAGCATGAATCAAAGTTCTTTTCAAATCTAACATAACTAAAGTAAAAATATCTTTACTTTGTTTGCAAAATCCAGAATAATGGAAAGTCATTTTTGAAACATCTGTAAATAAAACTGGCTCTTTAAATTAACCCACAAGTTTATTTAGTTAAATATATAATGCATATGTGACTCCATTTGTTTCATATAATTTTCAGGCAGCTAATAATCAGTCAGACAAATAAAAAACTTTGTATCTAATGTAAAACGGGCATCATTTGAAACAATGTCACAAATGTTACTTTCTTCATTTACGTTTGTTCTCATTTCTTAAAATTTGTGAATTTCATTTTGTTGTCTCGCTTGTCTTTTGGATTGCAATTCCTTGTTCCTTGGTCTTGATGGTTAACACAATTCCAGCTCAACTGAGTCTTGAAATTTACTCAGGAGTCAGTTTTCTGATCTGTTTCTGTAAATAGCTTTATTTGATGAAAGTCCAATCCAAAGGAGTTAAAAATGAGAGGGTAATTTCAGTAATCCCTCACTCCCAATCTGTTATTATGGATAGCGCAGGTTGGAATATCAATGAAATTGTATTGTATTGCAAGTTTGGCCTGTGGTTTCATGGATCATAGCTTCTAATTGAGAATGCAAAACTTAATTTTGTATGTCGCATATGTAACCTGTAGGGATGTGACAGATTCTATCAAAGGTTTATATCTCAGTGATTACGTACAACGAAATAAATAAAATATGCTGAACAATTATCTTCTACCTATGAAAGTATTTAATTATTAAAAATATTGCATGAATAATTCAGAGCTCTAAGTACTGACCTGGATTTTGCTCTTTTTTTAATTTCTTCATGAGATATGTCAAGTCCAGCATTTGTTTTACATCTCTAATTAACACTGAGAAGGTTATGGTGAGCAAGTAGTGGAAGGACAGTGTTTGCTGTTCGTCTCGCTGGAAGCTACTAACAAACACTGTCAGGGAGGATTCTTCAAATCCAGAGTCTTTTCTGGTGTTGTGTCCTCTACATAGGATTTGTGAACAGAGAGGCATGGATTTCCTGAAGAGGGCATAGCACCAGGCAGTTCTGAGGAAGGGTCATTCAACCTGAAATGTTAACTCTCCACAGATGCTGCCAGACCTGCTGAGCTTTACCAGCAATTTCTACGTTTGGCACCAAAAAAGAAGTTGGATTATGGGAAATCTCTGATGACAACTCTGGGAAAATTTTGTAGAAAGCTATAATGTGTTCTGAGGAAGGGTCACCGGACCCAAAACGTTAACTCTCTTTTCCTTCACAGATGCTGCCAGACCTACTGAGCTTTACCAGTAACTTTGTTTTTGTACAGTGCGACAGGGTCAGACTATTTATGAAGGGAAAGGGAAAATTTGTAAAGGGAATTTGTGCATGGAGCCTAAAGAGATAGGAGAGGTCCTTAATGAATACTTTTCTTCAGTATTCAAAACAGAGAGGGACCTAGTTGTAGAGGAGGACAGTGTGAAACAGGCTGGTAGGCAAGAGGAGGTCAACATTAGTAAGGAAGATGTACTAGGAATTTTGAGGAACTTGAAGATAGATAAGTCCCCTGGGCCTGATGGGATTTATCCAAGGATTCTATGGGAAGTGAGGGAAGAGATTGCAGGGACTTTGGCGATGATCTTTTCATCCTCACTGTCCACGGGTATAGTGCCAGAAGATTGGACAGAGGCAAACGTTATTCCCTTGTTCAAAAAAGGGAATAGGGATAACCCCAGAAATTACAGGCCAGTTCGTCTTACGTCGGCGGGCCGTGTGGTGTGTGCTTCCGTGCGGTGCCCTGGAGCGTCTATCATTCCGAGGGCATGCACACAGGGTGGGCAAATTATTGGAAAGGGCTTTGAGAGATAGGATTTATGATCACTTGGATAGGCACAGTTTGATTCATGATAGTCGGCATGGATTTGTGAGGGGTAGATGCCTCACAAACCTTATTGAATTCTTTGAAGAGGTGACCAAACACGTGGATGAAGGTAGAGCAGTGGATATAGTATACATGGATTTAAGTAAGGCGTTTGATAAGGTTCCCTATGGTAGGCTCATGCAGAAGGTAAGGAGGCATGGGATAGGGGGAAATCTGGCAAATTGGATTCAGAATTGGCTGACCCTTAGAAGACAAAGGATGATAGTGGATGGAAAATATTCAACATGGTGCTCAGTTACGAGTGGTGTACCACAAGGATCTGTTCTGGGTCCTCTTCGATTTGTGATTTTGTAAGTGATTTGGACGAAGGAGTGGAAGCGTGGATTAGTAAGTTTGCGGACGATATGAAGGTGGGTTGCGTTGTGGACAGTGCGGAGGGCTGTTCTAGGTTACAATGGGACATTGATAGGATGCAGAGCTGGGGCTGAGAAGTGGTAGATGGAGTTTAACCCTGAAAAGTATGAGGTGATTCATTTTGGAAAGACAAACTTGAAAGCAGAATACAGGGTTAACGGAAAGATTCTTGGCAGTGTGGAGGAGCAGAGGGATCTTGGGGTTCATGTTCACAGTTCCCCGAAAGCTGCCACCCAGGTGGATAGAGTTGTTAAGAAGGCGTATGGTGTGTTAGCTTTAATTAATAGAGGGATTGAGTTCATGAGCTGTGAAGTTATGCTCCAGCGATATAAAAGTCTGGTTCGGCCACATCTGGAGTATTGTGTCCAGTTCTGGTCGTCTCATTACAGGAAAGATGTGGAAGCATTGGAAAAGGTGCAGAGGAGATTTACCAGGATGTTGCCTGGCACAGAGGGAAGGTCTTACAAGGAAAGGTTGAGAGAGCTAGGGCTTTTCTCTTTAGAACGACGAAGGGTGAAAGGTGACTTTATAGAGGTGTACAAAATGAAAGGAGGTACAGATAGAGTGGACAGCCAGAGACTTTCTCCGAGGGTGGAGACAGCTATTACCATAAGACCATAAGACATAGGAGTGGAAGTAAGGCCATTCGGCCCATCGAGTCCACTCCACCATTTAATCATGGCTGATGGGCATTTCAACTCCACTTACCCGCACTCTCCTCGTAGCCCTTGATTCCTTGCGAGAATTACGAGGGGGCATAGTTTTAAAGTGAGTGGAGGTAGATATGGGGAGACGTCAGAGGTAGGTTCTTTACTCAGAGAGTGGTCGGGGCGTGGAATGCATTGCCGGAGAGGGTAGTGGAGTTGGCCTCATTAGGGGCATTTAAGCAGCTATTAGATAGGCATATGGATGATAGTATAAGGTAGAGACGGAGGTTAGATAGACCTTAGGTTTAGGGTAAAAGTTCGGCACAACATCGTGGGCAAAAGGCTGTACTGTGCTGCACTGATCTATGTTCTACGTTCTATGAAGCTGGAAGAATGGGCAGAGCTTCCTTTGGGAAATACAGAAGCATGCTTATATTTGATTCACAGGCCTGGAAACCAGCCTGAATGACTGGTATGACTTCCTGTTGGCTTACCAGGGAGTTAACAGAGCAAGGAGCTTGGGTGACCAAGAAGCTTTACTCCCTTCAGCCACTGAATTTCCTGAGCGTTGAGAAACCCAATTAGGCCAGGGCAAACCTACAAAACAAGTGAGGGTAGAGGTTGCCAGCCTTATTAAAATATTTAAATTGTCAATTCATCTCCTGTGAGAGAGTAGATCACCTCTCTGCCTTTCTTCCACTTCAATTAAATCCAGAGGAGGCAAATAGAAAAGAAAGGAGCTTGATGAGGACACTTGTATCCACAAAGGAGATGGCTTGCCATGTCATCACAGGGTGCTATTGAGAATATTGTGGTTAATAGCAGCTTACTGCATTGTGCCTTTTCTAAACTCTTGTGCTCAACATCATCCTGCTATTTGTCATGATGAACACTGCTGACGGTCTGACCATAGACCATTTGCTCCTCACCCCAGACCTGATCAGTCACAGCAACCTCTCCTTCTAATTTCTAGCTTCAACACTCAAGAACAGCCACATGCATAGCCACAGCAGCTCAAGGAAGAAGCAACAGTAGAACAGTGACCAGAGACCCTATCACTTTATCTGACATTTGCAGCAGATGCTGTCATTGATTTAGCCTTGAGGCTCATAATAAAGTTGGGATCAGCATGTGGTGATTCACCAGGCACAAGTGAACTGCAAACAGCCAGAAATAAAGGATGATTCATTTACCAGCTCATCAAAGTGCAAAGTGAAAGACAAGTACTGCTCCAGAGGACTCAGCTGAGAACTCAAGTGTCAGCAGGAGAGCACTGAATGGTCTGGCATACCAATTTCTGCATTGGCTGGCCTACCCAACAGTCTCCTGTCAATATCAAGGAGCAAGGTAGTGGGGGCAGGAGGGATAGTTAACTTCCAATGTGGCAAAAGACAAGGCATAAAGCTTTCCCTCTCCACAGCCTCTACTCCAGCTCCCTGCCTTCTTGCAGATTCAAATGTACCTTAACAGCTGCCATTATATGAACAGGTCACCAACTCATCTGACTACCCTGTGAAAATGTGTGGCCGCATTCTTTACTGTATATACAAAATCTTCTATAAAGCATTCTTCAGTACTATAACTTTCCAAAAGAAAAGAATCTGTAAATTTCTTTAACCTATAATTTGTGTGCCTGATCCTACCACAATGCTATTTATTACAAATTAAAAATAGGGGTAGAACATACACTGCTAAATCTCTTCCGGTAGGAAATTAGACAACAGTAAACACTTGTCCAGAACTACTTTCAACTGAGAAGTCAGAAAAATAGCTTTTGGGATCATATTCTCTCCCTACTCCTGGATGGCAAAGGCAACTCTGCAGAGGAGATTGCCAAATCCGGAGCTCCGGCAGGACAGCCCTGGAGTCACAGCAAATAAGAGAGGAAAGACGCTGATCTCAAAGTGCTCTTTAACCGTAATAAACATTTTTTAATCAGTGGGCTCAGGATGTCTGTGTACTGACTTGGTGTCGGCTGAAACAGGCAAGTATAACTCAATCATTGACTGATGTGTCTGGAACATGGGGAAGAAAATAGGAAATCATGCAGCTGCACTCAGAGGGCAGCTTCAGATTTCCTATGTGTTTTGCTGCTATCTGTCTGTGCACAGGTTCCCGCTCCTAGGCTCACAAGTAACATTCATGCCACACAAATGCCAGAAAATGACCGTCTCCAATAAGAGACTATTTAACCACCACCTTTGACATTCAATGGTATTACCATCACTGAAGCCCCTACTATCAACATCCTTGGGGTAACCAGTGACTAGAATTTCAAACGGACTCACCATATGAATACAGTAGCTACAAGAGCAGATCAGAGGCCAGGAATACCGTGGCACGTAACTCACCTCTTGACTCCCCAAACCCTGTCCACCAGCTACAAGCCACAAGCCAGGAGCATGATGGAACATTCCCCACTTGCATGGATGGGGGCAGCTTCAACAATGCTCAAGAAGCTTGACACCAACCAGGACATTGCAGGCCACTTGACTGGCACCACATCTATAAATAACCACACTCTCCACACACACAGTAGCAGCAGTGTGTACTATCTACAACATGCACTGCAGCAATGCATCGAAGATCCTTAGACAGCAACTTCCAAGCCCACAACCACATCCATCTAGAAGGACAAGGGCAACAGATACATGGGAACACCACCACTTGCAAGCTTCTCTCCAAACCACTCATCATGCTGACTTGTAAATATATCACTGCTTCTTCTATGTTGCTGTGTCAAAATCCAGGAATTCCTTTCTAAGGGCAATGTGCATCTACCTAAAGCGGTAGTTCAAAAAGGCAAGTCATCACCACCTTCTCAACCAGGGATGAACAATAAATGCTGGCCAGCCATCAATGCCCATCTTCCACAAAAGAATAAAAGAAATTCTCATTAGCAGGCATTGGTAACAAGTGAAAGTGAGAAGGAGGAAGAGATCTCTGTGCAATAGTGAATTAATGCATCAGCCCCCATTCTGAAATGAATGGAATTGAAAATGTCCATTTCCATGTCTTAGCAATTGTTCTGGCATATTTTATGTCTCAGGTACATATTTATATCCAGTTCACACACTTTTTGTTAGATATTTTAATGTTATTCTAGAAATGCTTTGGTCACAAGCATGCCAGACTGGAGAGTTTTCAGATTATATATGAAGTTAACTTGCAGTAGGTAAACAAATGGTTGATTAAGATAGTGTTTTTTTTAAACTTGGAATTAATTAAGGCTTTCTTTCCATGGGAAAGAGATCATTACTGTTCAATTAAATCAGTTATTTTATTCAAATGGCCACAGTCAGATCAAAATATGAAGGCAGCAACACGACAAAGCTGTGTTAAACTTTTCCTTTAACGTTGCTTAATTAAGATGCTCACTGAAATCCAAGTTCATTAGTGTGCAGGAGTAGATTAGATGCTGCTGTGGTGAGACAACAGAGTGGTTTAACAGCCTGATAGGAAATAAGAGCAGCTGCACTGAAAAGCCGTTATGAATCGCTTGTTAGCAGATCTTATAAACAGTCTTGGATATTAATAATTAATAGTGGAATGAATCAAACCTTTGAGAGTTTATTTGGTGCCAGAGATGTTATTGAGAACATAGAACACCTTTGGGAGGAACAGCATGAGCAGTGATAAGGAAAAGATGAGGTAACAGTGATTAAAATGGCCAGAGTGTATGGGCAAAGGTTCACAACCTAATGGTAGGCGAATTACATTAAAGGCATAATTTTCAACACAATATTTAGACAAAGACCTCAACACCCGCTAGCAAAGTAAATTTTAGACATTTTAATCAGGTATCCACACCTAAAAAAGACTATAAAGGAAGTGACCTTGGGAAAGCTCAAGGCTACTGAGCGTGGAAAAGAACACTGAAGGAAGGTTTCAGTCAAATATTCTTGACGTGTTCAATAAGTGCAGAGGATTTCAGCGTTGGAAACAGAAGTGGAAGAAGAATGAAAACACTGTTGTGCATGGTGGGTGTCAAACCTGATCTGGACCATTACTCACACTTATAAATGGTCATGTTATATCTTGTTTTGAATGCTTATTAAAAGCTCAACACTCTGCTATGATGGTTCTATTGAAATTTTCATTGACTGATTAGTCGATAAATTTCAGAGTAATAACTCCCAAGTTCATCTCAAAGTTTCATTCAAAATACCTTTCAAACATTTATTAATAATTGATGCTGCAAGGCCTATCTTTCTTCCTCATGCTGCTTCTTTTCATTTCTGAACAATACAGACATTGGCAGGACTGACGTTGCTCAATGTTAGTTTCCTGGTGTCACATCAGCTGGTTGGTTTATATGATACCAGGATAAGTGTTGTTTTTGTGTGCAGGTACGTGGAGAGACAGAGCAGTGTGCACCCATATCAGTAATAGAAGTCATATAGATCATGGGAAGTTACTGAGAAAGCAAGTTAGCCAAGAGCTGCACAAATTTGCCACGTCATGTCTTATCAAGAGGATGCCCAGGTACTTGAAATTTTTACAAAAGTCCAAGATCCCATTTATAGAATTCCACACCACTTTGGATTTCTAATGACTACAAAATCCAACACAAAACCCCATGGAGTATTTGGGCAGAAAAAGTACAACTGACAGGTATAATGGGAATAGGACTAGGCCATTTAATGGCCTTGAATCTCTTCAACCATTCAGTGAGGTCCCAGCTGATCTGTGACCATATTTCATAGAAAGCATTTACCTGTATGCCACGTCGCCTTTTGATAAAATGCTGTTAATTTAAATTAAAATTTATAAGTAATTTAGCTTCAAATGGCATTTGCAGAAGAGAATTTCATTTTTTTAACACCATGTCTCTGAATCATTGTCTTTAAAATTTATAACATTCCTCCTCCTTTTTCCTTTTCCCCTGCCTCTGGTTTTCAATCACGGAGAAAGTCTGATGTGGTATCAATCCTTTCTGTCTCACAGGCTCCATAATTCCCACCATGACTTTGCCAAAGGAGGCTGGCTTTTATGGCTTGCCAAAGCTCTTCTGGTGTTCCCTCATCAAATTTTATCAATAAATAATTTGCTTTATTATCCTTAAGCTCATCTAAATTCGGTCACAGCATTAAAAATTGATCTGTCCTTTTTCTTATTCTAGCCTTCAGTACTGTCACCAGTAAATGATGATCAGTACTACATTCCACTCCATGAACGTACAAACATATGGACATGAATTAGGGGGCTGCCACTCAGCGTCTTGAGCCTGCTCCACCATTCAATAAGATCATGAGTGATCTGATTCTAACCTGAACTCTACTTTCCTGCAAGTCCCAGATTATATTTCACCCGTTTGATAATCAAGAATCTATCTACCTCTGCCTTAAAAATATTCAAAAATCTCTGCTTCCCTGACATTTGCAGAAGAGAGTTCCAAAGCCTCATGACCCTCAGAGAAAAAAAGTTACTCCTCATCTCAGTCTTAAACGGGTAAGCCCTAGTTCTAGATTCTCCCACAAAAGGAAACATCCTCTCCATATTCACAATGTCAAGATTCCTCAGGATCTTATACATTTCAATAAAATTGCCTCTTATCTTCTAAACTTCAGCCTAGCCTAGCCTATCCAACCTTTCCTCCTAAGGCAACCTACCCATTCCAGGTATTACTTTAGTACACCTTATCTGAATTAAATCCTTTCTTAAATAAGGAGACTAATACTGTACATAGTACTCCAGATGTGGCATGACTGAAGCGTTACCTCCATGTTTTTCTATTCAATTCCCCATATAATAAATTATAATATTTTATGAGATTTCACTATATCTGCAGACTCATTTTTATGTTTCAGCTATTAATTCACCCAGATCCCTCTGCATCTCGGATCTTTGAAATCTCTCACCATTTATACAATATACTTTTTTACTTCTCCTGTCAAATCCAACAATTTTATATTTTCCCACATTATACTCCATTTTCCAGATCCTTGCCCAATGATTTAACCTACCTATATCCCTTTGAAGCAAACTTACGCCCTCTAAATAATTTACTTCCCTGCCTACCTTGGTGCATTTAGCAATTTTAGCAACTAAAGTTTCAATCCCTTCTTTCATGTCATTCAAACCATATGTAAAACGTTGAGATCCCTATGCTGAAACCTCTGATATCAAGAAAATTTGTATATTTTGGGGATGAGATGCAAACAGGAAGGGGGTATTTTGAAAAAGAGATTGTGTATCACATAACACCTGGATAAAGTGCACAATAAAGACACAAGGTTGGGCAATATCAAAACATGTACTGGCACATCTTTAGGGCAGGCAGTACTGAATACATTGCAAAATATAACAGAAAGATCAATGCAGCCTCCAAATACATCAGAGAGGATACAAATTCAAGCCTAAAAGCTTCCAAGTTGCTCACAAAAATCAATCACAGGGTAGACCAATCAGGGAAATATATGGGGGTGAACCTGTGAGGAGCTGCTTCTGCAAAGACAAAGTACATCTCTCCAATGTAGGCTGATCTAGCTCATCCAATCACAAGATCCGTCTCTTCCATTCTTGCTGCTTCTCAAAGGACAGAATCTGTGGTTGAAGAAACAACATCGGTGGGGAATTGAAACTTCTGATCAGACAAGCTGGATGAATCACTTTGACTGGACCCTACAACAATACTGCACAAGTGGCTCAAACTAAATGCTCATCAAATGTTCCAAAGGCACTGATTACTGCACCTCAAAAGAACTGGCTGGACAAATCGTTATTAACAACAAGCAGTTCAAGAAAAATTGGCTTTTCCTGAACTAAGAGAACTTCTGACTGTTGGTGGTGTTTCTGCAAAAGGTCAACAGGCTGCTCTGAAACAAATTAGATATTGTGTGTGCTAAGGGGAAAGGGTCTGATTACAATGGATGTGTGAAACTGAAAGAATAATAGTCATTTGATATTTCACCTGAAGAAATGCTTAGAATTCTCTTGACTCACAGTTAGATTTTCAATTGGGAATTCCTGACCAAGGGTGGAATTGAACTCAGGTCCCCTAGTGCTATGAGGCAGCAATGCTAACCACTGAACCACCACGCCACCCAATATTACAACAATTTTGGAACTTCTTGGTGAGGAGCACACATCTTCAGTACTATTGCCTATCCTTAACAATACACTCCAATAGTTTTCAAAAAACAGATGCTTGGCTAACTGTTCATTAATTCTGTGGATTTCCTCTCTGTCCTTTTGTCGATAATGGAGTGACATGTGCAGTTCTCTGACCTAAAGAAGCAGCACCCAAATTGAAAGAACTTTCACAGACTATTACAAATGTGACGTCTGTAAAATTTTCACCTACTTTCCTCAAAAATCTAGAATGCATGCCATCTAGTCCCTTGTATTTGTCACTCTTTGCTGTTGGCTAGCTCCTTCATTACTGTCACTTTTCTTAGGTGAATTTAAATGAACACCTATCCCTTGTGGGAGGCAATGGTCTAGTGGGATTATCACTAGACTCATAATCTAGAGACCTAGCCAATGCTCCTGGACCTCAGGTTCAAATCTTGCTATGGCAGACAGTGGAATTTGCTTTCAATAAAAAATCTGGAATTCAGAATTTAATGATGACTGTGAATCAATTGTCAGGGAAAAACCCATCTGGTTCACTAATGTCCCTTAGGGAAGGAAACTGCCATCCTTACCTGGTCTGGCCTACATATGACTCCAGACTCACAGCAATGTGGTTGACTCTTAACTGCCCTCTGGGCAATAAGTGATGCCCTCATCCCATAAAGGGAAAAAAAAAATTAGTTTCTTTGGAAATTTTGGCAAAACCTCTTCCTCTACTGTACACTACATGCCTAGCATTTCTTTATTTTCATCAACAATACAAATGGTATCTGTTTTTAATGCACTTTTTCCTGGTACATTAACAAAAAAAAAAGTTTTGTATTGATTTTGTGATCCTTTGCAAGTTTTGTTTCATATTTCTTTTGTATCCTGTTTTGTCAGTTTTTCCAATTATTTGTATCTTTCGCAATCATCAGGATCTATGGGTATGCTTTGCATTATGCATGCTTTCACTTCTACTTAATTTTGTCCCTTACATAATTATTCTTGCAGTTTTTTTTCTGAAATATAGAACTTTTACCACTTAGGGGAATAATCCAATTTTGTATCCATTAAATTATTTTTTGAACACCCCTTCTGTCATTTTACATATTAACAAGCTTAACAAGTATAGGGTGAACGGAATCTGTCTCACTTTATTGCAGGCAGCCTCTCTTAAATTTAGAATCCCATCGTGGAATATTATCTCCTCCCCTGAGGCTAATTTGGTGGTGAAGGTCATTTAATTAAGCAGGAGCATGGTATATGAGAATCCTGTGACCACCCCAACCAAGTCTATGATTGAAAAGCCTATGAGCCAGCAAGATACCTGTAAGAGCGTATATAATGCTAGTCTGCTTATTGCTTGAATGGCACAAATTGTAGGTAGCCTTTAGAAAAAGAGGCACCACAGAGGTCTTGCCAGCTCTCCAGCCAACAGCTGATGAAGGGTTTAGGCCCGAAACGTCAAGTTTTCCTGCTCCTGTGATGCTGCTTGACCTGCTGTGTTCATCCAGCCCCATGCTTGTTATAGCGAATACACCTGTCACCTTTATAATATTCTGCCCACAGAAGCCATTTCATGTTTCCCCCTTTCAAACACTACACTGAATTCAATTATTTTGGTGGCAAAATGGTTAGCACAGTTGCTTCACAGCACCAGGGACCCGGACTCGATTCCAGCCTCGGGCCTCTTTGTAGAATTTACACATTGTCACCATGTCTGCATGGGTTTGGTCCGCTTTCCTCTCTCAGTCCAAACATGTGCAGGTTAAGTGGATCGGCCATACTAAAAAAAATTGTCCCGCAAGGTCAACGGATGTGTAGGTTAGATGGGGTAGACATGATTAAAAAAACACATGCAGGATTATGAGGATGGGCTGTGGTGCAACACTGTTCAAAGCGTCAATGTAAACTTGATGGGCCAAATGGCCTATTTTTGCACTGTAGGAATTTTATGTTTGCAATTAGATAACACTTCATACAGCGCTATGCTACTAAATAAACATGGTACATAACCCATTAAACCTAATGCTGCCTCCCCTGTTGGTTCTATTGCTGGAGAAAACTACCTGAAGCACATGAGAAAAATTTATTACCTTTCTGCCATGTACTAGTCTGCTTGTACATATCTATTTGAATGGCAAAGCCTCTAGTAAAACAACTTGGCTTTTATTAAATGCCTATATGATCTCTGTATTAATGCAATCTACCACTTTAGAGCTCCTGTCTGGGGCGAGGCTGGGGAATGAGATGGTGTGCTGAAAATAACTCCTACTAAAGTCTTAACATTTTTTCTATTTCTGAATTGTATGCATAAAGACTCCACTGCCACTTGGTTCCTCTTCTTTTTTTATTTATTCATGTGTGCATTGCTGGCTAGTTTTATTGCCCATCTTAATTGCCCATGAGAAAGTAGTGGTGAGCTGTCTTCTTGAACTACTGTAGTCATTGGGTTGTAGAGAGTTCCAGGAATTTGACCAAGTGATGGTTGAGGGACACTGATGTAGCTCCAAGTCTGAATGGTCAGTGGCTTGGTGGGGAACTTGAAGATGGTGGCTCTTCCAGCTATCTACAGCCCAGCCCTGGCCGGTGTTAGAGGTTGTTGGTTTGAAAGGTGCTGCCAAAGAAGCCTTGATGATTTACTGTGGTGCATCCGGTAGATGGAACACACTGTTTCCAATGTCTGTCAGAGATGACGAGAAGCAACGTTGATGGTGTTGGATGGAATGCCAATTAAGCAGGCTGCTTTGTCCTGAATGGTGTCAAGATTCTTGAGTGTTGTTGGAGCTACACTGATCCAGGTTTGTGCAGGGTAATTCCATTACATTACTTACTTGGGCCTTGTAGATGGTGACCAGATTTTGGGGTATCAGGAGGTGAGCTACTCGCTGCAGAATTCCTAGCCTCTGACCTACTCTTGCTGCCATTGTATTTATGTGGCTAGTCCAGTTCAATTTCTGGTCAATGGTAATCCCCAGAAACTTGATTGTGGTGGGGGGTGGTGGTGAGGGTGTGGGTGTTCAATGATGTTAATGCCATTGAATGTCAATGGATAATAGTTAGATTCCTTCTTGTAAGAGATGGTAATTGGCTGGCATTTGTGTGGCACGTGTGTTACTTGCCCCTTGCAGCCCAAAACTGGGATATTGTCCAAGCCTTGCTACATTTGCTCATAGACTGTTTCAGTGTCTGGTATGATTTCATGAGTATGTCTACGACAGGTTGTTTCTTGACTAGCGTGTGAAACAGCTCTTCCAATTTCATCACTAGTCCCGGGTTATAGTCAGGAGGACTTTGCAGGGTAGACAGGACTGTGTTTGCCATTTCTAACACCTAGGTTGATACCAGGTGTGCCCGGTTTCATTCCACTTTTGATACTTTCTCATCACTGGTACGACTGAGTGGCTTGTTAGTCTATTTCAGAGGGCAGTTAAGAGTCAACTGTTGTGGGTCTGTCGGCTAGCTAAGTATATTAGATTTCCTTCCCTAAAGGGCTTTATCTGGGTTTTTCCAAACATCAACAATGGGTTTATGGTCATCATTAGATTGGTAATTCAAGACTTTTATTTAATTTGAATTCTGCCATGGTATCCACAGAACATTATGTGGTACTCTGAATTACTAGAAGGTAAAATCAAAATAGCCCCAGAGATCAATAGAGCTGTTCTTTCATTACTGAGGGATGACTGGTGGTGAGTTTAACCTGAGGGTCACCATGTCTCAGGCGAGGGGGCGAGGTCAAGAAGGCAGGACCTTCAAGGTGACCTCAGCAGGTTCAGGAATGGAACCAGTGCTGTTGGTGTCACTCTGCATCACAAATTAACTGTCCTGCCAACTGAACTAACTGACCCCTGAATGCTAGTCCAGTGATAATATGACAGTGCCTTTGCTTCCCTCTACATCATAGCTGCAAGAAGATAAATGATCTGCTGTTCTCCACCACGGCATTTATCACTGTCTACTCAATGCTTCATTCTCGTAGGAGTGTGAAGTAGCATGTAAAGTTGCCAATGCAGAGGACTGTCACACAGGAGGTTGGATGCCAGGCATCTCCATAAGATGCTCCATGCACAATCAATACCTGTCACTTTGTCGTAGGTACCAACGCAACACAACTTACACCATGGTGGAACTAGATCACACATATTTCGAAGTGTTTACACTTAAAAATTAAAAGAAGCTACAACACTCAGCAGCTTACACACCATCAGGTTACACACCACAACTAGGGGAACATAAAACTGATAACTTTTCAACAAAAGCTTGCAAGATACGAATACAAAACCACAGACAATAGCCTTTTGTGCTGAATTCACTTGTGAGATTGCCTTCTCCAGTCAGGTTTGCTGACATCAGCAAATGTGGGTGTCTCATTTCGGCAAGTTTATTGGCCCAGTCAGGCTTCACTTCTAATATTGTAAGTATTTAACAACAAGCTGGATTGCATATAACTAAGACTTCACGTGGGCAGATCAACATGGAGAGGTTTCAGCCCTAAGTATGGGTGCAAAGAAAATATCTACCCTGCCAGGTACATACATACGTAGTTGGGTTTGTGAATACATATGTTTTCTGTTCTGAGCTGGTAAGATTGTGATCATGAAGGTACTTCCAATGTGCCGGGATGTTAATGAGTTTTCACGAAGTGCACCTGAAAGATTCTGAGAAACCTGTAGCAAATCTTTAACCCATCATCTGGAAACTGAATTTTTGACTCCCATCCAATTAAGCTGCCCATCTACCCTTTCAAGAGCTCCAGATAGGCACAGAAAATTCCTAAATAAAAACTGAAAGAACTGCAGATGCTGTAAATCAGGACCAAATGCAAAGTTGCTGGAAAAGCTCAGCAGGGCTGGCAGCATCCGTGAAGGGAAAATACAGAGTTAATGTTTCGGGTCCGGTGACCCTTCCTCAGATCTGATGGTGGCTGGGAAAACGTCAGTTTATATGCAGAAAATAGGGAGGTGGATGGAGTAGGGAGTAAATGATAGGATAGAGCCCAAAGAGAGAGAAAGACAGTTGGACAAAGGAGTTGTTAACGATCAGGCTAGGAGGGTGATTGGGGACTGTTAGTGATTAACAACAGGGGGTGTGTACTGGCAGGCTATGTGGTAACACTGCCTGGTGTGTGGGGCGGGGGGCTGGAACATGGAAGAGTTTAAATTATTGAACTCAATAATCAGTCCAGAGGGCTGTAGGGTCCCCAAGCGGAAAATGAGGTGCTGTTCCTCCAGCTTGCGTTGGGCTTCACTGGAACACTGCAGCAAGCCAGAGACAGAGATGTTGGCCAGGGAGCAGGGTGGTGTGTTAAAGTGACAGGCAACAGGTACTTCAGGGTCACTTTTGCGAGCAGAACGTAGATGTTCTGTGAAGCGGTCGCCAAGTTTATGCTTCATTTCCCCAGTGTAAAGGAGACCACATTGTGAGCAGCGAATGCAGTAGACTATATTCTGGGAAGCGCAGGTGAAGTGTTGCTTCACCTGGAAGGTATGTTTGGGCCCTTGGATACTGGAGAGGGAGGAGGTAAATGTGCAGGTGTTGCACCTTCGCCGGTTACAGGGGAAGGTGCCGTAGGGCTATGGGGAGGTGTTGGAGGTGAAGGAAGTGTGGGCCAGGGTGTCCCGGAGGGTACGGTCCCTGCGGAAGGCGGACAAGGGAGAGGAGGGGAATATGTGTCTGGTGGTGGCATCTCGCTGGAGGTGGTGGAAATGGCGTCTGATGATCTTCTGGATGTGGATGCTGGTGGGATGGTAGGTGAGGATAAGGGGAACCCTATCACTGTTGCGGGAGGGAAGAGAAGCGGTGAGGGTGGAAGTGTGGGAGATGGGTCGGACCTGGTTGAGGGCCCTGTCGACAATGGAGCTGAGGAATCCTCGGTTGAGCAAGAAGGTGGACATTTCGAAGGCTCTCTTGTCGAAGTTGGCCTCATCTGTACATATGTGACGGAGATGGAGGAACTGAGAGAATGGGATGGAGTCTTTCCAGGCAGTGGGGTGCGAGGATGTATAGTCCAGGTAGCTGTGGGAGTCAGTGGGTTTGTAATGGATATTAGTGGCCAGTCTATCCCCAGAAATGGAAACAGAAATGTCGAGGAAGGGAAGGGAGGAGACAAAGATAAACCAGGTGAAAGTGAGGGCAGGGTGGAAATTGGAGACAAAATTGATGAAGTTTTCCAATTCCAGATGAGAGAGGGAAGCAGCATCAATGACATCATTGATGTATCGGAGAAAGAGTTGTGGGTGGGGGGCAGAATAGGACTGAAACAAGGAATGTTTCACGCACCCCACGAAGAGACAGGCATAACTGAGGCCCATGCGGGTACCCATGGCAACCCCTCTTACCTGAAGAAAATGAGAGGAGTTGAAAGAGAAGTTGTTGAGGATGAGGACAAGCTCGGCCAAGCGGAGGAGGGTGGTGGTGGGTGGGGATGGTTCAAGTCTTTGCTCCAGGAAAATTCCTCCTGTGTTCTCTGAGGTTTAGAAGAGTTAGTAGAGCCATCACATTGAACTGTACAAAATTCTTAGAGGGCTAATAGGGTAAACACTGAACATCTCTTTCTCCAGCCTAGAGAATTTAGAACCTGGGGTCATAATTCTGCAAATGGAGTTAGTCATTTAGTATGAAGATGAGGTAAACAAGTTGTGAACATTTGGATTCTCTAGCCACTTCTAATGTTTCTGCAACTACTTGTTTAAGGGAAAAGAATTCTCCCCTTCAAGCTGCTTTCAACTCCATTTTTAAATCCTTGCACAACATAAACTTTGTCCTCTATTTGTCATAAACAGCCTCTCCAACTCTTCCACCTTTTACAGCTTTTCATGGCCTTCATTTCTCAAGTTCCTGAAAATGTTGTACTCAAAAGTTCACCTGGCAGTATGAAGGTTTCTGAATTAGCTCAAATAAAGTTTTTTTCTTACAACACACATTGCAAGAACTCAGCAAGGCTCTTCCAACAAAAACATCCAAATCAGAGACCTCTGCCACCTAGAACAACAGCAGCAGGTGCATAGGAACACTACCATTTGCAAATCCACCTCCAAGCCACATACAATCCTGACTTGGAAATTTATCATTATCCATTCATTGTCACTGGGTCAAAATCCTGGAACTCCCTGCTTAACAATACTCTGGGTGTCTCTACACCCCAGGGTTCAAGAAGGGCAATTCAAAACTACCTTCTCCTGGGCAAATAGAAATAGGCAATAAACGCTGCCCCAGCCAGCAACATCCCATCTCATTAACAACTTTTTTTTTAAAAAAAGCACTATTTCTATCTTTATATAAGCACCTACATAAAAATGGAAAATGATAAATACTTGACAGAATTTGGAAGTACAATTTACTTACAACAAATTCAGCATTTTCCTCACTGTGGACTGATGCCAAGTGGTAAAGAGATCCTTCATTTATTCAGCAGAATTCTTAGGTAGCCCAATTCAAACCATTCAGGTTCAAATGTTACCAATGTATAGCAAAAGGCATTGCACAGATCTGAATGGATAGCATACAGGTATGCCCAATAATTCTAAGGTTCAGTTGGGGTAATTTAAAGATGTTTTACTAATCTAGGTTAGCGGCTTTAAAAGGTTGAGAAATAATAATCAGCCTTTTCCTACCAAACTATTAGGAGTTTCACAGCTGGAACCTGAAAAGAAACACATCTTTGTTTATATCCCTATACCTGTCTGTTAAATTGCCTTTATTTCTAACTGTTGTTCCCATACATAGATCAAGAATCATTGGTTTCCAGGAAATTACATACATTATACATTGAAGAGACTAACCGTGTTGGAATGGGAACTTCAGCAACTCCTGAGAGAACAACAGCAGGAGACAAACGGACAAATGCTACTATTGATCGATCCAAAAATTCAAGTTCGCCAACTAAAATATTTGAAGCCTCTGCACCCGCAGGAATCTTTTTCATAAAATGCATATCCACCTGAAAGAAGAACACAGTATTAAAAACAGAGACTGCAAGATTTGCGTTTGAATTTTTTTTGGTCTTTTACATGCCATTCTAGTTATAGTTTCAGACAAACGTTTTATATGTCATGAACTTCAACTTTGTGTCGACTTAAGTAAGCCTGTTTGAAGTTTCCATCCAAGCAACTGGAAAATATTTCATACACGGAAATAATTAGCAACAAGCTCTAAAGTGATTTTTGTTTGGAATCAATTATATTCATTTTGCTTTGTTGCTATGTACAGGTTATTGACGGCTCTTGTTTGCATGAATTGTTGCATTATGTTTCACATTGCAGTTAGGCTTTACACAATATTACACAGCGAGTGAAAACTGACAAATGGTTTCCTGCTTAAAGGAATTGAAGTACACAAAGGAGAGTGTGGAAGACCTCCCTTCCTACACCAATGGCTGGGTCATATGTCCCTGTGGTGGTGGATTGACTGGTGGGGGTGAGGTGGGGTCGGGGTGGGGGTAGGGTTGGGGGTGGGGTCGGATCCATAAAAAATCATGGTTCCTAGGCCTGCTGCCTATCTGCTGCCCCGCTGCCATTTCACTAGTAGTGGCAGAACCATTGGGAGACCTGCCCACCACGGTCACATTGAGGCCCTTAAGCGGCCAATTGTTCTAATTTTACCAGCGATAATAGGGGCCCAGACCAAGAGGCCAATATACAGGCTGATAATGGGCAAGCTGTTGCCAATTCAACGTGCCCCCTGGGTCCAAACAGCACATCTAGGTCCTGTCCCCATCCTACCAGCTCCTCTTCCCTGGCCAATATATTTCATGCTCCTCAGCCTCTGAACGGTAGCCTGACAGAAAAATAGAATTTGACTTATTCAGTCTCTGTAATCTGTGTCCCCGAAAGGCCATAAATACACATACTGCTTCAAGCAGCATATCACCCAACTAACGAATAAATGTCCCCGACAAAACAGCATAGAAAATAGGAAACAAAACCAGAAATTGCCGGAGAAACTCAGCATATCTGGTAGCATCTGCGGAGAGAAAGCCGAGTTAATGTTTCAACTCTTGTGGCCTGTCTTTAGGAGTGAAAATAGAAAACAGGAGGAGGAGTTGACCATTCAGCTTTTCTGCCATTTAATATGATCATGGCTGATCATCCAACTCAATACCCTGTTCCTGGTTCACCCATACCCTTTGACCCTTCAGCACAAAGAACTACATTGATAGCCTTCTTGAAAATATTCAATACATAGATTCAGAGATATACGGCACAGAAAGAGATCCTTTGGTCCAACTTGTCCGTGCCAACCAGAATCCCAAATATTTGCCAACATTTGGCTCATGTCCCTCTAAACCCATCCTATTCATATATCAATCCAGATGCCTTTTAAATGTTGTAATTGTACCAGTCTCCACCATTTATTCTGGCAGCTCACCCTCTGCGTGAAAAAGTCCCTTAGATCCCTTTTAAATCTTTCCCCTTTGACCTTAAACCTATGCACTTTAGCTTTGGACTCCCCCATCCCTGGGGAAAGACCTTGCATATTTACCCTATCCATGCCCCTCATGATTTTATAAATCTCTATAAGGTCACTCCTCAGCCTCTGACGCTCCAGGAAAATGGTCCCAGTCTATTCAACCTCTCCCTATTGCTCATCCTTGAAAACCTTTCTGAACCCTTTCAAGTTTCACAACATCCTTCCTTTAGCAGGGAGACCAGAATTGTACATAGCATTCCAACAGTGGCTTAACCAATGTCCTGTACAGCCGCGACATGTCCTCCTAACTCCTATACTCAATGCCCTGACCAATAAAGGCAAGCATTCCAACAATCTGGTCTCAACCACTTCACATGGCCGAGAATTTCACAGGCTCACCACTCTCTGGGTGAAGAAATTCCTCCTCATCTGACATCTACGAGAACTGCGTAACTGTGCTTAGTTGCATTGTTGAAATGAATATTCATCTCAAATGCCATATTACCTAATATGCAAGCAACTATATAAATCAAAATTTTCACAAATGTTCCATGAATCTGTATTCTACGATGTAGCCAGAATTTTGTGTATAATTTAGCACATTCTCTTCTTACTCGCACATTATTAACTCATATACAAATGCCACTTCATTTATATGCTGTTCCATTCTCACAGTCTACTGCAATGCGTCAAAAATAGCAACGTAAGGTGGCAGTCAAAGCAAAGAGAACAGTCAATGGCCGTGCTGGCAACCACTATGGTGAAATGCTGAAAGGTTTACACTGAATTAACCTAGAAACACCAATAAAATGACTATTGTATTCTCACAAGCATTGAAAAGTATAAAATTCCATCTTAATTAACTGAAACCTTAGCTCCAAACTTTTCCTAATTGCTTTGAAATAAATTCAAATCTCCAGTCCCTTTGCTAATGACCTGCTTACATCTAGATTTGCATTGTTGCAATTTGATGGAGCCAATTCTTTAAACGATTTAATCAAAATAAACTTAGACTCCAAATTCTTCCTGCATATTTACCCAAAATATTTAACCCTATATCCAGATGCAAAATTGATTGCTGATAAAATATAAAAGAGAATGCTTCAGTAGTTCTGTACAAACACTACTCCATTATCTTCCCCATACAAGCGCTACTCGAATATTATTGGAAATAAATTTAAGGCGGGACTTAAGCTAAAATTACTCAGATTTTAGGGAATTGTTTATTCCAAAGTTGAGACAGATTTCCTTTCACAGCTTTCATAATGAGTTCATTTCTATCTAATACTTGTTTTTTTTGGAGAGAGCAGGCGATGCGGCCATGCAAATGCAACAACTTAAAGAGGCCGAATTGTATGAAGCTTTTCCAGCAACATTGACTGTGCAGCTGCATAGCTTAAAGGGAACATTCCACCCATCTCTCTAGATATCTCTGCATCTAAAGCTTTTTAACTTATTTCCATATCTATGTATAGAAGTATTTATTTCTGTCTACATATATTTATGCAGATCTTGCTCACTGTGAGTTAAAAGATTTTGTTATACTGAGGTTGAAGATGGAGTTTAACTAAATTGGGAAGGGAAGAGGCTGGAATTTTGGACTATATACAGAAAGAATTTTGCAGTTTAAGAGAATCAGACCGGCATTATAAATAGGTTCCAATGACAACACTAATTTTTTTGTATTCTGTACATCAGGTGCCCCTGATGAACCTTGAAAAATACCACAGGGGATACATTAATTGCACATAATAACATTTTGCAATGGTTGAAAAATGTTAATTCTTTATCGAATTATAGATCTCATTACCAGAAGTAAATCCTCACTATGGTGAGAAACCAAAATGCAAGCCAAAACAACTTCTAAAAATTACTTGGATCTACATAATTTGAATTCTTTCTGACTCCTGCATGCGATAGGTGTGTAATTTCTTCAAATTCTTAATCTGTCGATTAGGATCATGTATTGGTGGTGAGGCTGTTGGTAACAGTATCAGAAGTGACTAACACTTCTGCTCAGGGCGAGCAGATGGCCATTCATGATCAACGCAGCGAAAGCCAATTTGGTAAGCATGTGTGAACAGTGCAGCAGATCATGCAGTGGAGTTGGACAAGAAATTGTCACACTCACCATTACAGTTTGAAGGCCTCATGCCTTAAAGAACACCTGGACACACATTGACCAGAATGAAACCATACCCATGAATCTTTTCCCCCAGGGATGTCTCACAACAGACAATGTGCAATCCCACAAATCAGCAAAGCCTCACAGCAAGACCAGCTGTGAAAGCTGGGAGGTCCTGTTCCACCCCATCTGCCCATAGCAGCCTTTGTAGAAATAGCAGCTAAAGAGCCTGTGTCCACTGCTGAAAGAGAATGAACAATCTGCTACAGTGTGTAAGGTAAAGCGACATCACGTAGTAATTGCAAAGTGACTCTCATAAGAGTATCAAGCAGTGTGAACAAGCAAGCACAGAGGGGTGCAAGCAGGAGCTTGGGTTTCAAGTTTCAGCAACAGATGGAACTTGTAGATTTAATGTGTGGGAGGAATTGCATGCTGTTAATATTATACCAGTTGCAGGATGGTGTGGGTGTCAAACATTTAATGGAGAGGACTCAGAAACTGTCATAGGCATGCATGCTCATAAAGTGTTTTTCAATCATTAGGATGACACTTAATCATTCAGTTTGTCTGCAGGAGAAAACAGCTTATAAATGGAGGCAGTACAATATGACTGGAGGGGGCCACCCACAGTACGAGAACTAAGTCCGTTTGAGGAGAGGCTGCAGAAATTGCCAGGGAGGAACAGAACCAAACCTGTGTAGATGGAGTGACAGGAGTTTTACCAGTAAGGATACCTCCAATTTGTTGATGACAAATGGACATGTAAGAGTAATGCCTGAAACACTGCTGATAAAAGAGATTATGCATAACCATCAGCTTGTTCTCCATAGTATATCCTTCCAGTATGTCTGAGAAGATGAGACAGCCTACCCCAGCTTCATTTCATTATTGCATACCACCTCTTATGAGGATGACTCAGTATCCTCAGAGGATGCACTTTCAAAACATTTATTTGAATACTTCATTGGCACAGAAAAAATGTTGGAAGTATATATTAAATTTCACTTTAAGTATGTTTGTCATATTTTCATTTTGTTACTTGTTTCTGTACTGGTTGTATGAAATCAAGGGCATCACACCTCATTCCCAACCAGTTCTGGATGACGTAGACCTATGGATATAACATTTATTATATCACATCATTAGTAGTGGCAACTTTGAGCAGACTGACATATGCAGCCTCAAATGTTGGACAACATTTGCAACACATCTGGTAACCAGCAGCAATGTTCACCCAATTTTAAACTCATCAAGCCTGCTGTCTGAGGACCATCTGCTGTCAAGTCATTGCCTGTCTTGCCAATGTCCATGTGACAAGGCTCTTTGCAAGACATTGGCCCCATCTGGAGAATGTGTCGGTGAATCAGGAATGTAACAGTGCAAATTAAAAGTGCATGTGGCATCCAATATTGCATTGATATGGGCTTACTTGTGAAAAGGGCATCCAGCACATTTCCTTCAAAGTGTGCAAGGTCACATGAATGTGCATTATGCTGTACGGCACAGATGCTGCAACGTTGTCTGAGCAGCACATAAACCACAAATGGAAATGCACTGCTTCAGATTGCCCACACGCAGAATCACAATACTAGCAGTGTTAAGGTGAAAACATACAATTTAATTCACTAGCAGAAGAAAAGAACAATGCAATGAAACAGAAATCTATGGCAGCCAAGAAAGAACCCTTATCAACAAGATGAGGGAAAACAAATTCTCTTCATCTCTAACCTGAAATGGTAACCCCTAAGTTTAAAACAATGTCCCCTAGTTCTTGACTTATCTGCAAGAGGAAATATCCTTTCCAAATCCACCTTGTCAGGACTATGCAGGATGTAATACGCTTGAATCAAATTACCTCTCACTTCTCTAAACTCAAGTGGAAACAAACCCGGCCTTTCCATATAAGGCACTCATTCCAGGTATCAAAATAATAAAGCTCCTCTGAACCTCTTATTGGAACTGGTCATTGGCCAGCATTTGCTGCAAAATGTTACTTGACACTTGTCAGCCCAAGTCTGAATGTTCTGGCTGTATTTGAATATGAACTGCTTCAGTACCTGAGCAGTCAGGCATGATGCTGAACGTTGTACTTATCAGCCAACATCCACGATTCAGACTTTATAATGAAGGGTAGGTCATTGATGAAATAGCTGGATTGTTCAGCCTAGAACAATAGACAATGCCCCGAAGAACTCCTGCAGAGATATACTGTGGCTGAAACGATTGATCTTCAACCACCACAACCATCTTCCTTTGTGATCCTTATTGACTACAGTTCTGCCTTCAACACCATAATTCCAAATATACTCATCCACAAACTCCTAGACCTGGGTCTCGGCCCCATTCTCTGGAACTGGATCCTTGACTTCCTGACCTGCACTCCACAATCAGTAGGAACAGGTGACCACACCACCTCCACCATAGGACTGCATACTCAGCCCCCTACTAAACTCCTTAAGCACTCATGACTGTGTGTCCAAATTCCACACCAAATCAATTTACAAGTTTTCTCATGACATCACCACTGCAGGTTGGATCTCAAACAATGACATTACAGAATACAGAAAGAGATTGAGTGCTTAGTGGCACAGTGTAGAGACAACAATCTCTCCATCAACATCAGCAAAACTAAGGAGCTGATCATTGACTTCAGGAAGCGGAGTGGAGGGCACGTCCCCGTCTGCATCAATTTTGCTGAGGTGGAGATGGTTCAAAGCGTCACGTTCCAGTGAGTGTTGGATCACCAGCAATCTGTCCTGATCCATACACATTGACGTGACAGTCAAGAAAGCACAACTACATCTCTACTTCCCCAGGAGGTTAAGGAAATTCGACATGTCCACAAAGGCTGTGACTAATTTTTATAAATGCACCAGAGAAAGCATCCTATCTGGATGCATCACTGTGTGGTATGGCAAATACTCTTTCCAAGACCACAAGAAACCACAGAGAATTGTGAACACAGCCCAGTCCATCACGAAACCAAACTTTCATCCACTGACTCCACCTTTTCTTCCAGCTGTCTCAGGAAAGCAAACAACATAATCAAAGACCCCTCACAACCTGGTTATACTCTCTTTCACCCTCTTCCGTCAGGCAGAAAATACATAAGTTTGAATACACATAAGAACAGATTCAAGAACACCTTCTTGCCTGCTTTTATCTGACTTTTGATCGGATGTGTCAAACATTAATGTTGATCTTTCTCTCTCCACACCTTCTCTGCGACTGTAACACTGTATTCTGTTCTGCTACTCTGATACACTTTGTATGGTATGATCTGCCTGTATAGTATGCAAAACAACACTTTTCACTGTATCTCAGTACATGTGACAACAATAAATCAAACACAATCAGTCTGACTCCAATCAGCGATGACAGAACCCCCCAACCCACACACACACCCAATTCCCAGTGATATCAAGGGCTCGTTGATGCCACACAATGGTCAAATGTGGCTCTTACGTCAAGGGTAGTCACCCTCTCCTCCCCTCTTGAATACAGCTCCTTAAATCATTTCTTAATCCAGGTTGTAATGAAATCAGTGGCAGAGTGACCCTGACAGAACCCAAACTGAGCCTCAGTGAGCAGGTTATTCTTCAGTTAAGTGATGCATGTTGCATTGCCAAAAACAGCTTCCATCACTTTGTCGACAGATAGGGCTGGATTTGATCATTCCGCAATTTGTCGACAGGATAAATGTGACCAATTTTCCACACTGGGAAGTAGATGGCAGTGTTGCAGATGTATTGGACCAACTTGGCTAGGAACATGATATGTTCAGCAGCACAGTCTTCCTTACTATTGCTGGAATATTGTCAAGGCCCACACACTTTACAATATCCAATATGTTTAGCCATTTCTTGATATCACATGGAGGGAATCACATTTTACCAACCCCATTTACATTCTTGTCGCCTCTGTTCCTGCACCAAGGTAACTATGATGGTCCCACCTTCTCAACCACTCCCTTTGCCTGAGGTGTGGTGATCCTCAGGTTAAATCATCTCCATTTGTCTCTCTCTAATGACACTGTAGCCCTATGGCCAACCAGGACTATGACATTCCTATGATGCTTCCCTTGAACTTCTCTCTATTACCCTTAACCCAATAACCATCTTCCTACACATTCTCCTCTCCCGAGCCTACACCAGTTTCCATCCCCATGCCCACTCTGACCCTTTGTGTTACTCACATTATCTGTGATAGATCCTCCCATGTAACCATCCTATTCCTGACTGTGACTACGGAACTCTCACCCATCTTACTCCCCTACACCCCTCGTCTCTACTGTGACTCTCTATCTGCTACCCAGTAGCCTCAGTTGAACCATCAACACTCCACCATATACAGCACAGACATCCCCCCCACCGCCAGCTACTTTGGTAGAGGGGCATTGGTTTGAATGAGTTGGCATTGGTATGGTTTTGGTAGTGGTTGGGGACAGGCTGCTAGGCCTAATTTTGAAGAAAGCTTCTGGGACAAAGTCTCAGAGAACCAACATAAATCTATGAGCGAACCTGCCTCAGCACTCAAATGCCTCGATATCTGCCGAGAGGCAATAGGCCCGATTCCAGCTTGCGTCTTCCACCTGGAAGGTAAATCCTGTCAAGGCACCCTCTGCCCAGGCGGACATACCAAGCCAGCAAATTATTCATCTCCTGCTACTCACCTCTAAGGTGAAAATCCCACCCACACTCGTCAAATTAATAATCTATTAAAAAGCATGCAGCAAACTTGACTTTTATTGAATGTCAAATATGGTGCATCTTTCGAATCAAAGTAAACCCTCACAGAGTACATTTATTTAAACCAAAAAGAAAATGTGTAACGGAAGAATTATCTAAGATTAAAAGAAAAAAGTTGTTTATTCCGTGAATGATAAATAAGGATTAAGAGAGAAGGCCATAAAACCATAACATATAGGAGCACAATTAGGTCATTCACCCCAATGGAACAACTCCCTTCTTCCCCAGTAAGGTGTCAATGTCCCATGAATTCAAACCCGTTTCTCTCACGGCAATCTTTAAGGCACAAATTTACCTCTTTAATCTTGTTCAACCTGTGTCAATTTGTTCGTGGCTGAGGTAGTAATCTAGGGAATATTACCTTTTTGGTTCTGCTTTACAATTTATCCTCTAGCTGCAGAACCTTTTTCCTCTTTCTACCTATATCATTGATAACTAAATGGACCATTACAATTGGATCTTTCCTCTCCCACTCCAAGTTTCTTTGCAGCTCAGGTGAGATATCCTGAACTCAGGCACCAGGCAGGCAATACAGCTTTTGAGACTCTCAATCCTGGCCACAGAGAACAATGTCAATTCCCCTTACTATACTATCCCCGATTACAATTACATTTCTCTTTTTTCCCCTCTCTCAAATGGTTCCCTGTACCAGAGTGCTATGGTCAGTTTGTGCTCCTCCCAAAAGCCCCCACTCTCATCCAAATATAGAACAGGAATCACAAACCTGTTAGCCAAGCTCAAGAGCGGAGGCTCCTTCAGCACTACCTCCTGGATCCGTCTACCTGGCTTGCCTGTAGTCACACCACTCTCCCTGACCACTGAATTTGACTGAATTTGATGTAGTTAATATAAGGGGTGAGGCTAACTCATGAAACACGGCGTCCAGGTAAATCTCCCCTCCCTAACGTGATGCAGTGTTCGAAGCTCATCACTTGAGAGAAACAAAACGGTTTAGAGATGCGAGATGCGAAAATGTCTTGGGACAGTAGGGAGGGTCCTGGTAGAAGAGATATAGTTTTGCAGATTAGGATGAGTACATGTTCACTGAGATCAAGCTATGACTGTGTATGTGAGGATTAACACTCTTGAAATGTAGGTTGAAAATGAACTACATGTGTGTGGGATTTAGCATTACATTGATTACTGCGAGTGACCTGTGAGTCAGTAGGTTTATTCATCAACAGTGAGCAGTAAGCAAATTCGTGGGGATTAGAATTAGAATGCATCATCTGTTGAGACTGAGTTTGTGGGCATTGCAAATGCATTTTTCAGCAAGTGAGCTGAGATAAACACATTTCATTTATTTCACAATATACGTTTACAATGCTTATTGAAACATTTCATTGAAACATTGAAACATTGCAACATCATAAAATTTGAACATTCTACAGCTGGTTTAATCGGTTAATTATTCAGAAACAACAATTTGCTGGCTGCTTGAGAAAAATTAAAGGATCATTATGATACAAAGTTGTGAATTAATTCCTTTTAATGAAATCTATTTCTGAGAACAATGACTATTTTTTAAAATTAAAATGGATTTTTAAGCAAGTCTCTAATTGTGAAGTAGATGTAGTTGTTCTTGTTTCTTTTCTCAGCAAACGTAAATAAAGCCACATTTAAATTTAATTAAACTATCTGGACCATTATAACTAATCTAAATGGATAATGTCATTAGAACTGAAATGTTTTCACAACCAACCCTTCAAGTGCTTATGAACAACGGACTATGGGAAGGATCTGATTGCACTGGAGTGGGTGCAGCAGAGAATCACCAGGATGTGATGATGCCTGGTTTGGAGAATCATAGCTATGTACAGCAGCTGAATAAGCTCAGGTTGTTTTCTTTGGAGCAAAAGAGGTTAGAGGGAGAACCTGTTTCAGTAAGATGGTGGTAACAGAGCAAGCAGCATCTGGGCTCCTGTGCTCAGGCTTGTCCTCTTCACCCGCTGTTTCTTTTTCTTTTTCATTTATCCCCTTCTTCTTTTCTCAGTTTTATTTAGTTTTTGCTCAAACTTACCTGACAAAGTGAATTCTTCAGCAAGAAGGCGGCTTCGACAGGCTCCAGAGTAGCGGTGGTATTGTTTGAGGCAGCGAGACTACAGAGTCGGCCAGGCTGTGAGGGCTGAAGCGGGACTCTCGCTTCCGCATGGAGTGGGCCCCTCGTGGCAAGATGGTGTGGGCTGGTGTAGCCCAGAGGAGGACTCTGGCAGTGGCATGGTGTGGGCTGGTGTAGCCCAGAGGAGGACTCTGGTGGCAGCATGGCATGGGCTGGTGTAATCCGGGGCGGAGCTGTTGCAGCGGAGAAGGAAATGTTGGACTCTCTTTAAGTTTTTAGAAATTTTTTCTTAAGTTAATGCGAATGGCACACTTTTCACAGCACTTTATACTGAATACACATGACAGTAGATAATAAATGATAAATGAAACGATTAAGATGTATAAGATTATGAGGGGCATGGATAGGGTGACTAGAAAGCAGTTGTCCTCTTAGTTGAAAGATCAATAATAACATGGTATAATTTTAAGGTGAAAGACAGGAGGTTTAAAGGGGGCTTGAGGCAAGTTTTTTTTCAGTAAGGCAGTGTTGCGGGGTGACAGCACTGTCTGGGAGTGTAGTTTAAGCAGGAAACCTCGCAATCTTTAAAAAGTACTTGGATGAGCACTTGACGATTCGTAACATTGAAGGCAGTAGCCTAGCGCTAGAAAGGAGGACTAGTATAGATTTAATGTATTTTTGGCAAGACAGACTCGATGGGCTAAAGGCTCTTTTCTGTACTGTATGAATCTATCAAAAATTTCCTTTGATCTATATTTGTACCCTAAACACATTCATGCTGTATGCAATGTAAATAGACAATGAAACGATTGCAAATTAAATGTAGCTGAGATTTGCGAACACTGGTTCCTGCATTTGTCCCTTCAAATTTCTAACATTTAGAAGACATGAATTCTGTGCTTTCACCCATTGAACTGACACTGACTCTGTCCACATGGGTGTTGCCCCAGTCACTTTCCAGTTGTGTGTCACATCTAGAGAGTGGCAAGTAGAGGCAGGGAACATAGCTCATGGTGGACAGTGCCAGAACTGTACACTGCTCAGTTGCTAGGTACTACCCCAGAGCTGCCATCTCCCTTTATGTCTCATTCTACCCTGAGTGACCATTTCCCCCATTCTCCTTAGTGTGGAGTCATACTACATTGAACTGGCACCAGCATCAACAATTAACTCAAGTATCCCCAGAAATGTATTTACCCTGGATTTCTGACTGGATTTGACAAGCACTCCCTAGGTATGAAGGACTGGACCCATGACCACTCATTTTGCAGCGCCGTGCTGACAGGTTGCAATTTGTGTGACCGCTTATGATTGCTCTATAGGACTGATCATTGCCACTCCTTAGATTATAGTCATTAATGACACAGTAACGACATATTCATTAACCATGTCCAGCCTGAACAGGCAACTGACTACAGCTAAGCCCTTAAGATAATGTGCAGTCTGTGCTGTGACTCATAATATTGGAAACTGCTGACTGATAACAGCACCCCACTCCACTCCCCCTTGGCTGAACTGAGGACTAGCCCCCGTGACAATTTGCTTGAATAAACATGCCAAACATGTGTCATGCTGGCACATGTTGTAAGCGTTAGCTTGACATCTGTATGCCAAACAACAAGCTTCCCCCCACCACTCTGAAACCCCCTGGAATATCCCTCATGATAAGCACGACAGAAGCCTGCCTGTCTGTGCTAATCAGCATGTCAACAATGCAACATTGATAACCTTTAGATGCTGGCTGAAGCATCAATGTGCGAATGGGCATGGCACAGCATGGCAAGACATCTCAAGGCAAGGCACGAATTCTACAAGCATGCAGGTAGGCACTAAGTGAGCAAATGCTAAGAGAGCAAGCAAGGCACCCTGAGATGCAGCCTAATCCAATTCGTCAGCCAGGTCCCAATACATGTTCAAAATGTCCTCCCAGCAGCCTTTCAATGCTACTTGGTAACGCAGCTCTGTGCTTCTTAACAGCTCTAAAAGTGCATCAGAAAGGTACCACGAGGGTTGTGAGGTATTGGGAAATATCAAATGCCAATGTCCATGGACGAGGGTTGTGTGCAGCTGGTGCCCATGAATTGTGCCATCAGAAGCTGCTTAATGCCGAGCTACATAGAGGCTCTTCACAGCCAACAGCGAGCTAAAGTTACATACCACTGTGATGTCCAGGTCAAGAATTCTTGCTGTCTAGTTTCTTCAAAGTGTTTTCTGAGGTAGGAAGCTTCATATTAATGAGGCTAAACTGCAGTTAATAAGGCATTTGATAAGCAACAGTCCCTCCTAATAGGCAACAAGCTGCTGCCTAGTGAGAAACAGACTTTGACATGTAGCAGATACATGAAAGATACAGCAAGTTGTTCCTCATCTTGCCAGACTTCTCAGGCAAACCTGCCCCAAATCTCCCCACAGTCCACATCCCACCATTCAGGCCCCATAAAATCCTGCCCTATTTCAACATTCCTTCACTGTCTCTGGGTCAAAATCCTGACTGTCCCTTCCTAAGCTGTACAGGACTACAGCAATTCAAAAAGGTGGCTCATTGCCATCTTCTCAAGGACAATTAAGGATGGGCAACAATTGCCACTCTTGCCAATGATGCTCACATCACATGAAAGAAATAAAAAAAATCTAAAATGAGGAAAAGACATCCCACATGGTTTACAACATGCTCTGTGTCCTAGTTTGCATTTCAATGAATAGTACTGAAACAATCCACTTAGTATTTATAATACAGTTTATCCTCAAACTAGGCCATGCATGAACTGAAATACAGTGAACAGAAATTGTCCTGTGAGCTAAAGCATGAACAAATATAAATGGGATTAAAAACCAGTCAGTTTTAAAGCCGCTTAATTTGAGTTAATTTGAAAGCTGCATTTGCTAATGCAACATGATATTTCAAACTCCATTTCTCCAACTAAATTCATATCTGCTAAGGATCACAAAAACAGTTTCTTCAAATTAAAATCATTTATCATGAAGAACGTTTCTATATTTGTGATGATGTGACTGTTCACCATTGTGCAAAATAAAGCAATTTCCTGGTTCAGTGAAAGCATCCAAAAGCATCTAAAAGAGATAATAAAGTTTCTTGTTCGCTTCAGGAACAATGCAATTCCTAATACATTCATGTTCCAACAAGTGAGAGCAAATGTATGTTTAATGATGCAGAATACATTCCCAATGAAGCTTTGATCAGAAAGTCAGCCTTATGCACTTGAAACTACATGAGCAATATTGAGGTGAATGCCTGAATTTTCACAAGGATTGAAGGGCTCTGTATCTTAACCAAATTAGAATGGGAGCCCAGAATCTGGAAGTTCTGTACCTTAACTGTTAGTAACATTTACACTGGGTGCCAGGAAAAAGAGGCAGGTTGTATTTCACTCTTGCGAGGTTCATAAAAACATAAGGTCTATCGTCACAGGATAAGTAATATTTTGTACTGGGAGTCACCTGTAAGCTCAGTTTGACAGGTCCAAGCGGTTATAAATGTACTAGAAATTTTTTTGATATCAGGTTACAAAAACAAATATTTGCCCTTTTATGAAGAATTTAGTTCTTGAAGGGATTAAAATGTGTTAAATGTGCTTCTATGAATGAGTGTTTTTCTAATACAGTGAAGTCTTTTATAGGTATTTAGAACTTTTTTTCATCCCAGTATGGTTCCAAATGTCTGGTAACATGGACAGTGTAAGTGCATGGAGCGTATAAGGGCAAAGGATGGTGGAGTGAGGGGCTGACAGAAGATGGCACTGATTGGCACTAGAGGATCGGGGTTGGCATGAAGGATACAAGCCATTGGGGCTAAATAGCTTGGTACTGGTTGGGATGTAGGGTATGAGGTACCATGGTGGGCAAATTTGACAATGGAGTATATGGTAGGCCATGTAGGGTGGATGGACTGCATGAAGTTCCATGAGATACCACAAATAGGAACCCCATACTCCTACCTTCTCCCTGCAACCCTTGATCCCCTTATTAAGCAAGAACCTGTCTATCTCTGTCTTATATATACTCAATGACTTGGCCTACACAGCCCTCTGTGGCAATGAGTTCCACAAATTCATCGCCCACTGGCTGAAAAAAGTCCTCTTCAACTCGGTCCTAAAGGATCTTTTAGTTCACTCTGAGACTGTGTCCTTAGATCTCAAGCCTCTCCTCCTAGTGGAAGCATCTTCTCCACATCCACTCTATCCACGCTGCTCAATATTCTGAAAGTTTCAATTAGATTCCCTCTCATCCTTTTAAACTCCAGTGAGTACAGATCCAGAGTCCTCAACTGCTCCTCATATGACAAGATCTTCATCCCTGGGAACATTCTTGTAAACCTCCTCAGGACCCCTTCCAACCCCAGCATATTTTTTCTTAAATAAGGGGCAAAAAACTGCTCACAATATTCCAAATGCAGTCTGATCAGAGCCTTATACAGCCTTAGTAGTACATTTCTCCTCTTGCATTCTAGCCCTCTTGAAATGAATGCTAACATTGCACTTGCCTTCCTAACTGCAAACTGAACTTGTATGTTAACCTGAAGAGAATCCTGAACTAGAACTCCCAAGTACCTTTGTGCTTCAGATTTCTTAAGCCTTTCCCCACTTTGAAATTGCACAACTTCACACTTTCCCATACTGTATTCATCTGTCATGTCTTTGTCCAATCTCATAGCCTATCCAAATCCTTCTGAAGCCTGCCAACTTCCTCAAAACTACTTGTCCCTGCACCTATCTTTGTGTCACCAGCAAACTTAGCAACAATGCTCTCAGTTCCTTTGTTCAGATCATTAATGTATAATGTAAATAGTTTTGGTCCCAACACAGACCCTTATGGAACTCCACTAGTCACCAGCTACCATCCTCAAAAAGCCACCTTTATCTCTACTCTCTGCCTCTGCCACTCAGCCAATCCACTATTGATGTTAATGCCTTACCTCCAGCAGTATGGGCTCTTATCTTATTTATCAACCTCCTGTGCAGCACTTTGTTAAAGACCTTCTGGAAATCTGAACAGATCACATCCACTGACTCTCCTTGGCCTAACTTGCTCATTGCATCCTCAAATAATTCTAACACATTTGTCAGGCATGACCACCCCTTGACAAAGCCATGCTGACTCCACTCTATTTTACCATGCACTTCCAAGTACTTGCAAACTCATCAATAGTAATGGCCCGTAAAATCTATCCAATGACTGAATTCAAGCCAACTGGCCTACAGCTTCCTGTCTTCTGCCTTGCTCCCTTCTTAAATGGGGGCATTACATTAGCCATTTAGCCATCTAGGACCCTCCCAGACTTTAGTCATTCCTGAAAGATCACCAACATTGCCTCCACAATCTCCTCAGCTATCTCTTTCAGAAATCTGGGGTTGGTCCATCTGCTCGAGGTGATTTATCCACCTTCAGACCTTTCAGCTACCCCGGCACCTTTCCTTAGTGATGGCCGCTACACTCACCTCTGTCTCTGACTCTCTTGAAGTTCTAGTATGTTGAACAGTCACTGGACTCAAAACCTCAACAGCTTTTTCTCCATGGATGCTGCCAGATCTGCTGAGTTTTTCCAGCAATTTCTGTTTTTGTTTCTGATTTTCAGCATTCACAGTTTTGTTTTTTTTTCTACGATCTCATTTATCTTGTTTACCATACTATTTTTAAGTACAACACGCTCAGTCCTGCATCAATTGCCTCCGTCTCATAGTTGTCCCCTCATATGCTGTGCCTGAAGTTATATTCCTGAGACTTTCACTGTCCTATTGGTTGATTTGATTTGGTTTATTATTATCACATGTACCGAGATACAGTGGAAAGTATTGTTTTGCGTGCCATCCAGGCAAATCATACCTTACATAAGTGTATCAAGGTAATAGAACAGAATGTAGAATATACAGCTACAGAGAAGGTGCAGCGAAAGATCAACTCTAGTATACGAGAGGTCCGTTCATAAGTGTGATAAGAGTAGGGAAGAAACTGTTCTTGAATCTGTTGGTACATATTTCAAATTTTTGTATCTTCTGCCTGATGGAAGAGGATGAAAGAGTATATAACCAGGGTGGGAGGAGTCTTTGATTGTGTTGGTTACTTTCCCAAGACAGTGGAAAGTATAGATGGAGTCAATGGGTGAAAGGCTGGTTTGTGCTATGGACTGGGCTGCGTTCACAACTCTCTGTAATTTCTTGCGGTCTTAGGCAGAGGAGTTGCCATACCAAGCTGTGACGCATCCAGATAGGATGCTTTCTATGGTGTTTTGATAAAAAATTGGTGCGAGTCATTGTGGACATGCCAAATTTGATTAGCCTTCTGAGGAAGTAGAGTCGTTGGTGTGCTTTCCTGACTGTAACATAGACAGGATGGATCAAGACAGATTGTTGGTGAAAATCACTCCTAAGAACTTGAAGCTCTCGATAATCTCCACCACAGCACCATTGACTTAGACAGCGGCATGCCCTCTATTTTGCTTCCTGAAGTCAATGACCGGCTCTGTTATTTTGCTGACATTGAAGGACAGATCGTTGTCTTTACACCATGCCACTAAGCTCTTTTCTGTATTCTGTCTCGTCATTGTTTGAAATCTGATCCACTACAGTGGTGTCATCAGCAAATTTTTAAATGGAGTTAGAGCCAAATTTGGCTACAGTCGTGAGTGTAGAAGGAGTATAATAAGGGGCTGAGTATGCAGTCTTGTGGGGCACCAGTTTTGAGGAATATCACAGAGGAGGTGATGTCACCTATCCTGACTGAATGCGGTCTGTGGGTCAGAAAGTCGAGGATTCAGTTACAGAGGGGGTAGCAGAGAGGAAGGTCTCAGAGTTTGGTTGAAGTTATGATGCTGAAGACGGAGCTAAAGTCAATAAATAAGATTCTGACATGGGTGTCTTTATTATCCAGATGTTCCAGAGGTATGTGTATGGCCAGGGAGATGGTATCTCCCATGGACCTCTTGCAGTGGTTGGTGAAATGTCAGGTATCAAGGAATCTGGGAGGCTGGAGTTGATCTGTACCATTACTAACCTCTTGAAGCACTTCATAATGATGGATGTCAGCGCCACCAGGCAGTAGTCATTAAGGCACGTTACCTGATTTTTCTTTGGCACTGGGATGATACTGGTCTCTTTGAAGCAGGTGGGACTTCACAATGGAGCAAGGAGAGGTTAAAGACATCTGCAAATACTCCCACCAACTTGTCCATGCAGGATCTGAGGCACAGCCAGGGATTCCATCTGGGGCCAGTGGCTTTTCGTGAGTTCATTCTCAAGAAGGCCGAGCTGACATCTGCTGGGGTGACTGTGGGGACAGGTGTACCTGAGGATGTCAGGGCAGGTGACATCATTTCACTGACCTTCTGTTCAAAATAAGCATAGAATGCATCGAACATATTGGGGAGGGAAGCATTGCTGCCAGCGATTCTACTCGATTTTGTTTTGGAGCCTGTTATATCGTACAAGCCTTGCCACAATCAACATGTGTTCATGTGGTTAGTCTGGGACTTCAGTTTAGTCTAGTGTTGTCTCTTGGCATCTCTGATGGCTTTTTGAATATCGTACCTAAATTTCCTGTATAGGTCAGGATCACCTGACTTGAAGCCCTCAGAGCTGCACTTCAGTACGAAGTGGATCTCCCGGTTCATCCACGGTTTCTGGTTGGGGAAGACTTGGATTAACCTCTTTGGAATGCAGTCCTCTACATGCTTACCGGCGAAGTCTGTGACAGCTCTGGCATACTTATTTAGGTTGGCCACTCAGCTCACAAGTATGCATCAGTCCACCAATTTCAAGCAATCACACAGATGCTCGTCTGTTACCTCAGACCGGCATTGTACGAATCTCTGTACTGGATTCTCATGCTTCAGTTTCTGCTTGTAAGCTGGGAGAAGGAGCACGGCTTTATAGTCTGAGTTGCTAAAATGCAAGCAGGGAATGGTGCAGTAGGCATCTTTGCCTGTTGTGTAGCAATGGTCAAGGATGCTTAGGCCTCTGGTGGGACAGAAGACATGTTGATGGTATCTTGGTAGAACACTCTTGCGGTTGACCTGGTTGAAGTCACCAGCTGCGACAAACAAGGCTTTGGGGTATTCTATCTCAAGGCTATTTGTGGTGGTGAGCATTCTGGAAATTCTAGTAACCTCTGCTGAGCCCTCCTACCCTTTAATTCTTCCCATAATTTTCCATGCAACTGAACCTACTGCTCCCCACTACTTATTTTATAGCCCTATTCCTCCCTAATTATGTGATTCAGCAGAACTCTGGTCTCACCATGGTTCAGGTCGAGCCTGTCCTATCAGAACGGCTCCTTCCTTCCCTAGTGTCCGATGAATTCAAACCCATTTCGCCCAAACCAATCTTTGAGCCACACATTTATCTCTTTAACATTGTTGACTCTGTGCCAATTTGTTTGTAGTTCAGGTTGTAATCCAGACATTATTAAATTTTTGGCTCTGCTTTAAAATTTAGCCCCTAACTGCTCATATTCCCTCAGCAGAACCTTTTTCCTCTTTCTACCTATATCTTGGTACCTACATGGACCACGACAAATGGATCTTTCCCCTCCCACAACAAGTTCCTCTGCAGCCCAGGTGAAAAATCCAGAACACTGTCACCAAGGAGAGAACACAATCTTCAGGAATCTCAATCCCGGCCTCCGAGAACAGTGTCTATTTTCCTGACTATACTATTCACAATTACAATTACATTTCTCTTTTCTCTCCCTCTTGAATGGCTCCCTGTACCTACTCCCTGTGCTATGGTCAGTTTGTTCATCCACCCTACAGCCCCAACTCTCATTCACACCGACAGTAAAAATCTCACTAGGCAATTTTGTAATTCAACTTTTATCAAAGAAAATACTTTTTAACTTTTGCTTGTTAATGCCTGAATGCCTAAGAAAATGCATTCAATTTGACAAGCCTTCTCAATGCAAAGCAACGATTGGAAACTCACAATTTTGATTTGTTTGCATGACCCATTTTGTGAACAGGGCCCTGATTCAATTAAATTGAACCTTACAACAGCTCAGCAGAAGTATATTCCAGTGATAAGGAAGAACTGTAGGAAAAGAGTGAGCCAGCCATGGATGTCTAAGGAAATAAAGGAAAGTATCAGATTGAAAAAAAGACACATACAAAAAGGCAAAGAGTAGTGGGAAATGCGTAGACTGGGAAATCTTTAAAGGCCAACAGAAAGCCACAAAAAAAGTTATAAAGAAAAGTAAGATAGATTATGAGAGGAAACCACCTCAGAATATAAAAACAGGCAGCAAAAGTTTCTATAAATATGTAAATTGTAAAAGAGTGGCGAAGGTAAACATTGGTCTTTTACAGGATGAGAAGGCCAATTTAATAACTGGGAATGAGGAAATAGCCGAGACATTAAACAGTTATTTCATGTCGGTCTTCACTGTGGAAGACACAAATAACATGCCGAAAACTAATGGCAAGAAGGTTATAGCAGGTGAGGACCTAGAAACTATCATTATTACTAAGGGGGCAGTGCTGGGCAAGCTAATGGGGCTAAAGGTAGACAAGTCTCCTGGCCCTGATGAAATGCATCCCAGGGCACTAAAAGAGGTGATGGGGGAAATAGCAAACACACGAGTAATTATTTACCAAAATTCACCGGACTCTGGGGTGGTTCCCACAGATTGGAAAACAGCCAATGTGACGCCACTGTTTAAAAAAGGAAGTAGACAAAAAGCAGGTAACTATAGGCCAGTTAGCTTAAATTCAGTAGTGGGGAAAATGCTTGAATCTATCATTAAGGAAGAAATAGCAAGACATCTGGATATAAATTGTCCCATTGGGAACACACAGCATGGGTTCATGAAGGGTAGGCCATGTTGCATGGTGGACAATGGGGAACCTGTGGATGTGGTGTATCTGGATTTCCAGAAGGCATTTGACAAGGTGCCACACCAAAGGCTGCTACATCAGATAAAGTTGCACGGTATTACAGGTAATGTATTGGCATGGATAGAGGATTGGTTGATCAGTAGAAAGCAAAGAGTAGAGGTAAATGGGTGTTTTTCTGGTTGGCGGTCAGTGGCTAGTGGTGTGCCTCAGGGATCAGTGTTGGGAACGCAATTGTTTACAATTTACATAGATGATTTGGAGTTGGGGACTAAGTGTGGTGTGTCAAAATTTGCAGATGACACTAAGGTGAGTGGTAGACCAAAGTGTGCAGAAGACATGGAAAGTCTGCAGAGGAATATAGATAGTCTAAGTGAGCGGGCAAAGGTCTGGCAGATGGAGTACAATGTTGATAAGTGTGAGGTCATCCATTTTGGTAGGAATAACAGCAAAATGGACTATGTTTTAAATGGTAAAAAATTGCAGCACGCTGCTGTGCAGAGGGACTTGGGTATCCTTGTGCATGAATCGCTGAAGGTGGGATTGCAGGTGCAGCAGATAATTAAAAAGGCAAATGGAATTTTGTCTGCCATTGCTAGAGGGATGGAGTTTAAAAACAGGGAGGCTATGCTGCGGCTGTATAGGGTCCTGGTGAGGCCACACCTGGAGTGCTGTGTGCAGTTTTGGTCTCCTTACTTGAGAAGAGATATACTAGCACTGGAGGGAGTGCAGAGGAGATTCACTCGGTTGATTCCAGAGTTGAGAGGGTTGGATTATGAGGAGAGACTGAGTAGACTGGGATTATACTCTGGAATTCAGAAAAATGAGGGGAGATCTTATAGAAACATACAAGATTATGAAGGGAATAGATAAAGTAGAGGCAGGGAGGTTGTTTCCGCTCGCAGGTGAAACTAGGACTAGAGGGCATCACCTTAAAATAAAGGGATGCAGATGCAGGACTGAGGTCAGGAAGAACTTCTTCACCCAAAGGGTTGTGAATCTGTGGAATTCCCGGCCCAGTGAAGCGGTTGAAGCTACCTCACCGAATGGTTTTAAGGCAAGGCTAGATAAATTTTTGAACAGTAAAGGAAGTAAGGGTTATGGTGAGTGGGCGGGTAAGTGGATCTGAGTCTCAAAAAGATCAGCCATGATCTTATTAAATGGTGGGGCAGGCTCGAGGGGCCAGATGGCCTACTCCTGCTCCAAGTTCTTATGTTCTTATGTAAAATGCCAAGAAAACCATAAATCCAAGTCATTTTGGGAAAACTCCCATGTAACAATTACGTGTCATTTTGGACTTGTTTGGCTATTCTCCCCAAAACTGCATTTGGTTAATGAAGGAAACATCCAGAAAATTCACCTCAATATTTCATAAAGTGTGTCTCAATCTTTATAAGTCACGACAAAACAATGCTGTTTGTTTCAATTGAAAACACTTCTTTTTTGCTTTTGTTTTGGTTTGTTTGAATCTGTTACAATTCTACAGAAGAAGCAACTCACCTTGCTAAAGTCCACTGTACTGTTCTCTCGGCTGACGTCAGTTTTGCCTTCCAGATTAGCAGGTGCAGACTGTGGTGAGATCATGTGACCTGATTCAAAGAAAAATGTTCATAGTCCTCCGACATACCAGACTGTTTACAATCGCTTTTGTTAAAGAGTATCAAAAGAAAGTGATCAGAGCTAAATAATACATTGCCTAAGTATAAACTTACGTTACAGATTTGTATTAGATTACGCCAATTAATCACTATAGTTTTTTTTATGATACATCACATGAAATGCATTAAATGCATCAAGAAATAATATAATTATCAGACAATCACTACATGGTTTTAATGTTTTGCAGTGGGCAGTTTGTATAAACAAACTCTATTCACAAACACTGAAAGCCTAAAATAGCTTTTTACAATTATTGTCTAGCCTTTTTGCAACTTATTTCCTGTGAGCCTTGAGTGGGACTCAAATAGACTCCCAGTGATAGTCAATATTGTTCGTTATGAGAAAGAATACACTGGAAGGCACCTGTACTGCTTAAGTGATGGGAGCAAACAGTGAATCACCTGAAGCTCTTTGAGGAGAGGTTTCAACATGTCTTGAGGTCTTCCCACCAGCTTTCAATGAGTCAAAAAGAAAGGAGTAAGAGAAGCAGAAAGAGTTGAGCCTGTTAGAGATAGGTACAAATGTGGAAACAAGACACAGAAAACAGATGAGGACTAATGAGGATATGAACAAACAATGATAGATGTAAGACAAATTCATACAGAAATGTATAAATGCAATAAAAGTTATGATACTAGAAAATACAAAAGAAAAACAAACCAGAATTATTTGCAGGGAATCTACAAATTGTATCAGTAGAAAATAGGTATATAAAGTTTCTACTAATGCTTTTCTTCCAAGCAAACGAGGTATCACAATTGTGTTTTTGATTGTTGTGTACTCTTCGGGGCTAAAGTTGATTTTTAATATTTTAAGTGATCTTTAATACTTTAAGCTATCTACAATAGGCATCTTCAAAAAGTACAAAAATATTGTAGTCAACTAACTTCAAATATTCATGAGAGGAAAATAAGAATTCCATACTTAGGATATCTAAAAAGTATAAATTATAAAGTTACTCAAAAATTCACATTGCAGGTGAATGATAACTCTAAATTAAATAATAAGTTTAAAGCTCAGCTACTCAGAGTCATAGAGGTTTACAGGACAGTAAAAGGCCCTTTGACTCAAGAAGTCTGCATCGATCAGAAACAACCATCCTAACTATTCTAATCCTGTTTTCCAGCATTTGGCTCATAACCTTGCATGCCTTGGCATCAAGTGTATGTCTAAGTACCTTTTAAATGTTGTTCGAAGGGTTTCTGCCTCTACCTTACAGGCAATGAGTTCCAGACTTCCACCACCCTCTTGAGTGGAAAGGTTTTCCTCACATCTCCGCTAAACCTTCCATCCCTTACCGTAAAATCATTGATCTACCTTCCATCCCTTACCTCAAAATCATTGATCTCTCCATCAAGGGGAGAAGTTTATTCCTGTCTAACCCGTCCCTGCCGCTCAATTTTATAAATCTAAATCAGGCCGCCCTCCTCCCCCTCCCCCAACCTCCCTCAGTCTCCTCTATTCCTGGGAAAATAACCCCAGTCCATCCAATCTCTCATCAAAACTAAAACTCTCCAGTGCAGGCAACATTCTGGTAAATCTCCACTGCCCCTTCTCCAGTGCTATCACATCTGTCCTGTAATGTGGAATCCAAATCTGCACATAATACTCTACCTCCAGCCTAACAAATGTTTTAAACAGTTCTAGCACTGCCTTTTTGCTCTTAAACACTATGTCTCTGCTTCTAACACTTACCAAATGAAAATCTGGCCCATTAATCTGTCTCTTCAAAGATACTGCCAAATTTGCAATGTATTTCCAGAATTTTCTGTTTTAAAACTTTTGCAGTAACCTTTTCTTCCTTATACTTTGCTCAAATTTCACAGTTTAATCTGAATATGTTGACTTATGCTTGAGAGGCATCAGCATTTTCCCTTTCATTTTTGATCATCCTTGACTCAAATCTAAAGCATCAGTTTTCAAAGTGGGAACTAAAATCCCAAGTGGTCTGGAAATCATTGTTTTTCTGTTCAACTAAGTATTGCTTGCTTTGAGTACAATCTCTGAAAAATTATATTCTGTTGTGTATTTTATGCCTTACTAATATATAGAGTTGAATTTTACCAGAAATAAGTGAAGTGTCAATTTTATGGAAGGTTTCCTTCCATGGAGACTAGCAAACTTTCTCACGACACTTTCTGAAACTTTCCTCATCACCTATGGTACCATGTGAATAATGGCGCCAGCATGATATCTTCCTTCTCACCATAGACAGGAGTATTGCCACTGCCAGGGATTGCCCGTGCTATATTTAAAATGCAGTTGTACACCAGGTGAAGTACGGTCAGTCCAGAGCTGCCCTGCACGTTACGTGAATTCTCCCAGACATGGTGGACAGAGGGAAATTGGCCTCCTACTTTGCCAATAGGGACCTGGAGGTCCTGGTGGACAAGGTGGTACAGAGGAGGATGATCCTGTTCCCTCAAGACTGACAAAGCAGACCTTGTCACCAGTGTTTGCCAGCGTGATCTGAGGTTGCCACATGTTTCTACGGTCTGGAGGAATGCTCAGCAATTCAGGAAAAAAGGCAATAACCTTCTCTACTCAAAGCAGGTGAGTGTCACCATCTTCTCTATGCTATTTCATACTCACTCTATCTCTGCTATTGTACCCACCTGTAACAAAGGCTCATGGTGTACTACTCTCACTACTGTGTGCAACATCTTCCGTCAGACACTCTCATCCACCCCAAACACCCCTCCCCATTGTACTCACGTTGGAAGGCTGCTGCTGTTCTGCCTACTCACTTACTCAGTTCACCTCATCGCCTTTCCACAATCTGCACCAACATTAACTGGTGTGGTATAGTGAAATGTTATAAAGCTGTTTTTCTTCTGACTCAGCCTCTTCCTTTCTCTCATTGTAAGAGGAAACAAATAGGCAGAGAGCCAAGCCAGGTGGAGGGCACCTGACATTCGACTCTGCACACCGTATGAGAAGAGGATGGTGGCCCTGGCCATTGAAGATCCGTTCCTAGTCTGATGTTTACACAAATTGTTGCCATCTCATTTCTATCCAGTGTGGATGAATGGGCAACAGTGTACAATGGAGCAAGGCTAATGAATAATGAAATGTTAATATATGTAAATTAGTGCTAATAGGACTCTTGCCATTCACTACAGAGGTTCTCATTTCACCGTCCAATGTTTTGCTGAAGAACTGGACATTTTACTTTTTATGTTGAGAATTCCATTGCTGCCAGTTTCACACTATTTTCGCAAATTCTGCAGCTGGCAAGATTCCACCTAAAGTTTGTTACAGATCTCAAGCATACCACATTTGTTTCATACTTTAACTTGGAAAATATTTACACTGCTAATTGTTAGAAACATGAGCTGATAATGAAGTTATAACTTAACAGGCTACTTTAGACTTTGGAGAACAAGGAAACCATAAGTGTATCTCCTTAACCAATAATGCTTAAGAGTAGAGCAAGAAATAGCACAATGGAGGAAGAAATATGGTGATTAAGAGTCAAATTATATTTAGAAAGAAAAATAAAGAGTGAATAAGTATTAGTAGAAATAAAAGAGACAGAAGGAAATGTACTGGGGATGGGCAAAAGGTATAGGCCTTGCCAATGATGCCAGCATGCCCAAACAAATTATAAAAACTAAAATTTTAACTGCTAAGAAATGTTAGGAATAATTTACAACTTGCAGCAATGAGATTTTGTGTTTACAGCTACTCCTGATATAGGCTGAAGATATTAAAGGCCAGATTTTTTGCCAATCAGAGACGCTCCCAGTGAAAATACCAGAAGATGCCCAAAATCTTAACCCCTGTTCCTGAACCTAGCATTTCTCATTTTTGTAAGGGCACTCTATGGTTCACAAACATGCGATTTGCAGACTCCATTCACAATGGATTTTGGAGTGCTTGGTATGTGCAACTCATAAAATGGAGATGAAAGCAGGCAAGAGCTTTTCAGTCTTTAGTGCATTTCTTTCAGGTAGCCAGAGCATGACTTTGGATAGCTGAAGAACGCTTGTCAAGTTGGTCTCAAGACTTCTTGAAGATGGAGGTCAGGGTACTTTTTTTGGTGGGTAGGGGTGTTAGTTAGCCTTTGGGGGTGAGGGCCAGGTATCCATAAGGGGAAGTGACAGATGCCTTTTAAGATTGTTAACTGTGTAGATGATTGTGTGCCAAAGATGAATAAAGCTCTTGGAACTGTCCAACTTGTCAAGAAGTATCAATACCTGTCAAGAAGTAACAACTTATCAAGAAATATTTTGAAATATTCTGTCTCTTTTGACTATGAGGGATAGTCAACACGGTTTTGTGAAGGGTAGGTCGTGCCTCACAAACCTCATTGAGTTCTTTGAGAAGGTGACTAAACAGGTGGATGAGGGTAAAGCGGTTGATGTGGTGTATATGGATTTCAGTAAAGCATTTGATAAGGTTCCCCATGGTAGGCTATTGCAGAAAATTCGGAGGCATGGGATTGAGGGTGATTTAGCGGTTTGGATCAGAAATTGGCTAGCTGTAAGAAGACAGAGGGTGGTGGTTGATGGGAAATGTTCATCCTGGAGTTCAGTTACTAGTGGTGTACCGCAAGGATCTGTTTTGGGGCCACTGCTGTTTGTCATTTTTATAAATGACCTGGATGAGGGTGTAGAAGGATGGGTTAGTAAATTTGCAGATGACACTAAAGTCGGTGGAGTTGTGGATAGTGCGGAAGGATGTTGCAGGTTACAGAGGAACATAGATAAGCTGCAGAGCTGGGCTGAGAGGTGGCAAATGGAGTTTAATGCTGAAAAGTGTGAGGTGATTCACTTTGGAAGAAGTAACAGGAATACAGAGTACTGGGCTAATGGTAAGATTCTTGGTAGTGTGGACGAGCAGAGAGATCTTGGTGTCCATGTGCATAGATCACTGAAAGTTGCCACCCAGGTTGATAGGGTTGTTAAGAAGGCGTACGGTGTGTTAGGTTTTATTGGTGGAGGGATTGAGTTTCGGAGCCGTGAGGTCATGTTGCAGCTGTACAAAACTCTGGTGCGGCCGCACTTGGAGTATTGCATGCAGTTCTGGTCACCGCATTATAAGAAGGATGTGGAAGCATTGGAAAGGGTGCAGGGGAGATTTACCAGGATGTTGCCTGGTATGGAGGGAAGGTCTTATGAGGAAAGGCTGAGGGACTTGGGGCTGTTTTCGTTAGAGAGAAGAAGGTTAAGAGGTGACTTAATAGAGACATACAAGATGATCGGAGGATTACACAGGGTGGACAGAGAGAGCCTTTTTCCTCGGATGGTGACGGCTAGCACGAGGGGACATAGCTTTAAATTGAGGCGTGATAGATATAGGACAGATGTCAGAGGTAGATTCTTTACTCAGAGAGTAGTCAGGGCATGGAATGCCTTGCCTGCAGCAGTTGTAGACTCGCCAACTTTAATGGCATTTAAATGGTCATTGGATAAACATATGGATGATAATGGAATAGTGTAGGTTAGATGGGCTTCAGATTGGTTTCACAGGTCAGCGCAACATCGAGGGCCGAAGGGCCTGTACTGCACTGTAATGTTCTATGTTCTATGTTCTATGTTCTAAATGTCAAGAGCTCTTAAAAGCTGTCAAGTGTCAACTTGTTAAAGAGTGTCTAGATGTGTCAAAATATGTCAAGACATTTCAATCAGAATCAAAACAGTCAAGACCTGTCAAGTTATTTCGGACAAGAACATTTTTCTCATCATAGTGAACTTTTTTATTCTTCTGTGCACCAGTGAATACTAATTGAGTTGGTGTAGTAGGTAAAAAGGGGAAACATGCTAGTTACAAGTTGGCACTAAGTTGACATGGAGATAAGAGGAACAATGGGGTATGGATAGAGGGGCACTGGTTTGCATAGGGGATATGAAGGGCCACTAGGATGGGTTGAGGGCATTAAGTGGAGAGAGGTATTGGATATAGGGGTATGAGACCTGAGGGCTAGAGGAACATTTTATATTTTATTCTTTCATCTTGATTTTTGAACACTGTGTTCGAGCCCAAAAGTAAGCTTTCCACTCATCCAGCCTAGGAAATCTACAGCCTCCTCAGTTCTTAGCAGGTCACCTAGCCCAAATCCCATTCTAGCCTGCATGCCCAAACTGAAAATGTGAGTGTAGGCCAGCATTTGTAAAGACCTCTGGTGAAGCGTTATCTAGATTCAAAACATGAGCTTGTTCTCTCTCCATAGATGCTGCCTGATCTGCTGTGATTTCCAGCATTATTTTGTTTTCAGTACAGATTCCAGCTTCTGCATTAATTTGCTCCTCAATTCTTAGTAGCATGCTCCCAAAGAACAAAACTGTCAATAAATTAATTGTAATTCTAAACTCAATTCAGAGAAACAATGACACACTTGAATTGAAAATGTGAAAAACGATTCATTGATACATAAAGGGTTATTGCATGGATTCAGTAAGGAGTTATGTACTGGTGCAGGAAGGCAAGTGTCACACTGGTTCAATACGAAGCTGTATACTGGTGCAGTAAGGGAGATGTCACAGGTTCATTAAGGGGGTTTTACACAAGTTCAATCATGGGTCTCACATTGGTTCATTGAGATTCTTTTATACCGGATCAGCGACACAGTAGATAAGGAGAGTTGGTCCTCTTCTGCATTTAACTACAGCTCATTTTCAAAAGGGAAGAAAGGAATTATATATGCATCTACTTGGGTGAGGTTTTCCAGTGTGTGACAATCCATGCAAGTTACCACTCAGCCCTTCTTTTTTAAAAAACTAAAGAAGAGTGCTCCACATTTTTGACAGGAGATTCTGCTTAGGACTCCCTCGGAAATGCAAAGCCACACTTCCATTCTGAGAGTTTTGTTTTAGTGCACAACTGACAAAAGGAAGGCAAACCACTACCCCTTTTCACATTAGTCAGCTTCCATATCTGGGAGTGTCAGGTCAGGATCTTGGAGGTATAATTGTTGGGGTAGTGTAGTTGTGGTTGTGAAATAATTATAGAGTCCATTTAATACCTATTCAGGAGTTAGACTATGCATTTAATAGTTTACTTTTTCCTGAATAGCTATTTTATTAATTTCATTGGAACCATCCAAAGTTTCTGATTTTTATGGAGACTTTCACAGGATCCTAGGCATGGAGGAACTGCCCAAAGGAAAATTCAATTTCCTGTGCAATTTCTATAGAGCCTGCTGTGACGTGGATTCTGCAGGATCCCCCAAGCACAACTCTTACCTACGCTGGCATAATGACTGTCTGACCAGAGGAAAGTCTGAATTATTCACATTGGCACTGTGTCCCTGAAATGGAAGGTGTTCTATTTTCCGGCATCAACATTCCTCTTGCTAAATACAAGAAACAATAATAAAACAAAAATGATTCCTTCAGTCAAAGTATTGTTTTGCTCTGTTTAGCTGAACAGAAATTTCTAAATTCATGTCAATATTTTCAGGGGGTTCCAAAAATAGAAAGTATTAAAAGTATTGAAACTCAACTTTTGCATCAGGACGCTACTCTGACACAGATGGAAATAATAACTATTCTCCCTTAATATTCACATATGAGGAAGGGTGGGGCAGCACACTGGTGGCATCCTTACCTTTGAGCCACAAGGCCCAGTTTCAATTCCTACATGTGCTGTACAATAACATCTCTGAAGATGTGGCTTTGAAAGAAAGCACTCACTTACAAAGATTTTCCAAATGGGGCTATCACCAGAAATTAAAGAATGGATTCTAATTGTTTGATGCTCGACAGCACAGAAATCTGGCAGAACAAGGGGATCTTGGCAATTTCAGTAAAACATTTGTCCATTGCTTTTTAACTCAGCAACAGCATTAGTATTTCACTTTGAGTTTTTCTAACTAATTAGAAGGAGTGATGACGACCTGCAGGAGTCTTTTTCAGATATTCAGAGGAATCCAGCTAGGATAATAATAACTGGAGAAACTGAAGCAATGGATTCACAACTTAAAAGGCAGAGGCTCGGGCGAGGCAAAATCTCACTTCACTGTCTCCTGCGAGCTGATGCCACGCACTGTAAGTGAAGACCCATAGAAAGATACTCTTCCCTGCCCCAATGGGAGGAAAGAAACTGCCACAGTAAACAGGAAGGTGGCTGAATATTGTTGAGGAAGTAAACAATAGCAATATTTTGCCATGTTCCAGGATAAAAAGCCAGAAGATATTTAATGACCTAATCAGATCCGGAAAGATTCGTTGCGTGGAAACTACTGATGTTTGTTATGACCGGAGCTGGAGGAGTGCACTGTCTTTCACTCATTCCACTAATATTCCATGAATCACAACAAAAGTTAACTGTTTTACTTTGTTTCTGATCTGGCCAATTGTATCCTTTCTCTACATTGGACCTCAAATAAACAAAACCATCTGCCAAGTTTAATAAAACACAAAACTATTTACCTATTATAAATTAAAACTTTACTCGTTATTTCAGCAGATGGCAGAAGTTGTGAATTTGAAGCGCATAAGTCAGAGACTTCTTGTAAGTGAACCTGTACCTCTTGTGAACCGATGGAAGCAATTGGAAAAAAGGTCGAGGAAAAAGCTTTGATCAGCAAAATCCAACCCAACAGACCTTGTGAACAAACACGACAGATACTTTTTTCAAATCTTGAGTCTACCCAAGACTGCTTTCCATGTTAATGTTTGTCTCTGTGTGTCTATCTGCAAGGCAGGGGTTTTCTAAGGGGGTTAGATTTTCGATAGGTAAAGTTCATTAATTTAGTTTAATTGCTTACCTGTTGCTAGAAAAAAAAATAGAAGTCATGAGACACCAGTTATAGTCCAACAGGTTTATTTGAAATCACAAGCTTTCAGAGCTGCTCCTTCGTGAAGGAGCCTGATGAAGGAGCAGAGCTCCGAAAGCTTGTGTTTTCGAATAAACCTGTTGGACTATAACCTGCTGTCATGTGATCTCTGACCTTGTGCACCCCAGTTTAACACCAGCACATCCACATCATAGAAGAAAATTGCTTGTACTAAATTGATTCTGGTTAAGTACAAAAACCTGGTTCATGATTTCTATCAATCTGGGTCTGAAAATCAGATAGTTTGGGAATTTTATATTTTTTTTGTGATGACTCTGGGGATAGTGGGCTTGACTTCCAGCATGCTACCACAACGAGTTATGACACTCAGCAACTGGATTTCCACTTTGGATACTGCTGAAGGTAGTGGGCTCATCACAGGAATATAGAACTGTCAAGCTTGTGGTGGAACCACACAAAGTGACTCAGCTACTCAGGTGGGGCAGAAGAAGAGTTGAAGCACAATAATGGTAGGTGATTTGATAATTACAGAAGAGACAGACATTTCTGTTACTGTAAACATGACTCCAGGATACAGTGTTGCCTCCTTTCTGCTAGGGTCAGAGTTTTCACAGGGTAGCTGCAGGACATTCTCTTGCAGGAAGTGTGGAGAGAAAGATGTTATGGTCCACTTTGACACCAACAACACAGGCAAAAAGAGGGATGTGGACCTGAAAACAGAATTTAGGGAGCTAGGCAAGAGACTGAAAAGCAGGATATTTGAGGTTGTAATCTCAAAATTACCCCCAGTACCACATGCTGGTGAGTACAGAAATAGGAAAAATAAGAAAACGAATGAGTACTGAAAAAATGGTGTGGGAGAGAGGGCTTGAGATTTTTGGGACATTGGCATCAATTTTCAGGCAGGTGGGACCTGTATGGGGAAGGAGGATTACGCCTTCACAAGGGCCAATACATTAATCCTCATTCAGAGACTTGCTTTTGCTGTTGGGAAGATTTTAAACTCGCTTGTAAGGGAAATGGGAACCTGAGAGGGTGTGCAGATAGAATAAAAACAAAGCAGGTTATAGGATGTATAAAAACTGTAAATGAAAATGGGCAGCAACAGAAACAAATCCCAGAATCAATCAGAGTCAAATTACAGAATATTGTTTAAAAGGCTGAACTTAAGGCATTCTATTTGAATACACACAATATTCACAACAAGTGAATTGATGGTGCTAGTAAAAGGGTACGCTGTATGCCATTACAGAGATATGCCTACAGCTTGACCAAGTCAGAGAAGTGAATATTAAAGGATTTGACATATAGGAGGGATGAGCAAAAAGGAAAAGAAGGTGGGGTAGTGCTGAGAATAAGGGATAATACCAGTGTATTAGTGACAAACGATTCTGGATCGGATTTAGACTCGAAGCAGAGTAAGCGTCAGTAAAGACCAGCAAACGTTGGTAGACTTGGTAATTCAGTTTTCTCTCTTAAAAACTGAATTAAGCCTCCTTTTTTTAGTACAGTCCTTGATTAATCTTGCCCATATATTCATGGCCCCGGTACGAAGAAGGTTCCCCATCTCTGCCCTACAGTGTTGAAAGAGATGGCTACAGAGATAGTGGATCCATTGGTGACTTTTCAAAATTTTATTCAGTCTGTAATAGAGCCTAAATGGTGGAAGATTGTAAATCTAACCCCACTGTGAAAGAGGGTAGAGAGAAAATGGAAGACCTATGAGCCTGATGTCAGTAGGAAAAATGATGAAATCTATTATAAAGGATGTCATTACTGGATAGTTGGAAAATAATTGCCTGATTGTGTAGAAGCAACACAGATTTGTGAAAGGGAAATCATGTTTGACAAACCTAACAGTTTTTTCAATGATGTCACTAGTACAGTTGATAGAGGAGAACTTCATATGCTTTAGATTTAGATTTAGATTTAGATTTTATTGTCATGTATACTTGAGTCTAGGAATACAGGAGTACAGTGAAAAGTATACAAAGTCACCATTCTCTGGCCATCTTAGATCACAAAAGGCAGAATTAAAAGCAGAACCAGAAATAAATAAAAAACACAGCCAAAAGAAAAAGAAATATCCAGATCACGTCCCTGCCTCTGCCCTGAGTTCTTGCCATCACAGAAATAATGCCACAAAGTCCATCCCTCAGTCTGTGAACACTCAGATGCCCAGAGTTCCCACAAGCCACCACAGCTGGAATGCCACTGCCTCCATCATCAGGTACCCAGGCCCAACCATAGCTTACAGCTACACTGCCAATGCCAGAACCATGTCACCATTCATTGGCACCATCTTACCTCCACCAATGTTGTCGCGACCGTAAGTTTGCTGAAGCTGCTGAGTCCTGAACTGGTCTCAAACTGGGCAACATGCCGAAGAAGCCGAAGCCTTCTTCTGACTTACAGTGCTACTGCTGCCACCTCCTGGGCCCAACATTTTAGCAAAGGAACCCGCTGCTGCTGACCTCCCGGGAAGGATGCAGTGTGGCTGAATTTGCAGAAGGTTTTTGATAAAGCCCCATACAGATTGATAAACCAGGTTAAAGCATGTGGGATTGGAGCTCACATACTAGCATGGATTCAGTATTGGTTAATGGGCAGAAAGCAGAGAGCAAGAATAAATGGGTCATTTCAGGTAGACAGGCTGTAACCAGTGGGTGATGCAAGGATCAGTGATTCGTCCCCAGGTGTGGGAACCAGTGTGATACTTCCAAATTCACTGATGATTCAAAACTTGGTGGGACTGTGAGTAATGATGAGGATGCACTGAGACATCAGGGGCTTTCAGCCAGGCTGAGTGAGTGGGGAAGAACATGGTAAATAGAATATAAAGTGGGCGAGTGTTAAGGTTATCCACTTCAGTAGTAGGAACAAATGCACCCACTATTTCTTAAATATTGATTCTTTGGAAAGTATTGATGTGCAAAAGGGATCTAGGTGTCCTTGTCACTGGAAGCTAACATGCAGGTGCAGCTAGCAATTCAGAAAGCAAATGGTATGTTAATTTTTATTGCAAGAGAGTATGAGTAGAGGAGCAAAGATGTCATACTTCAATTTTTTTAGAACACTGGTTAGACTGCACAGGTCAGAGCGAGCCCTCAGAGAGCTCACAACAGCAGCAAATATGGGCCCAGCAGTGAGAGATGGCGCCACAGCATGGAGACCTCGATGTGCAGGACTTGAGGTGATGGCGGCAGCACCAGTTTTCAAGATGGCAGCAACAGCAGTGCATTCTCTGCGGTTGGCGGAGAAGGCGGCACCTGCAGTTGGTGTTGGTCTGCTGCAGGGATGTGGTAGGCCCAAATTGGTACTCCCTGGCAGATAAAAAGGAGTGGTGGTTACATCGGTAGTGGTGTGGTGGATCTGGTGTGGTGCTCCTGGCAGTGGAGCAGTGGCGGTGGGAGTGGGACTCCTGGAACGGACTGTAATGCAGAAGTGTTGGTGGGCACAGAGCCCGTTGTGGAGACCAGAGCACGAGAAGGGAGGAAGTACTCTATTTTTAGTTATATCTTAATATCTTCTGTAACTTAAAGTGGCATTGGAGCATGGCAACTTATTACGCTTTTCAATGCATTTACTTGTTAAATACAAGTGACAATAAATCATTCAATTTAATTTAATCTGAAGTACTGTGCGCAGTCTTAATCCTCTAGCCTGAGGAAATATACACTTTTCATTGAGGGAGGGAAGTAAGGGTTCCACCAGGATGAAAGGTGAGACTCACCTATGAGGAGAAATTGAAGATACGGGACCTGTACGCACTGGCATTTAAAAGCATGACAAGTAATCTTATAAAAAATTTACAACTTTCTGAAAGGGATAGACAGGGAAGATGCAAAAACAATGTTTCTTCTCAAAGTGGAGTCTTGAACCAGGGATATAATCCCTGAACAAAAGGCAAGATACTTAGGAATAAAATGAGGAGGAACCTCTTCACTTGCAGAGCGGTGAGTGTATGGAATTCTCTACCCCAGAGTACTTTGGAGGGTCAGACATTAAGTTTAAAGAGAGATAAAGACAGCGCGATTGACGTTATTTACTAAAATTATCATGGGAGATATAATGTGTGAATATGGTGCTGAGTTGGATGAACAACCACAATCATGAACAGCTTGGAGGGTGAATGGCTTTCTCATGCTCCTGTGTTCTGACTTAGATCATTCAAACAAAGCTACATTCTTGATAAAGCAGTAATTACATTATGTTTTCCCGCAATGTGAACAATCATTAAGTGATACAACTGCAATAGTAAACTCACTGAAATAGCTGGCATTTTGTTTTTGTTTAACTTTTCCTAAATGTCTAAGAGTTTATGATCAATCTAACCCAGCATTTCTCTGTAGTATTGATGGACATATACTGAGAAAATATTCAACAGATCATAGCAAACCCAGTATTTCTTTCACCACTTTAGCATATTTTTTAATGTTAATTTAACTTTTAAGAATGTATCGCATCGGCCTCTCTCTCAGACTCACCTGAAACAGAATTGCACCCATGTCCAAGTCGCTAACATTAATTACTACCTTGAAGTTTAATGCAATTAGGGGCATTTAAAGTATTGGCAAAGATCTGTAGTTTGGGTTATGGATGAGGTTGTTGATTTGCTCGCTGAACTGGCTTGTTTTTGTTCAGACGTTTTGTCACCATGCTAGGTGACATCATCAGTGGAGCCTCCGATGAAACGAAATTATTCTACTCCGCTTGGAATTTATACTGCCCGGTCCATTATGGTGAGTACTGTCATTTCCGGTTTTGATCTGTATGGGTTCATATATGGGGTCCAATTCTATATGTTTGTTGATTGAATTATGGGTGGAGAACCATGCCTCTAGGAATTCCTGTATGTGTCTATGTTTGGCTTGGGCTAGTATGGTTACTTTGTTCCAGTTAAATTGATGACCTTCATTGAATGTACCAATATTAAGGAGAGTTCGTCATGCTATTTTGCTGCTAGCTGATGTTCATGCATACTGATGGCTAGTTTCCTTCCTGTCTGTCCGATGTAATGTAACTAGCCATCAGAATACAGGAACATCAGCTCGCAGCAAAACAGCACGACAAACTCTCCTTAATGTCGGTACATTCAGACAATGAAGGTCATCAACTTAACTTGGACAACGTAACCACATTAGCCCAAGCCAAACATAGACACGCACAGGAATTCCTAGAGGCATGGTTCTCCACCCATAATTCAATCAACAAGCATATAGAATTGGACCCGATGTACAAACCTATACAGATCAAAACCGGAAATGACAGTACTCACCACAACGGACCCGACAGAATAAATTCCAAGCGGAGTAGAATAACATCGCTTCATCAGAGGCTCCACTGGTGATGTCACCTAGCATGGTGACGAAACATCTGAACAAAAATAAGCCAGCTTGGCGAGCAAGTCAACAACCTCAATTGGGGGCATCAAAGTTGATCAAACTTGCTTTTAGCTGCTCAAATGCTGCTTGATACTCCCATGATCACTCTACCCTGACATCTTTTTGTAGTAAATCTGTCAGAGAAACAACTATTGTGCTGAAGTTTGACACAAACATAAAATAGAAGTTATACATTCCAAACTCATAATTTCTTGTTTAGTTTCAGGGGCAGGAAACTGCAGGAAAGTTTATACTTTTGGCTGTTCAAAGCTCCAAAACCTAGAGGATTTTGGGCAAGAGTATCTGAATAGTCAGAACAGGAACAAAGTGCAGCTGGCCTACATGTAGCTCAGGTGAAGCCAAAGTGATTGCACCACATAGGAGTAGGAAAAAAAAGGAGTAAAGACTTGTCACTGACATGAAAATGAACATGGGTTTCAATGCAAGGTAGGTTATTAGCATTCTGTTTGATTTTTCAATCCAATAAAAAAAGTTTGTTTATACTATTTTCTTGTATTGCCAATGTTTGTCTGCTGCCTGGCAAGTAATCTTCTCACTTGTAATGGGTGATAAATTGAGACATAACAGAGGAGCCATGGGTGTCTGTTAGCTGTTGAGCTGTTGGGAAATGGTTCAGGGGTTGAGAGGAACATGCCAGTTGTGAGGCTTCCAGCTGGTTGCACCAGTTCAACTGAATTAATGTGTGCCAGAATTGGAGCACCCTGTGGAGCTAACTTGCCACTGCTGGTGTCTCCACTACATTCCCATCCTTCTCATGGTGTTCATCCTCCTGCTTCTCCTCCTCCCCTGAGGAGGAAGTTCCTTCATCCTACAGTTTTAATTCTCATTGCTGCATTTTGTCATAAACCACTTCCAGACTCAAAAGCCAGGCTGGTGAATATTGAAGAATCTCCAGATCTATCTGAGTGCTTAAATCCCATCTTCAATGTCCTGATTGCACGCTCAATGATGGTTCCTGCGGTCATGTAGCTTTGATCACACTCAGACTTCATCGTTGAGGCTTCTAATATATATCACCAGTCATATTTTCAGTGGGCAACCCTTATCTCCAAGGAACCAACCACTTACACTGATTCAAGATCCAAAGAGTTCTGGGAGGTTGACGGTTGCAAAAATATATCATCATGATAGCTTCCTGGGATTTATACATACATGCACAATGAACTTAATTATAGTCACACACAAGATGCACAAGATAGATTGGAAGCCGTTGAGATTTATGATAGTACCAGGTTGATCTGGGGGCATCCTGATTGCATATGAGCAGCATACATAAGTGTTGGCCTGGCAAACAGGGTATTGGTTACCTGTGTGTTACACTTAAGAGCAGGGTGGTTGCAAAATCTGCAAAATCTCCTCTGCAGATGTGGAGGGGTCTAGAGGCTGAGACATTGAAGGGAGTGGTGACTTTCATTCTCAATGAGAAAACATGTCCAGCAGGTTCATTTCGTAACAGTTCTTCTTCCAGCAGCCTGTAAACGCCAGTAAACACCTGACATGATACCCTGTGCTTCCTGAGGCACTGATGTTTGGACATAGCCAGCAAGCTGATACAATGTCTATATATCCCATGTTAGGAATCACCCACTTTGAGTTGTGATGCTGCGCTCATCTCCTCTTTTCTCTGGAATGAGAGGTTGGTAAGAAGAAGACTGCTGCTGCTCCTGCTGATGTTGCTCCTGCGAGTGATGTTGTAACACTATTGATAATTTTGGTCTTCATCTGATATCCAAGGTAAAGCTGAAAACGTGACCTGTATGGTTAACTGATATATGGCAGAAGGAATGAACATTGGCAAAAGCTCCAAAGTAGTAGAAATCCACTCCAAAGTAGTGAATGTGTACGCAAAAAATGCCTTTCAAAAAAGGTCCTGTCAATGAAAATCATTCAGGCAAAGAACCAGGTGTGAATTTTGAGTACTTGAAGCATTTTTTGCCGATCCTTGTTCATTTCCTTAATTTCTACTGCCTTCTCACCAAGCTCTCAATAGTGAATTTCAAGAGGGCCTGGAAATGCGTGCATTCACAGTTAAATGAAAATCCCAATTAAAATAGTTGTTTATGATCATCAACTTGATTCCTGCAATCAAGGTAACTTGATTCATGCAAGAGGATTTTTCACATTCAACTGAAGGCTATATAGTTAAAAGCAAAGGTTGGCAGGTGAGAATCAAATTCCTAACTCATTGTCAGTTTCAATGCTCTTAATCACCTGTCCGAAAACCAGTTGCTCTGTAGGGATGATTTTCCCACGTCCACATAAATCCAATCCCATCAGATCAAAAACAATTGGCAAGTCAAGCTTTTTCTTTTTGCCACAAACAACACTTTCAGATGCTTGGCATTGGTACCAAGGGTTTGAAGATACTTTTAAATGAATATGGAGATATTGAAAACCTCACTGAATGACTCAAGAGATTGTGGAATCACTGAGAAATTCGGAAAAAAATTAACAAGTAGTTTTACAAGCTAATACACAGGGGAAAATTCTACCATGAAGCACCTCCATTCATTCCCATGTTGAGACTAACTAACACAGCACAAACTAAGAATGAAAATGAGTGATTCTTAAATCTTACTACCTATGACAGCATTAAAATCATTTAGGAATTTAGTCAGTCATAAGACATCAGGCTTAACAAAGACCACATGATATTGTAGAAAGTGCAAAAACTTAAAGAGAAATAAAATGGGATGATATAAAATGCAATATTATGAAGAATTTTTAACTAAACAAAAGTAATTAGAATTTTACATTCTATTGCATTAACAGGTATTATCAATAATTAATTGCTGAATTTCATGTAAAAGCACATAAAACTGTCCTAATTTTCATTACAAATACTAACCAGATTTACTCTACTTGTCTTGAATTGTATTTTACTTTAATATTCAGATTTGAACCAATAGGTGCAAGAATCTCACCATTTTTATCCAAAGAATGTGGATCAGAATGTTTTTTTCCAATGTCAGCAAAGGATCTTACTATAGGAATTCGATTGCTAAGCTTCTTTTGATTCTGATGATGATGTCGTTTTAGGAGGGCTTGATGAACCTTTTGACGAATATCATCACTCAGTCCTGAGGGCACTTGCTGGTCCAAGATTAGGTCTGTGAAAAATAAACTGAAATCAATTATTGCTAATTTTTGAGACTGAGAGGTTCTGCAGACTAAATAATAACCAGCAAATATAAGATTAGACTTAGTTTACAAAAAACAATGTTTAATGTTTATCACATGGCACTGAATCAAATATTTTGATGCCCTTAACTCAAGAGTGACTGGCAGCAGAATGCATGATGCTCCTGACTCTCCAAATCCTGTCCGCCATCTACAAGTCACAAGTACTTTCTACTTCCAGTTGGAAGGGTGCAACTTCGACAACACTCACGAACTGTAGTATTTTTGCTATCCCATGCTCCTGTTCTCACTGTAGTACGCCCACTGTACTCTATGTTTCCCTTATGTGTTTTACATACTCTGGTTTCTATAGGCTGTTGTTGAAATGGTCTCATATTTGTAGCTTAAGAGGCACTTTGTTTGCCCAACACCATACACAGCACACACTTATCCCAAATTAAAATTGGACCCTAGCTTCTGATTGGATGGTTTATCACGACTATGAAATATATGTGTTTAATTGTTAAATTCATTCATGAATATAATTTGAATTTTTATTCTTTCTTAAACTCCAATATTGCAGCATAAAAATGTAAAATTAGACTGGATGAGATAAAATGAATTGGTAATACAAAAGTAGGACTTCATTCTATTTAGTCAAACAAATCATGCCAGAGTTCAGCACAAACTGAAACATATTGCATAGTTGCCCATAAATCTGCATATCATGCATGCTGATTACTTTTCAATTCATACTTCATATTTCATCACTGTATCAATCTTTGCCCTTTTCTCTCCTTCCCCTCCTGAAAATGCTTTTCTTTATTCACTGATGGGATGTGGGCACTGCTGCCGAGGCATCGAGAAATTTGGAGGGGAGGGGAACTGCCTTCTTGAACTACTGCAGGCTGGAGTGCAGGGGCATTGAAAGGTTTGTTAGGAAGGGAATTCCAGGATTTTGAACCAATGGCAGTGAAGGAACAGTGATTTATTTCCAAGTCAAGATTGGGTGAGACCTGGGGGGGAGCTTTCAAGTGGTGGCTCTCCAATGCATCTGTTGCCTCTGTCCTTCTTGGTGTTAAAGGTTGTGGGTTTGCAAGGTGCTATCAGAGGAGCCTAGGTGACTTACTACAGTGCATCTTGTAAACAGTACATACTATTGCCACTGTGCACCAGTGGTGCAGGCAGTAAATATTGAAGTTGGTGGATAGAGTACCAATCAAGCAGGCTCTTTAGTCCTGGATGTTGTCAAACCTTGAGTGTTTCTGGAGTTGCATTCAACCAGGCAAGTAGAACATTGTTCCTTATGATCCTGTCCTGTGGCTTAGAGATATTGGACAGACACAGGAAGTGATTTACAGAATTCTTACAGCTGACTTGCTCTTGTAGCCATAGTACTTATATGGCTGGTCCAGTTCAGTCTCAGGATGTCGATAGTGAGGGATTCAGAGATGATAATGCCACGGCATGTCAAGGGGCAATGGTTTAATTCTCTCTTGTTAGAGATGATCAATGCCTGATCTTATGTAGGTGAAGTGTCACTTGCCAGTTGGCACCACAAGCATGCATATTGTCCAAATCTTGTTGCTTATACACATGCTCTTCTTCAGTATCTGAAGGGCTACAAATGATGCTGAACATTGTGCAAACAGCAGTGAATGAAATGAAAACAGAAGTTGCTGGATTTGCTCAGCAGGTCTGGCAGCATTTGTGAAGAAAAAATCAGAGTTAACATTTTGGATCCAGTAACCCTTCCTCAGCAGTGAATGACCCCAGTTTGACCTTATGATGGAGTGAAGGTCATTGTTGAAGCAGCTGAGGATGGTTGGGCCTAGGACACTATCCTGAGGAACTCTTGCAAGATATCCCAGAGCTGAGATGATTGACCTTAAACAACTCTAACCATCTCCTTTCGTGTTAGGTAAGATACTAGATTCCCCATACACCTGCAGGCTTGTGGCATTTCATGCAGGTAGTGCTATGCCAAAGACAGTGAACACTGATACATTATTTGACTGTGGCACCACCTTAATGAAGTGAAATCTATTTCTACTCAGCAGTTTGAAATATGGACTTGCTAGCAAGATCACTGCTGAATAAACTCTGGTGATGGCATGGGAATGCACAAAAACTATGGCTAAAACCAACGTTTTGGGAAATTTAATATTTCTCACAGGCCCACGTTTGATATCTTTCGTAGGTTAAATTAATTGATATAACTAATATATAATTTTGACCTGGTAGCATCATAAACTTGCTTTTCAGTTCATGTCTTGATGACACAGACTAGGCAAAGTTGATTTTTGTTAAAATGTATTCAATCATTAACTAATTATTACATTTCATTTATTTTTGAATACTTATTTCGCTATGATCTACTGTGCATTTGCAACATACCAGAAATCTCCTCAATACTGCTAGCTCTCATATCCAACAGAACTGTCCCATTGATGATACAACTCCTCAATTCAAATAGGCTGTGAAGCGACAATGTAGCAACATATGGCTTGCTCCATCGATCTCCTCCATCTTCCACATCTTCCTCAAATTTTAGCCATCTGAATTCACAGATATATAGCTGAGTATATAACATCTTTAAATTACCGACACTTATTTATTATGGGTTGTGGTAATATATTAGCACAGATTAAGATTGGCTAACAGGCAGAATTAGAATTAGCTTTATTGTCGCACACTCGCATGAGTGTAGTGAAAAGTTTGCAAGTCGCACTCATGGTGTACTTTAGGTACCAAGGTACTTAGGTACAGAGTTTTGAGTACAAATTCAAAGCAAAACAAAACAGAAAAATGAAGAAATAAGAAGTCCAGCACTACAGATCTTCAAAATTACAAAATCAAAGCAATAAATTAGAAAAATAAAGAAATAAAATGCTCAAAATAACAGACCTTCCGCGATAGTATAATAATAAAAAAGAAATTTTAAAAAATGAAAATGGACAGTAGCAATAAAAGGGCCATTTTCGGGTTCACAGGCGATGACCAGTGGGATAGTGCAAGGATCCATGCTTGGACCCCCAACTGTTCAAATCTATATCAATGATTTTGGCATAGGACAACGGTAATATTTTCAAGTTTGAAGACGATACAAAACTTGGTGAGAATGTTAGCAGGATGCAAGAGGCTTCAGTGTAATCTAGAAAGGCTGAATGAGTAAGCAAGAACATGGCAGTTGAAAAATATTCTCTCGACACTTACATCTTTTCTTCCAAGATTAAATATATTGAACGTATTGTAAAATACACTCCTAAATTCGACATAAATATTTGGCAGTTTGTACAAATGAAATACAGGCTGAAGTTTACCAGGGGCAGGGATCATAATCTGATCAGCCTTTATAACACATAAAGAGCTGTAGAGCTGGATGAACACAGCAGGCCAAGCTGCATCAGAGGAGCAGGAAGGCTGATGTTTCAGGCCTAGACCCTTCTTCAGAAAAACTCTAGGCCCGAAACATCAGCCTTCCTGCTCCTCTGATGCTGCCTGGCCTGCTGTGTTCATCCAGCTCTACACCCTGTTATCTCAGATTCTCCAGCATCTGCAGTTCCTACTATCTCTGAAACAGCCTTTATAACGGGCTGCCCAACAGCAAAAATGAGCTGGGACCAGGCTTAATGAGGTAACTGTGGAACTTTTCAAAGAAAGGAGGTGCTGCTTTTGAGAGGTGTTTTCCAATTATGGTGAACAGTCCAATTGTATCAGAACTCAGAAATAGCATCTACTGGGACTACAAACAGTCCCCAGGATAAGGACTGTCGACGCCATACTACAAGGTGGGTCCTTTTTTGGACAGGGAGGGATTTGGAGAAGGAGTAGGGGCAGAGGTTTGTGGAGTCTAGAAGAAAATGACAAAAGTGGGGTGTGAAAGTATGAGGCAGTACTGAACCCCGATAGATACAGGGCAACTCCCCAAAAAGTGGTACCCTCCTTCTTCCTACCCTTTCACCTGAGTTAATGAAATAACAGGCAGGCCTCTTTCATTCTACATTATTCAGACACATTTTATTCCAGCAACAACAGGTCTTTAATGGTTAAAGACCTTAAAAGGTCTAATGCGAAGTGGGCTGTCTGATGCCTTGACTACCCACTGCATTATGCAGGATGGCTCAGGGCTGGGTGAGAAGGTGTTGGGCTAGCCACTCCTCCCATTTTACATGGCATCCCTACTTGCAACTATGCCAACTGAGCTGAGGATCCTAAAGGTCCCTCATGATAATATTTAGAACTTTAATATCCACTTCTGACCATATTTTTATATGCAGGAATTAACAGTAAATATAACTAAACATAATGTGAGATATATATTATTAACTGGTTTGCTCCGCTCTCTTTTGCCAAAGTGAGTTGCTGCCTGTGCACTCTGCTTGACAGGTGCCTGACCCTGTCTTCTGATGGAAAATCTTCATCCGGATAGTGAGTGACAGCAGCGTGATTAAGCAGGTGAGCATCAGTACCAGACTCACTTCTATCCTCAAGCAATGTTTATAGCCACACTTCCAACAGGGTTCAGTGAACAAGGATCAGGAATGGCTAACTTTTTTTTAACTCAGCTGTAATGAGGTCTTGTGAGACCCAAAATGCAGCAGTCATTAACAACAGTTCTCCACCACCACTGCTGAAATGAGTTAACACAACTGAAATGAAAGATATCCTTTGTGCAAATAGGTCCGATTTTGGTGCCTTTATCAACCAAAGCATAAAACAAAACACATGGGAGCAGATTTAAACATCAAGGAAAATTAAGCATCTTCTGCTTCACTGGTTGAACAATATTCAGAAAGAAAAACCACCTAGCAGTTTCTTTCCATTCTGTATCTTCATCATTATGCATACAAATTTCATCAAGCTCAGTGAATAGGTCATGAGGGATATGTTCTTCATCATCGTCTTCTGTTCCAAGGATAAACTGCACACGTTGGGATGGAGTATCTGAAAGACAATAAAAAGGGGAGCTAAGAAATTGATACTACAATTGAAGTTTTTTTTTATGGTAAACAACATTTTTAATGAACAATTGCAACACAGATTATATTCCTACTTCTATTTTTCAGATGTTGACTGCCCTCGTACACATTTCTAGTGTGTTCTATTTTTATTCCTTTAAATAAGTGCTATTGAGGTCAATGATCAGACAGAGGGTGGTTAATCTGTGGAATTCATTGCTTATAAGTACTGTGGTGGCTAAGTCAATAAGTGCATTTAGGACAAAGATAGATTCTTGATTAGTAAATGGACAAAGGGTTATGGGGAGAAGGCAGAAGAATGGATTCAAGAAAATCATCAGCTATGATCAAATGGTGGAGCAGACTTGATGGGCTGAATGATACAATTCTGCTCCCATATCTTATGACCTCCACTAAAAGGGTATCCCAGGAGAATTCAATTAAACAAAAAGCAGAACAAAGAAAATACTGAATATGATGAATGACTTCCCATGTATCTATTCCAAGGGTTAGGATTTCTCTTTCTGTAGATAATGGTACTATTTTCACATTCTCTTCACCTTCAGTCTGCTCCTCTGCAGACAACAGCAATACCAGTAGAAAATAGGACAGCACTATCATCAACAATAGAATAAATTTGAAAATTTAAGGAAATTAAACTCTGTTGGACACCTACACTAGGATTGGGATCAACAAAAAACCTCTTTGCAGTATTCAAAGTCTCAGACTTGATTGGGAGTTCAACATTGGCGTTAGTGTTCTCTTACACAACAGCGAAACTGACCACAGGAAGCACATTTAGTCTTTTAAATTCTTCAAGTACTTACTCTGAAGTCAACATATCCCACTGATGATCTTTTTTAAACTGTTTAGATTGGCTACAGTATTTACATACTCCTCTACTGCAGTGTATTCATTTTCTTCTGTTATTACATTCCAAATACATGAATTCCACTCTGTGATAATGATGTTATCTGCTATGGAGCCAGTTTCCTCCTCTGTACGTTCCAGACAATCTTATTGCAAAGTAAAATGCTGAATTTCTGCAGAAATCCAGATGCTTCCTCTTCAACCTCTTGGTGCATAAATGGTTCCTCAGTGACTGTCTGAAAATCTGCCCAGCTTAGTTGAGTAGATATGTGATATATAATGTCTTTGATTTGTCCAACCACGTCTTGAAGTAGCAACATGCCACACGATGGTGTGGATAAGTTCATTGCAACATGGTCAATCTTCAGCCACATCTCCTCTACTTCTAGTTGTAACAAATATTCTGATCACTTCAAGCTCTTAAATGTTTCAGCAAAATCACACACACCCCAATATTCTAAACTCCAACTTGGTATAGGCCTAATCTTTCTTCATAAATTGAGTTTCAGCAAGTTTGGCAGTCAGGAAGGAGAGGTCACATCCAGAGTAAGACATAGCCTGAGCGAGTGCATAGTTTGGGAAATTCAGAGGCATTCAACAGAGTAGTGATTGGAAAAAGGTCAGCCAGGTGGCTTTCACAGAATATGAGTTTCCTGATTGGGGCTGTTAACTTGGTCCAATCAGGGAGCCCTGGCTGACAGTTATAAACAGGGGTGTCAGGGGTTCTGTTCACTCAAGGAGCCAGCTCTGTGCTAGCTGGGTCAGTGTCATGTACTATGCATGTGTTTACCGGCCTTTGTGGAGTTATTTCACTTGCAAATCTGAAGTGCTAACTCTTTTTGTCTCCATAAATGTTGCCTGACCTGCCAAACATTTTCTGTGATTCCTGTTTTTACTTCAGATATGTCAGAATCCACAGTATTTGCTTTAAATTTATTGTTTAATTCGCTGTCACCTCTATTTCAGGAACACCTACCTTGAAGGAATTCTACTCTCCTGACTGATATAATTTTAATATGTCTCTTTTACTTTATCTATCTTCATCAGTAAGCATTTTCCTATCATATGTTTACTTTCATAGCGCATCTTATTTCTCAGTCAGTGTATTCAACTTTGAACTTTTCTGCATGGATATCAAATTACATTCTACCCTTGACATTTTGGATCCACCATGATCTCTCAAAGAAGTGCAGGTCTAACATCCTGCAGTATTTGACTCCAAAAGTCTTGCATCGCCTCCTTTTGGGGAAGGCCGGCCAACTCAAGTTCTCATATTTTAGTGGGGAGTTGCTAGCACAGAAACCCTGACCCCAGCACTAGTGGGGAGTAGCCGGCACAGAAACCCTGACCCCAGCACGACCAATTAATCAAAAGCTGGCAGTACATTGCAGGCAGTTTCAGTGGGAATGGTGGCTGTTACCAGCAATGCACCCACGGAGAGGCACAGAATTTCCAAGGAACTTAATCTACAGGTAAGTGAGGATAGGATAGGGATTGCAAGTGGTGCATGTGGGAGGTGGGGGAAAGGGGAGTTGGTGCCTTTGAACTAGATCCAAACACCTCCGCCTACCAACCCCACATTACCCCAGGAACCCACTTGGCGGGGGGGGGTCCAATCCTGTCAGCCAATTAAATATCCCACCAGCTCCAACGTGGGTGGCTTCAGGGTCGAGCATTAAGTCCTACCCATTAAGTTGATTTTGTTCCCCACAGATACTGCATCACTTGCTAAGTATATTCAGCATTTCCATTTTTCATCCCATCAAATATAACTTGCCTTTACTGAATTCATGCATGTACGTTGTCTGTGACTAACCAATGCATTCCTAAAGTTACCTCAATTTCTATCAGAAATTAGGAAGTCTTAAAAGTGTGCTCCCAATTGGCTTAAGACTAACAGCCAAATTTTACCCAGATGAAGTACAAATAGAGTGCTACCAATTCTCCATCCAGAAATGAAACATTAACATTGACCATCAGATATTTATAGATCCTTATCTTGACAGAAAAGTGCCTTACCATAAGTAGGAGACTCTCTGCCATCCTCTGTGCTAGAGTCCCTCTCTCGATCACGCTTGCGATGTTTGTGTCCACGATGCCTATGACGTCGATGGCTTCGTCTTCCTCGTGGTACGTGAACGCCAATATACAAAGTCCTATGACCTGCAGGCGAAGAAAAGAAAGTTAAATTCCTCATGTATATACTTTTAGAGCTACTTAGTTATTTTTCTTGGCTGTATCCAGAGCAGCAACAACACACACGAGACAGGTTAGATTTAGGTTTTGTGTCCACACTTAAACCATTCACAATTAAACTGCAATCTATCTTAATCTGATTGATGTTGGCAATTTTTATCCGTGATCTGCAAGACTCCAGTATATACTGAAGCGTAGTGAGATTCGGCTCAGAGTAGCTTGAAGCTCTTTCACTAAACATTTTGTGATCATATTCCTTTTTCAGCAAGCGGTAAAATATTGTCCTGGGACTCTGCCGTCTGACATTCTCTTTGTGGTTCAAATTTTTTCACTGGAGTTGGAATCTTAATTTCCAACCAAGATCACACAAATGGGGGCCCACTGACCTTGGGGAGTTTTCTGGGCAAACTACCAGACCAGGAACCTGTGTAGTCAGAGCAGCACAATCGAAGCCAGAATCCATGCTAGCAGCAGCAGACAGGGCACTGAAATCAGGTTCTGGGTGAAGTGGGCATTAACTGGCATCAACCTGGCTAGTTCTTGCAATCTCATCCAGCAAGTTCCTCTGCCTCTGTCACACCAGCAACCCAAGCCCTCCCCTCCACCAGCCACCAATGACCATACTGGAGGAGGTGCAGATTCCTGAGCAGCAGCTGCTGAGCGATAGCCCCAACTGCTGACAGGGATGAGCATGTCCCAAACCTTGATCAGGTCCTACCATAACTATAGGCAACTCCTGTAAACAGTCACAAAGATCAGCGATAACAAGGTGTGGAGCTGGATGAACACAGCAGGCCAAGCAGCATCATAGGAGCAGGAAAGCTTGACGTTTCGGACCTAGACCCTTCATCAGAAATGGGGGAGGGGAAGAGGTTCTGAAATAAATAGGGAGAGAGGGGGAGGCGGATAGAAGATGGATAGAGGAGAGGATAGGTGGAGTTGCAGTGGGAGAGAGATCCCCTGAGGTTTGTCCAGAGGGAGGAGGGTAACTTCTTCAGGGTAGAGTGATCCACGAACAGGAGCTGCATAACTGTGCCTTCTCAGTCTTGCCAGTTTGCCACCCAGCATTCCTCAGCAGGGCTCAGGTAGATTCCTAATTCGAGGAGCTGGATGATATTCCAGGTGAAGAACCCGAGATCCTCCAGCAGGAAGCCCGTCAGTCAATGACTGACCTGGAGTGTGGAACTCTTTCTTCAGCTGATCCCTGCAGAGGGCACAGTGGAGCATAGCTTTTGGTACATTTGCATCCTCCGCAGATCAGCTGAGTCTGTGCCTGCCCAGAGCCAAACCCCATAACCTCCTTTGCAAAAGACAAAGAAATGGCTCCACATAGCGAGAATATAACTGGCAAGACCAAGGACACACCTAATCAACTTCTCTCCTATAGCAAGGGAGTGATGTTAAGGATCCATTTAGTTCAATCACACAGTAGTATTGTCCCTGCCTATAGACCAGGAGGCCTGGGTTCAAGATCCACCTGTTCCAAAGGTGTGTCATAAAATCTCATGAACAGGTTGATTGGAAAATATCTGAAGGGAACATATAAAGAGAATAATACACTGCAGCGCTGTACAGAAGTCATGGGCAAGAAAATGGACTCCAAACATAAACACTAGCAATGTCACAAATAAATCGTTGTCATCCTCCCCGTGCATTTACTGGATCAAGGACAGAAAGGTGGTCTACAGATAAGTCCTGTGGGAAAGATGGATCAGGTTTTTGACCAGATAAATGTTGTCATAAATGGTGGGCCGGGGACAGTATACGACTGACGAAGCGAACCATGCTATCCAGCACAGTGTCATGGCGGGAAGATTTTGCTCCAACAAAGACTAAAGAGGGAGACCATGTACCAGTTTTTAGAAAGGCAGAGAATGCCCCTCTTTGGAAGTAGGGCTATGGCAGCTTTGTGCCACAGAGGGGCATCGCCCCAATCATAAACATTGCCTTCAGATCTGCACATAGTCATTCCCCAGGACATCGCAGAACACACTGTGGAATTCCACAGTCAGCACATCCAAATCTGCAGGAATTTGCCCCTGGAGAGACTCTTAGAGTGATAGAATTATACAACACAGAAAAGGCTGTTCTGTCCATCAGGTAAGGATGCGGCACTGTGGCTCAGTAGTTAGTACTGCTGTCTCACAGTGTCAGGGACCCAAGTTCAATTCCACCCTCAGACGACTGTGTGGAGTTTGCATATTCTCCCTGTGTCTGCGTGGGTTTCCTCTGGGTGCTTTGGTTTCCTCCCACAGTTCAAAGATGTGCAATTTACGTGTATTGGCCATGCTAAATATATTGCCTATAGTGTTAGGGATGTGTAGGCTAGGTAGACTAGCCTTAGGAAATGCAGGGTTACAGGGATACAGTAACCAGATAAGTCTGGGTGGGATGCTGTTCAGTATGGACTTGATGGGCTGAATGGCTTGTTTCCACACTGGGATTCTATCAGTGTATCCACGATGCCAATGAACCCCTCCATACTGATAGAAGAGTCTAGATTTGAACCTCTCAGCTGACCTGCAATAGGCCTTCCCATAAGACCCTGCGAGCATCCTGGCCGAATGGATCTAGAAAACAGAGTGGTGCAACTGACTTGGGTTTGAGGCCTGATGTTCTCTGAATCCAAGTCAAGGCACCTGCCATTGGCTAGCAGTGTAAGGAGCTGCTGACAGAAGATGTTATTTTTTCCAGTGAGTAGAAGATACAGGAACCATGTCCCAGGTCCAGCAGGAACCTGACCTGTGACCATACAAATGCACCTCAGGACTCATTCAGATTTAGAGACCCTCATGTACCCTTCTTCCTGTCATACATCTCCCACAGAGCTGGATCCTCAGTGGCCTAAATGAGACATAACTCCAGAATGAGCACTTTCTTCTTCAATTTTTCAATCCTGCAATTCCATGATGATTCTATCCCCAGGATCACTAACAGAGTGGTTTTCCCTGGGCTCCATTAGTGAATCTGCACAACTGGGTGGCAGAGTACCAGGTCCAATCCCAACACCGAGTCATCTAGCATGTCAGGAAACATGTGTGTATTATGAACCAAGGTCTGGGAGAGAGTAAGGATGCCTTCCCATTCATGCCACTGTCTAGTGACCCAACATTTGAGTATGACTTCCACGCAACTTCAGAAGTATCAGATTGTTCTATGGTGGGTGCAGCCAAGTGACCACACCAACCTTAGCTACTGAAATACCCAAACCAGGTGTTTTTGTTACAGGGGATACGCATCCTCCACCCCAAAAGAGCAATGTGAAGGACTTACTGAGGGTGCTACTTCACATGAGTGGCACATTTTTCAGAAAAGGTGTGGAGACAGGGAGATCATTTTGCAAGCTTGCTGGTCTTCACCCTCCTCTTTTTTTTAACCACAATGAGATGTTGGTGTGCTTTGTTGCATTCATCAACAATTTATCAAATTCCTTGCCCAATTTGTTGTCAGATTGTGAACCATTAATTGAACTCACTGCCAAGGACATACAATGATATTGGGGCCTGGCACAAAATGCAGCATTTATTAACATTAAGCAACGCATAACAGTAATGTCAATGGTAAAATACTATAATATAAGTGATGAAGTTACTCTGCTATGTCAGCCCAGTGAAATAAAACTTGACGCATTGCTAATACAGCAAAGGCAACCGGTTGTATTTTCATCCTGGGGTTAACACAAATGGAATGATGCTATACTCAGGTGGAGAAAGAGTGCCCGGCATTGCTTTTAATATGAACATTTTCATCAATACCTAATTGGAAGAAAAAACTGACAGTCAAGTCCAACATAAGACAATTTAAAGCATTTTCCTCAAATCACAACCATCTGCTCAAAGTCATCTGTGAAAAATGCTACTCCCATTGCAGAGATACCATCTGGACATGACAAGAAAAACAGATGTACATTGATGACATGTTGTTGAGAGCAGCACTCCCTATCAAGAAAGTCAAGAATTCTGTGACAGATTGTGAGGTTTTCCAGACTCAATATGTAGCAGCAGCTTCACATGCTGTGGTCATGACCACCGTAGAGACATTGAATCAAGCAGACAAATGCCTTGTTTAAATTAAGCAAGCAACTCTCCAAATTTTGAAAGGAGCAGTGATGCAAGGAAGACCCAAAAGCATGAAAAACATGTCTGTTAATAAGGCCTTCTGGGGATACAGAGATGAACTGACCACCCAAGCTGGCATATTGTGCAAAGTCTGAGGAAGGCATGAAACGTGTTCTACTGGCCAAACAGGAGCAACAAAATCAATGACCACATCATAGACTGCAGTGCTTGCAATGAATGCCAAGCTAAGCAAGCAAGAGAGCGATTACTGACACACGACATCCTGGGTATAGCATGGATAAAGCTGGGAGCAGATCTCTTCACTCTCACAGGAACTGATCATCTTCTCACTGTTGACTACTATTCTGACCACTGGAAGGTGGACCAGCTGACTTCAATGACTACAAGTGAGATTATAGAATGCCTGAGAGTACTCTTCAGCCATTATGGCTTTGCAGGCATTGTGATGAGCAACAATGGCCCTCGACACAAAAGTGAAAAATTCAGCCAGTCTATAAATGATTAGGAAATTCAATACCATACAGCATATCAACATCAACACCTGGCAAATTGAAAGTCCATGAGGGCAGTGAAAATCACCAAAGGAATCAAGGAAATCAAGTAAATTCAGCATAGGTGTCTACAAGGCAAGCCTTGAGTGGAGAAATACACCTGGTGAAGGCATGGAAACTATTTCAAAAACCAATGTCCTGCTGTACCTAAACCTGTCTTCCAAAAGATAGTGAAGCCAAAAGTAACAACATATACGAGTGACAAAATCAAGATGAAACAGCAGAAAGACAAGTTTAATTTTGACAGGACTGCTAAACCATTGCCAGAGTTGAGTATTGGAGAGCCAGTCAGGGTGTAAAGTTTCAAACAGCTCAAAACAATGCTACATTACACCACTATCACCATCCTCGGAGATAGTATTGACCAGGAACTCAACTGGGCCAGCCATATAATAAGTGTGTATAACAGCAAGTCAAATGCTGTGAATCCTGCAACAACTAACTCATCTCCTGACTACCCAAAGCCTGTTCACCATCGACAAGGCATTTGGCAGGAGTGTGATGGAACACTCTCCACTTGCCCAGATGGGTGCAGTTCCAACAACCGTCAAGAAGCTTGTCACCATCTAGGATAAAGCAGCATGCTTGACTGACATTACGACCACAAACATCTAGTTTCTCCACCACTGATACTGTATAGCAGCAGTATGTATCATCTACAAGGTGCACTGCAGAAATTCACCAAGGCTCCTTAGGCCTTCCAAACCCACGACCACTACCACCTTGGAGGACAAGGACAGCAGATACATGTAAACACCACCACCTGCAAGTTCCCCTCCAAACAACTCATCATCCTCACTTGGAAATTGACGCTCATTCCTTCAATGTCATTGGTCAAATTCCTAGAACTCGCTCCTTAATGATATTATGGGTGTACCTAAACGAAATGGACTGGAGTGCTTCAAGAAGGAACCTCACCATTACCTTTGCAAAGACATCAATGGATAGGAAATAAATGCTGGCCCAGCCAGTGATGCACACATTCCATGAGTGAATTAAATACTGCAGGGAACAAATCAGAAGGGGTAAACTCACCATCTGCATAGACCACAGATCAACCATCTACTGCACTGCAATTATGGAAATGTAACAATTGCAGCAACAATAAATGATGTGGGAATGACACTCCCCAGGAAGGAAACATCAACCAGATGAACAGCCAATGACAATAAAGAGACCAACTTAATTTAAAGACTGTGTGTCTGTAATGCTGGTGCAAAGACTGACGAGAATAACAAACAACCAACGCATGTGAATGGTTATGTGAGTTGTGGATAACTTGGGGAATTAAAAATGTAAATGGTAATGCACTTTTTTTGTTTGAAAATTAAATGTTTGACATAAAAAGTAATATTGTATCAGTTTGTCACCTGGCTTGCCTTAGTCATGTGACCTCTACCATAAAACATAGACTAGGAGACATCTTGCAGCCAGTTTTAATGAAGTTCCAGTATAGGTCAAATTTGAGAGATCATTTCTGAGTAATTAACAATAGCTGCCATATAAAAACTGGCGGGAAAGATTATGATGTAAAATTGTTAGACTCAGTGTGACGTGCAGTAGACTGTAAAATGCCCAATTCAATGACGAGTTGCTTTTTCTACACCGCATGAGTTACTTTCAAATAGTGCAAAAAGGGTAAGGCTAGCAAGGTCAGAGAGGGAGTAGAATATAGAATTAAAATGACAGGCAACTGAAAGCTCCATGTCACACTTGCAGAATGAACTTATATGTTTCCTGGACAGGGCAACCAATCTGTATTTAACGTCTAGTACAGACAAAAATACTACACAAATATATTCTAATAAATTGAAAAAAATACAAGTAAATCACAATTTCGCCAGGAAGCATTGTTTAAGGCCTGAAAGAGTGAGAAGGGCAAATGAGAGTAAAGGACAACTCCTGCAGAAGCAGATCAGAGGCTTAGGAATCCTGCAGTGAGTAATTCACCTCTTAACTCTTCAAAGTCTGTCCACCATCTGCAAGACACAAGTCAGGAATGTGATGAAATACATCTCCGCAAAGCCAGTCATGGTGTTTGAGAAATCTAAAGCCTTCTCTCTAGCATATCTTTCCAACCATAAAACCATCTGTGTTATCTTCCTATTTCTGGATTCTCTTGCACATGGTGAGGGGAGTAATCCAGATTACTTTTTTTGACTGCCTGCTTGCTAATTTTCCTCCAAGATGCCTAAATTCTGACTGCAGGACCACATTCCCCTTGTTATTAGCGCCAATATGCATCACAATCTGCCTGTTATATCCTTGACCTTGGCACCTGTGATGCAATGACGCATCACTTTTACTGCCACAGAAATGTCTGTCTACTACCCTGCTGGATGAACTCCCTATCACTTTACCACTCAATGTTTCTGCCTGCACAGCTGGGTCCACTCAGAGTAACGACAGGCTTACCTCTTACTGCAAGGAATCATTGCCTTCATTGCCATTGATAACGAGGAATCTATTTGCTAGTGGAACTGCAGAAGACAACTGCATTACCTGCCTGGCTCTCTTCAACTGCCTGTAAGCCATCCATTACCTACCTGAGAACATGTCCCACCCTGAGATGTGCCCACCTCTCTGAACATGCTAGCTACACAGTTGTCTGCATATACCAGAGACTCCAGTCGTTGCTTGAATTTCAAAACTCATAAATCAAACTTGTGCAGCCAGTAACATTTCCTGCATGTTTAGCATGCTTAAACATCAAATAATCCATTCAATTTCTAATTTATTTTCTTGTTCTGGTCAATTTATTTTGTTTCCCTCAGAAGAATATTATTAAATCCTCCTCTTATGTGAAAAGTCCATGACACTCGTTGTGCTGCAGAATGAGTTTTCTGCTTGGAATGTTCTGCCTTGCCAGACCCCAATCTTCCTTTTATGCTATTTACTTCAAACTTAATTTTCTCGTGCTAAGTAGTTTTAAACATCGATGTTATTCAAGATTTCCAGACTTTGAGACAAGCAGAAGCTTCTCATAAAGGAATAAAAACAAAAATACTGGAATAACTCCATAGGTCTGGCAGTATCTGTAGCAAGAGGAAGAGAGTTAACATTTCAAGTCCATTATGATTCTTCTTTGAGACGACTAGGGCCAGGAAAGAGGAAATATAAAGTGGTAGAGGGAATTAAAAAAGTCTTTTCAACCATCAGTTTCCATTTGCTGAAGTGGATTCCAAACTAGCCTTTGCATGCCAAAATGTTTCTAATTTCACTGCTCAATGATCTGCTTCTAATTTCTAAACTTCATCTCCTTCATTTCCCCACCGACGGAAATAGTTTCTACTTATGCAGAAAATGTTAGAATAGGGAACAGTAAGTGCATCTCTGAACAGGGTTATCAGAAAATAGCTATTAAAATGCACTTGGGCTCCTGTGGTGTAGTGATAGTATCTCCCTCACTTGGCCAGGAATCCCAGGCTCAATACTCACCCACTCCAGAGATGTGTAACAGCATCTCTGAACGGGTGGATTAGAAAATATCTATTAAAATGTATGAGGCCTGGGTTCAATTCTCAACATGCCCAGCCACATTGATTAAAATAACTATCAAAGTGCAGAAAGTAAATAGTGCAGTAGTAGTGACCCTCCCTTTAAGCTAGACAGCCTAGGTTCAAGTTCAGTTGCTCCAGAGGTGTGTGATAACTTCTCTGGACAAGTTGTTTAGAAAAAAGCTAATAAAATCTATCACCAGATCTATCTATCTATCTATAAAAAGATCTATCTATCTTCTTAGTTACAGTGCCCTAATGGGCTGTTTTTATTTTAATTCAGTTCAATTTATTTTTCTGATTTTGCAAAAACAACACTAAAATGTATATAAAGAAGCGTTGGCCAGTTGGAGAGAGTTTTATGGTGTGTGTTTGGTTGAAATAA
>JAHRHZ010000144.1:51552556-51584790 GCA_024137785.1 Ginglymostoma cirratum | reverse complement strand
TTATTTCAACCAAACACACACCATAAAACTCTCTCCAACTGGCCAACCAGTAGGGCAAGCCAACCAACCACAGCATTTACTTTCTCCTAGAATACAATGGTAGCAGATTTTTTTTATTCACTCGTGGGATGTGAGCATCGCTAGCTAGTCCTGTATTTATTGCTCATCCCTAGTTGCCCTTGTGAAAGTGGTGGTGAGCTGCCTTATTAGCAAACATATTGTGCATGGCAAACGTTGACAAATTTGGAAAGAGTGCGGAAAGTTCAATAGAAGAGTTATGGAACTCGGTAGATTGTGTGCCAGACTACAGAAGTGCAATTTGGCAATTCCCCAATCTATGCTGCCAGTTAAGTTGTTGGACTGTGCATATCAAGTAACTGTAAATTTTTAAATTTGATGGGAGTTAAATTTGCAGATAACTATAGATCGCTAGAACAAAAATCAGAAGCACTAAAAAGCATTTTTTTTGGATTGCATTCCTTTCCAACAGCAATCACAATACAAAGGGGGAAATCAGCTTTCAGACAGCAAAAGGAACACAAAACATAAATGAACTGGTGAAACCATCCTGATACAGGTGGCAGGCGGCAGCATAGAAGGGAACCCCAAATTACAGAAATGGGGACAAAAACACTTTTGACATTTTTGAGAAGAAATTTAAGATGTAAAATAAGTTCATTAACCCCCAAAGATGCCATTGATATAGTCAATTGATGATTCAGATGTGATTTGTTTTTATAATTCATTCATGGGACATAGGCATCGCTGGCTAAGCCAGCTTTTACTCTCTGTCTGTAGTTGCTCTTGAGAAGATTGTACCTTCTTGATTGGCTGCAATCCATGTGAGTAGGTAAACCAACAATACTGTTAGGGAGGGATTTCTAGGATTTTGAACTAGTGATATCGAAGGAATGGCAATATATTTCACAGTCAGGATGGTAACTGGCTTGGAGAAGAACTTGCAGGTGGTGGTGTTCCTATGTACCTGTTGCCCCTGCCCATCAAGATAGAGTGGTTGTGGGTTTGGAAAATGCTGCTAAGGATCTTTGGTGAATTTCTGCCGTACATCCTGTAGATTGTACACACTGCTGCTACTGAGACTCAGGGAGTGGATGTTTATGGATGTGGTATCAATCAAGTGGTGCTGCTTTGTCTTCGATGGTGTCAAGTTTCTTGAGTGCTCGTGGAGCTGAACTCATCCAGGCAAGTGGGGAGTATTCTATCACACTCCTTATTTGTGCCTTGTAGGTAGTGGGCAGACATTGAGGAGTAAGGCATTCAGTTAATAGTTGCCTGATTTCTAGTCTCTGACCTGTTCTTTTAGCCATTGTATTTATGTGGCTATTGCAGTTCAGTTTCTGGTCAATCGTAATTCCCAGGTTATTGATAATGGGTGATTCAGTGATGGTAACATCTTTTAATGTCAAGGGACGATTGTTAGATTATCTCTTGTTGGAGATGGTCACTGTCTGGAATTTGTGTGGCACAAATGTTACTTGCCACTTTTTAGTCAAAGTCTGGGTTCACACTCTTTGACACTACACTCAGTCAAAAGCAGCCTCAATGTCAAAAGCAGTGGATTCTCAACTCACCTCAAAGCTACACTATGCCATTAACTGTCATAAATGGCATAATAGAGTATTTGAAAATAAACCTGAAACAGAGTATCAGAGGAATAGGATAGAAATATGGGGTAAAGAGAGAATATTATATTTATCACAAGACATTCAGCACAACGATGGATGTATTGGTGACAGAATCTTCCAATTGTGCATCATTAGCACGCCTACAGTGTGTGGAATAGAATGCCTAAAATGCTACCTGGACTCTGAGTAATAAGGATCCTCCTCTTAAAAGGATCAAAAATGAGATGGTACAAATATAAGGATATTTGCAGAAGAAGCAAATGTAATGTCAGTGGTTAGAGTCTGGAATACAATGTCTGGAATGTGTAGTAGAAGCAGGTTCAGTTGAGGCATTTAAGAGGGAATCAGATGATCATCTAAGCAGAAACAATATATGGGGTTATGTGGAATAGGCAGGAGAATGGCATCATAATACTCATTCAGAGAGGTAGTACAGACACTATAGGCTGGATGGCATCCTTCCATGCCCCAACAATTCTGTGATAGGAATAACATTATCAAGACATGTTTGTGCTTAGCATGCTTAAACGTCAAATAATCCATTCAATTTCTAATTTATTTTCTTGTTCTGGTCAATTTATTTTGTTTCCCTCAGAAGAATATTATTAAATAAGATATATAGCCTCAAAGCTATTCTGACACATGTAGCAACATGGAATAATCAAAACAATATCATGTACTCACAGCTATTTGTGAATTGCTCACATCAATTTGTTACTTTGGACTTATCAAAGTAAAGCAGAAAACAAAAAACAGTCACCCATCAGCCCAGATCTATAAGTGTTTTGTGGGTAGATTTAATATACATCTTGGATTTATAAAAGGCAAATACTGAAGGTTCGCTGAAGGATACTTAATTAGCATGGGCTACTGCAGTAATGGTCCCTATATATAAAAAAGGATATACTGATAGTGGAAGCTATTCAAAAGAGATTCACATACTTATTTAAAACAAAGAACTGCAGATGCTGAAGAGCTGGAACAAAAACAGAAAATGATAGAGAAACTAGAGAAATTACTATTAATGTTTGAGGTCTAGTGATCCTGAAGAAGGGTCACTGGACTCAAAAAATATTAACTCTGCTTTCTCTCCGCAGATGTTGCCAGATCTGCTGAGTTTCTCTAGCAATTTGGGTTCTTGTTTCACATGCTGAATCTTGTGATGAAGGGGTTGAGTTATCAAGAACAGCTAAACAGGTTAGGTTTTCATTTATTGGAGTTTAGCAAAAATGAGGGGCGTTCTTATTGAAACATACAAGATTCTGAGGGGTTTGACAGGGTAGATGTTGAGAAGATGCTTCTTCTAGAGGGAGAATCTTGAACAAGGAGCATAGATACAGAATAAAGGGACACTAATTTGCAATTGAGATGCAAAGGAATTTCTTCTCCCATGGGAGAAATGAATATCTGGAATTCTCTACCCGAGAGAGTTGTGGAGGCTGGAACATTAGAAGTATTTAATGAGGCGGTAAATAGATTTTTGAAATATCAGGGAGTTGACAGCAATGCTGATCTAGTACAAAAGAGGAGTTGATCTAACTAGAAAAATCAAACATGTTACAAGTCCTGATTTTTGATGGCTTCCCTATTCTGTAATTCTTCATTCTTTTTCAGCTGCACCATTTTACCTGCTACAGAAAGATGACATTTAAATCAAACTCACCAGACTCTCAGTAAGAAGATCTGCAAATAAAGTGCAAGTTTTAGCCAAAGAGGACCCAGGATCACATCCCCAGACACATGATTATGGTTGTATTTACAACGTGAGTGGATTTTACTGCCATTCCGTATTAGTGCCGAGAAAAAAGTAAGTAAATCAGACCTTCAGGCCCAATTCATCTAAATCTTTCAACTGAATGAAATGTTTATAATGACATTTTTCAATACAACACATTTGGTTCTCAGAGAATCGACACCACTTTTAAATTCAAAATGATAAAACCCAATTACATAATGAGTAATTACCTCCTCAGTACTGAATGTACAGTTAATTTCGAACAACGATTACAACGCTCACCATGGAAATTTAAAATCTATAGTTAACAAATAAAATCAGCACCTTAGACTTGCTAGTGTGCTTTCACTAACACCACATATTGGCTGTGGCAAGTTGCATAACATGTCTGGTTTCTCAACTCATTTTAAGTATCCTGTATATTGTAACACTTCACAGGCCACGTGTAATGCAAAATACAAATCAAACAGCAACATAAACAACACTTTTATTTTTGTTAGAAACATCTATCCAGTTTCTCATATGTAGTAGTTAAATTCATAGCTACCTAACTAGCTGCCAACAACAGAGTTGTTTATTATTGTGACCAAGATGAGAGGGGTGCACTTTCTCTTTCGTTCCATGATCTAAGGATCACAGCATAAATTCATTATTTTACCTCGTTTCCGAGATGTCTTTCCCCATATTCGACATAAAATAAACAGATGCATCTGATAATTTTCTTCCATAAATATAATTACTGATGTATTATTAATTAATAGCTTTCCACAAAACTGCAGAATGGGTAAGCTCACAGTTTTTGATATGGGATCTCTGGGATCTTGACAAATGCAGCTTGCTTAGGAAACACACTATTGAGAAGTGTCTTCAAGAGGAATATCAGGTTTCACACTGAATTCACCATAACGGTGCTTCAGAAAAAGCAGATGAGCTGAGACTGTCCTTTCTTTCGCGGGCTTCCCCAACTGACAGTTCAAACTGAAAGCCTTTAAAAACAGTGTTCAAACAGAAGACTCATAAAACCTGGTGTGAAAACAGTCAGGTGTTTTTGCTGAAGTGTGCTCAAGAAATTACCTGGAGGCATATGGTTTCCAATAAATGCATTGCTGAAGAAAATGGTTCACTGTCCATTTCTATCTTTTTAGAAAATCACAGAACTTGAAATAAGTCCATTAAACCACAACACCTCAAAATTCAAGCTTTCAAAGTGTATGAAATATGAAGAATTTAATGCACTGTCCAAAGCAAAATGTCAAAGGTTTTGAATGCACTGATCTAAAAACTTCAGTCAAGCCCTTTGATTGACACATGAAAACTAATATTTTAGTTCAACAAAGGTGAGGATAATACACAGCCCATTTTTTACTGTGTCCTGGGGGCCTGTATGTATGTAGAGCTCAATGGATCTGTGTCACTTGATTATCTTTGTAGTCAGCAGACTAAAACAATCTTCCATTTAAACCTGAGATGAGGAGTAATTTCTTCTCTCCAAAAGTCTTTGGAAATATCATTATATGAAAGCAGTAGGTGTTGGGTGACTGGAGGTATTCAAGGCTAAGTTAGACAGGTTTTTGATGTACAACAGAGTCAACGGAATGATTGAGGATGTTGAAAAGGTGTTGAGACAACAAATCCAAGCAAATCAGCCAAACTTTATTCAATATCAGCACAAGGGGCCAAAATACTTTGGAGGAGCATAGCTCACTCTTCTTTGGGCCAAGTCAGACATGTAGCAATTTATTTGAAGGTCACAAAGTACATCTCCACTTCCCCCTCACTAAATTTAAGGACTAAGTGGAAAGTCAAGATCAAAATTAAGAGGCATTCTCTCTGAATCAGTCTTACTCCTCACTACCTCGTGTTTGAAATGCCTGTTCCATTTCAAATCTCTTTATCTCTCTCTTCATTTTTCCCTACCTCTTTCCTCTCTTGCTAATTTCACTCTTATTAAGTCAATTTGTCTTATTCTGATTGGCAATTCTGGCTTCTTGTATTTTATCACTAATGGAAGTTGCCTTTCTTCCTTGAACTCCTCATGTCTGGTGAATTCTTTAAGTATCCTGTTACATAACAGTATTGTGTCTGAAAGGATTACTAGTGAGTGCCTTAAGCACTACATACTATGATTATATCATGTGGATTTATGAGTACAACAGTTTAGGATCACAGAAGAGTATGGTTTACAAAGTTGGGACAGGGGTCTGTAATGGTGTCTGAGGAGAAACAAAGGAGAATGAGGGCTGCAAATAGGGGAGAAGAGTCTTAATCCATTCAACTAAAGAATACTCTGCTTATTAGGAACCATGAAAACTCAGATAATATTTCCATACAAATGGATTTAGAGTCTCTAGCTGAAGGCTACAGGTGTTCCCAAATGAGGGAAAAAGTCATGATTCTACTGTAATGAACACCGTTAATCAGATAATTTAATATTGAACAGCTTCATTTCATAAAGATTTGCATATACGAGCTATCTCATTTTTTTAAAATGTTGCTTTGCCCATTGTATCAATTAAGTGCTGCAGCTCCTATCAAACTAATGATTTCCTGGCATGTTGTAGCTTTAAGTTTAATGGAATGGTGATGATTATTAAAGATATTGATGTATTCTTCAAATCTATTACCTTGCAATTCCATATATTTCCCCCTTCCCCCAATCCCCGCCCAATACCATCATCCAAATGCAGCAATGAGAATGAAAAAGGAGCCCCTGAAAATCAAAACTCAAGAAAAATTCAAGACAAGCCCTCGAGAAAAGATTCTTATTGACCCCTGATTTCTGGGTTCAATCCTGGATTGAGCCCACAATTTAGCTATGATCCCCAATGACCCCCAGAGAGAAATAAAATGACAGCATCACTTTTTGCAATTTTTACTTTCACAAGAAAATGAATCAATGCAAAACAAATGTGAGTTAACAAGTAAATTATACTTCAAGTAAAAAGGCAAATTTCACTTTATATGGATGATACCTTAAACATGTGCTGTTTACAGCCACAAGCATATGCTTTGTTCCGTGCAGAAATGTGACAATGCAGTAACAGATCTGACAACAGATTTCACCTCCAGGTTTCATGGAATTTTTAAAAATTTATTCATTTGTGGGATGTAGGTGCTGCTGGCTGGCCAGCATTTATTTCCCATCCCTAGTTGCCCTTCAGAAGGTGGTGATGAGCTGCCTTCTTGAGGCGCTGTAGTCCACATCCTCTAGGTTGACCCACAATGCCATTGGGGAGAGATTTCCAGGATTTTGATCCAGTGACAGTGAAGGAACAGTGATATATTTCCAAGTCAGGATGGTGAGTGGCTTAGAGGGGAACTTGAAGGTGGTGGTGTTCCCATACGTCTGCTGCCATTGTCCTTCTAGATGGAAGTGGTCATGGGTTTGCTGTCTGAGGATCTTTGGTGAATTTCGATACAATTTCAAAACAAGGACAATGAAATAACTGCACAGAGGCCAGTATCCCATCATCCAATTACCCTTTATTTAGTTGTGTACACTACACTTGGTGTGGCCAGCCAGCTCGGAGTCACTCCCAAAAGTGAGGAGACTCTGAATCCTCTGTTTATATCTGTCAGCCAGGGCTCCCTGATTGGCCCAGGTTAACAACCCCAATCAAGGAGCTCAGTGAATAAGATCCACCTGGTTCCAATCACTACAGGCACATTTTTACAGGCCCTCTCTCACTTTCGTCGAAAAAGAGCCCTGGAAAGCTACACAATCAGGCCCAGCATGACCAAAGAAACCAATTCAGCCTTATACGATGAACGGCTGAGGATCCTGGGATTGTATTCATTAGAGTTTAGAAGGTTGAGGGGAGATCTAATAGAAACTTACAAGATAATGCATGGCTTAGAAAGGGTGGACGCTGGGAAGTTGTTTCCGTTAGGTGGGGATACTAGGACCCGTTGGCACAGCCTTAGAATTAGAGGGGGTCAATTTAGAATGGAAATGAGGAGACATTTCTTCAGCCAGAGAGTGGTGGGCCTGTGAAATTCATTGCCACGGAGCGCAGTGGAGGCCGGGACATTGAATGTCTTCAAGGCAGAGATTGATAAATTCTTGATCTCGCAAGGAATCAAGGGCTACGGGGAGAGTGCGGGTAAGTGGAGTTGAAATGCCCATCAGCCATGATTAAATGGCGGAGTGGACTCGATGGGCCGAATGGCCTTACTTCCACTCCTATGTTTTATGGTCTTATGGTCTTATAGAACGAGTGCGAGGCATGATTTGGTTGGAGCGTATACAATCCAGAATAATCTTGATAAAGTGGATGTAGAAAGAACAATTCCTTTTCTGTGTCAGTCTAGATCTAGCATTGTTGTAAAGTTACGGGTCACTCTTTTAGGCCTAAGCTGAATTTCTCTCAGAAGGTTGTGTGACATTTTAACTCACAGCCTCAGAGGATGGTCAAGGCAGGCTCATTAAATATTTTTAAGATAGTAGTAGATTGATTCTTGTTCAGCATTGGGGTAAAGGTTATTGGGGATAAAAGAGAAAATAGATTTTGAAACACAGACAGATCAACCATGATCTTACTGAATGGCGGATTAGGCTCAAAGGGCTGAATTGTTTACCTATACTCCTGTTTCATATGTACCAGCTTTTTTTGCCCAATGTTTTCATTCATTTGTAAGGACCTGCATCATCTTAAAACATTGATCGTGAATATTATTAAGAAAATAATACATTTGTCTGCAATTTTCATTTTGATACTCACATATGGAATTTTAAGCACATTCCTATGGTTATTATAGAGCTATATAGTCAATAGAAAAACAACCAAACCTTGTGCCAGATGTATAAAATTGAATCAATCCATTGCATCAGGAAATGCATCTGTCTTCATGTCATATCACCCTGTTTGTCAGCTATCACCTCACTTTAATGAAAAAAACAACACAACCACCGCCAAATCTGTACTAAATATACGGGGAGAGTGCGGGTAAGTGGAGTTGAAATGCCCATCAGCCATGATTAAATGGCGGAGTGGACTCGATGGGCCGAATAGCCTTACTTCCACTCCTATGTCTTATGATCTTAATGATACCTAGATTGTGGTTTTGTAATTGCTGGGGAAACATTGAGCTCCTTAGCATCCCACAACTATTCACACAGCTTTTCGGGTTCTTTAGACAATTTTAGCTAGCTTACACTGAACCTGTAAGATTTCCTGTATTCTCAGAGTGATCTGCTTATTCTACTCACAAGAGTTCTCCATGTTCCATTTTCTCTTTGTATCTGCATCTACATACTTGATCATCTTCATCCTCTATATCCTCTACCTAACTTTCATCTGGGTATACAGTTCTCTTTCATGTCTGTTCAGATATGATTTCATTCATGGATTATCTGATCTTGCCAAGAATAATTGGGTCACATGGATCAGCATCCTTTATTACCCAAGAAAAATACAGTTGATACGCTTACAATTGATACAAACACATAAGTCCTTTCCAAACATTGTTTGAAACAATTACAGATTCCACTGATATTTTGAAGAAATATTCTTTACTGTACTGCTTCCAGGTCAAAGATTGCAACTCCTAAGTGAAGAGGGCAATGCAAATATTAACATGAACCAGAGTGAAAAAATATAACTGTTCTTTCTACAGACATCAATGTAGATTAAGTACAATGCAGAAATTTTCTTTCAACTCAGCCTGCATTTGTAACTGCCTTAGAGAAATTGCCTTTAAATGATTGTACAAACCTTCAATTTCACTGCGAAAAATTACAAAGGCAACTGGCCAAACCTACATCGCTTTTGGTCATTTCCGAAAAAGAGCTGTTTCAAATTCAACTAATGAAAAGCACCAAAATGACAGGCAGTTGTTTGGCTCACTGGTAACTCTGTGGACCAGAATGCTATTTCATGACGCCAAGAGGCTCATGTAGAATAAAGGGTTTTGGGTAGTATAGCAACGGATTTTATCTGATATTAACATTAATGCTATGTTACCTTGCAGCATCAAGTAACTTTGCATCTCATTCCTCTCAAAAATCTCTGGGAACATATTCAGTATTGTTCACATGTTGTTATTGTGTCACATTTCTAGTTGAGTGGTTACTCTTATTGAATGAGCATGTCAAACTCAGTTGCCTTTGGCTTGTTTGTTGGATTGAGTCAAACTCCAACGTTTGCTTGTTTTCTTCATATGTTATTGTTCAGAATCGAACTACGTTTGTGACTATGCATATATGAAAAGTTTTTTTTATATTTCAAAAATATTCATAAAAAATGAGTTTTGTGGCAGAATGAGACACAACTTGAACTTGAAGGGCAATGGAGCATTTTGTCTTATGGCTCCCGAAGAATAAAATGGCCATACTTTTAAACAGAAATGCTGGAGTTTTAACTGATTAATTTCTCAGATCATACCATGTGCACTGAACAGAAACATTGTCACCTATAACTTGACTGTAGACCAATCGTGAATGATGTGGAACTCAGAATAATATGTATATACATGCAAAACATACAGGACTAACATATAGGATCTCTACGGATCCTCATGTACATTGATGACTGTATCGGTGCTGCCTCGTGCTCCGATGAGGAGCTTGAACAGTTCATCAACTTTACTAACACCTTTCACCACAACCTCAAATTCACCTGGACCATCTGCAATACCTCCCTCTCCTTCCAGGACCTCTCTGTCTCCATCTCTGGTGACCACCTCAAAACTGACATCTATTTCAAGCCTATCGACTCCCACAGCTACCTGGATTATACTTCCTCTCACCCACCCTCCTGCAAGAATGCGATCTCTTACTCCCAATTCCTCCGCCTCCGCTGTGTCTGCTCCCAAGATGGGGCGTTCCACTCCCAAACGTCGTAGATGCCCTCTAATTTCAAGGACCGCAACTTCGCCCCATCAGTGATCGGAAATATCCTCAACTCCGTCTCTTGCGTTTCCCGCACTTCTGCCCTCACATCCCCTTCCCCCAACAAACATAAGAACAGAATCCTCCTTGTCCTCACATATCACCCCACCAACCTCCACATCCAATGTATCATTCTCCGCCACTTCCACCACCGACAATCTGACCCCACAACCAAAGAGATATTTCCCTCCCCACCCCTATCTGCCTTTGGTAGGGATTGCTTTCTCTGCGAGCCCCTCGTCCACTCCACACTCCTCACTACCCCCACCACCCCTGGCACCTTTCCCTGCAACTGCAGGAAGTGCTACACCTGCCCCTACACCTACCCCCTCACCTCCAGTCAAGGCACAAAACAAACTTTTCATATCAGACAGATGTTCACCTGCACATCCATCAACTTGGTCTACTGTATCCACTGCTCCTGATGTGGCCTCCGCTACATCGGTGAGACCAAGTGTAAACTCGGAGATTGTTTTGTAGAGCTTCTGCGCTCTGTACACAACAAATGATAACACCTTCCAGTTCCCAACCATTTTAACTACCCCTCCCACTCCCTGGGTGACATGTCCATCCTGGGCCTTCTCCAGTGTCACAATGACACCACCCGCAAACTGAAGGAACAGCACCTCATATTCCACCTCGGGAGCCTACAGCCCCATGGCCTAAACATGGAATTCACCAGTTTTAAAATCTCACCACCCTCAGCCTCCTTGACCTGACACAACCTGTCCATCTTCTCTCCCACCTGTCCACTCCTCCCATCCCACTGACCAATTCCCACCACTCCCTACCTGCACTCACCAATCACCTTCCCCAGCCCCATGCCTGCTCTCTCTATTTATTTCCCAGCTCCCTTCCACCACCCCATTTCTGAAGAAGGGTCCCGACCCAAAATGTCGACTTTCCTCCTCTTCTGATGCTACCTGGCCTGCTGTGTTCCTCCAGATCCACACTGTGTTGTCTCTGACTCCAGCATCTGCAGTTCTTGTTATCCCTAGGACTAAATCTTATGTTTTTTTTCACTAAGGTTGAGTTGCATCAAATTTATTTGGAAAGTTTGTCATCACGAGGCCTTGCAAGTTCTGTTGTCATATCTTACCAAACAAGCCTCATTAATAACCTACCACGTCCCCACATCTTCTGTCACAGCTGATTTTTGCCCCATTTTACCACATGCCATTCTCAGAACAATTCTCCAGTCAGCCAATATCCCAGAATTCACTTCCAAACATTGTGCTTGTACCATCTTTCAAAACCCATTGTGCAGCCAGACAAGCACTGTCAGTCCAGAGCTGCCCTGCACAATTCCTGACATTTGCCCAAACATGGCAGAGGGGTGAAAATGGCTGCCCACTTTGTAGGCAGGGACCTGCTGGATAGGTTGGGCTGACACAGAATTCCTCTCCTCTTAGGACCAGCAACGGAGGCCCCTACTCCAGAACATTCCATCCCTGCCTGAGGTCGCAACTAGCGCAAAGGACTCTCAGCCATCTCAAGGAATGCATCAAAATATAGGAAGGAGATCAATATCCTTCTCCAGTTGACTACTTCTTACAGTATCATAGCCACTGTATCCATCTCCCGACAAGGCTCCATCACTCACAACAGCCCCCACTTGCTCTTGCCCAACCTAAACCCCAGCGCCACAAACCATGCATGCCCACTTACTTGCTAAGGACACCTCCACCAACAGTAATAGTTGAGCCTGGCAGCATAGTAGAGGTGAGAAACATCACAATGTTTAAAAAAGTAATTGGTCAAAAACTTGAAATGTCATAACATTCAAGGCTGTAGGCCAAGGACTGGAAAATGGGGTTAGTGTAGATAAGTCGGCATATGCTTGAGCTGAAGGCCCTCTTCTGTGCTGTATGACTCTATGAAGGGTAAACAATGACTCTGACTGTCTCAGGCAAGGCCTGGGCTGATTTTGGAGGCTACCCTTGACTTGATGTGCTGGGAAACCCTTTGCGAAGGTTGTCCCCTTTGGCTTATCTCATGCTTGTTGACAACTATGACAAGTTCCCCAACTCTGTGCCTGCACTAAACAGTGCAAGACAGCAGCACTGGCAACCTGGTATCACTGGCTAAGGGGGTGAAGTACAAAAAGAGAAGGCAATACAATGCAAGACAGAGATGCTGTCAGCATCTAGGTAGGGACAGAGAGAGCAAGTGCTATGACAGTGAGCAAACAGCATGGAGATGCAACTTGGTCCTGTCCATGAGTTAGGTACGTGGCGCTGAGCGCAGGGTGTCCGAGCAGCAACATTACAATGATAGTTCCCAGTGCAACTTGAAGTGTAGCACTAAAATGCAGAAGCATCCTGTAAATAGATTGGAGATTTGCCAAGAGGATTCTTACTGTTTAGCACATGGATGCCAATGTCTGTTGACATGACGTGCATGTGGCCACTGTCCATGGAGCATGCTGTGAGGTGTTAATGTCCTGTTTCCAACAAAGAGGTTGCTCGGAGCAAATAATGAGTTAAATCTGCTAGGTACTTGCTCTGGTTTCCTTGTCAAGTTTCATGATGTAGAGCTTTGTTGGCAGCTTTATAAGATTGGAAGCTGAATATTAATGAGCAACCAAAACCATAAGAAAAAGGAAAAGAAATAAACCATGTAGCTTTTGAGCATGTTCTGCCATTCAATGATGGTCAGATGCAAACATTTGCGGCAGGAGACTCCGCAATCAGCTTGCAAAGAAAATGAAGCTACCAGACTTTTATGAACTGAATCATCTATCTCAGAGCGAGTGTTGTTGGCTACAGGATCTAAATAAATAAATATTGCTTTGGTAGGAAAAATGAAAAAGAAGCATGTTATCTAAATGATCTAAATGGTAACAGATTGAACAGCCCAGCATGCAGACAGATGTAGGTGTCTTCATACATGAATCACAAAAGGTTAGTATGCAGGTATAGCTAGTAATTAAGAAAAGTTATAGAATGTTACAATTTATCATTAGGGGAATTGAATAAAAGCATTGGGAGGTTATGTTTCAAATATAGCGGGGCAGTTGTGGGACCTCATCAAGACTACTGTGGGCAGAACTGGTCACCTTATTTAACAAACAAAGTAAATATGCTGCAGGTAATTAATTCAACTAAAGCAGGAACAAGCAGGTCATCTTATGAGTATAGATCGAAAAGGGTAGACTTGTATCCCATAGAAGTTTTGAAGAGTAAATGTTCACATTACTGAAACATAAAAGATCTTGAAGGGTCTTGATAGGGTAATTTCGGAGAGGATATTTCCTTTTATGACAGAACCTAGAACTAGGGGTCATTGTTTAAAAATCAGTGATCATCCATTTAAAACAGAAATGAGATGAAGCATTTTTTTTCATAAGGAATTGTTGCACATTTTTGGACTGTGGGGGAAACCGCAGCACCCAGAGGAAACCCATGCAGACACAGGGAGAATGTGCAAACTCCACACAGACAGTTGCCCTAGGGTGGAATCGAACCTGGGTCTCTGGCGCTGTGAGACAGCAGTGCTAACCATTGGTAATTGGTTGGGTGATAAGACTGAGTGTTGGGTTGAAAATACTTTTTGGACTGACAATATGTTGCAAGCTGTGTTTTCCAGGAGTCAGTACTGTTAACAGTAGACTTTTCAATACCTGACATGAAGGAATTGAGAGCCATACATCAAAGATTGCTGCTTAGAGCAAGACAGGTGCACAAAGTATTGCAAGTTGAATTTGAAAATTGTATAAGTACATAGATAAAGTGGGTAAATCTGCAGCAGATCGACTACCAGTTTGAGGAAGTGTCAAGTCATGTATTTTGGACTCATGTTGGATCAACCAGAATATTTTCAAAATAGTAAGCATCTGGGGACCAAGACACAAGCCAAAAATAATTTTAAAAGCTAATTAAACATTAGTTTCATTCCAAAGGGATTACAAATAGCTGGAAGCTATATTTAAACATACAATAAACCACATCTGGAATACTGAATTCAGTTGCAGCCACTGTATTCAAGCAAAAGACATAATGGTCCAAGAGGGAGTGTAGCTTAGATTCACCAGAATGATATTGGGGATCAGAGAGTTAAATTTGAAGGATCTATCGGTAGATTAGGCTTGTATTCCCTTAAGTATCGAATCTTAAGGGTTGATCTAGTTAAAATGTTAACAATAACATATTAAATAGATGGGAGGAAATTATTTCCTTCACTGAGGGAGTCAGAAGGAAGGTGTGATGTCAGGAGGCACTCCATCATACAAAAGGGAAATCAGGACACCTGGCTCCAGAAAAAAATATTTTCTTTGCTAGTTTAATTGAATACTTTAAAAAAATAGAATGATAGATTTATGTCAAGCAGGTTGTTGTGGGATATCTAAGCAAGGTGGTTAGATTGGGTTAAGGTATAGGTCAGCCATGATCCAACTGACCATCAGAACAGCCCCCCAAGGACATGAATGGATTTCTCTTGTTTCTATGTTGCTAAGTTTTATCAAAGGATATGGATCAAAATTGGGGTCATATCAGCCATGTTTTAAGTGAATTGTGAATATTTGGGCTGAATGGCCTAATCCTGTTGCTGCAAATAGATACAACTGCACATCCTCAAGGCAAGTTGCAAAGAGACTGCTCTCACATATACCCTCTATTCTCCGGGACGTGATCACATTGAAACCTATGATTGCATTCTAGTGCAGTAAATCATTCTACCTAAAGCGTCAAATGTTTGCCAAATACTGTTTGATCAAATTGTGGGCATTTAACCAATTGGAGAAACTATGATATCACAAGCTAAGTCTCAGTCTCACAATGCAAATCATAGTGGGATCAGATATTTTAACAATTTTGAAAGCTGAGTAAATTTGAGGCTACAACTACACAATCAGTTTAAGTGAAGGAAATGGAACTGTATTTACTGTTGTGGTCAGCTGGAAGATTTGAATGAGTTTATTTTGGGAAGGGAGTGAATAATACTGACCACGTATTGGGCCTGGTCATCAATCCAAGTCTAATGGAAGGTTGTAGACATTTAAAGGTATGTCTCACCATGAAGCAAATTCAGTTATACTGCCATATAATAGGGTGATAGAGATGTATTTATTACCATGAGTCAATCTTACATATCATTTTTTATAGTAGTTGGATGCCTGAAGCCTTATATCGAATGTATAATCAGACTCACTCTCAGACCCTTCATTGAAATTGAAAGGCTAAATATACAACTATTTACCCTCAACAATAAGGACAAAGAATATCATTACTGTCCATTACAGGTGTTCCCTGTCACCTGCGATATGATCAAGTGGAAATCTTTTATTGTACTCAACTCCAGTAAGTCATTGTGTCCTAAATGAATCCCATAGGTTTGTGAAACACAATCTCATCAGTGTCCCTTGAACTGAAGGTCCAAGTTATGATAGCTGCAGATATTGAAAGGTTTGGCTCAAAATGGTTCTTTGCACTGAATTTGAGAAGGTCACCCCTTGTTCAGTAATACTGCCACACAATAGGATGGTGTAGTTGTATTTATTCTCATCAATGGGTCTTCCATCTTATAGTTCGTAGAACCAATAGGTGCCTCGAATCTAATAGTTTATCAGCCTCTCTCTCGGGTCCATCCCCGGAGTCCTTGTTATCAGTAAATCTTGCCTGCCATTGCTCACAGATAGTCAGGTGCCTGGAGCATGATTTCAGATGGTTAATCAATCCCACTCTCATGGCATTACTTACAGCCTCTGACTAACTGTCTCACTACCAATCTTTAAGTTTGATTACCACACCTTACACTGTCAGTATATTCAATGATGATAATTGACATTGTTTGCAGTACTTTAAAAATTGGGCAAAAAGTATCAAACTTCATTCGACAAACATTAAAGCAGATATTTACCCCTTCTTTCTGCAGATACGCAATGTAGCATAATAGGTAATTTTAATTTTCATGTTGTTTGGGTTAATCAAATTGGAAAAGATAGTAACAAAATCAAATTCATAGAGTGCATTAGGCAGCATTTCATAGAGCAATATGTCCTGAAGCAGGCTATCTTAGATATCAAAATGGGTAACAAGGTACGTTAAACAAATGAACTCCAAATAAACAGTCCCCTAAGAAGTAGTGATCATAACAGGTCAAAACTGAGAAACTTCAGTCGGAAACAACTGTGTTTAACTTAAAGGGAATTACAATGAAATAATGATAGAGTTACTTAAAGTGAACCGGGAAGATAGATTAGCAGGATTGACAGTAAGCAAGCAATGACAGACATTAAAAGAGGTAATACATGACCCACAGCAAAAATACATCCCTGTAAGGAGGAAAGGGACAAATCAACCATGGTTAAACAAGGAAGTTAAGGAGAGTATTAAGTTAAAAGAATAAGAACATAAGAAGGCCAAAGTCAGTGTTGCTCTAAAGACTGGGATAAATCCAGAATCCAGCAAAAGAGGACTAAAAAGAAAATAAAGACAGAGAAAGTAAACAATGAGGACAAACTAGTGAAAAATTTACTTTGCAGTGGAAGATATTTCGAACATTCCATTAATAGTAAAGGGGGAGAAATTAAGTACCATCACTATCACTAAAGAAGTAGTATTAGACAAACTAAGGGGGCTAAAGGCAGCCAAGTTCCCTGGGCCTGGTGTTTGCATCCAAAGATCCTAAAAGAGATAGCTATAGAGATAGTGGATGCATTGGTTGTAATTTTCCAAAACTCATTGGATTCTAGCAAAGTACCAGAGGATTTGAAAACTGTTAATGTGACATACCTATTCAAAAAGGGAGGGAGGAAAAGAGCAGGTAACTATAGGCCAATTAGCCTAATGCCTACTGTTAGAAAAATATTATTAATGGAATCCATTATTAAGGAAAAAAAGCAGAACATTTAGAAAATCAATCTAATCAAGCAAAGTTAACATGCTTCATGAAAGAGAACTCACATCTGATTAATTTATTAGAGTTTTTCGAGAAAGTGTCAGAGTGGATGGAGGGAACCCAGTAGATGTGTTGTTTTTGGAATTGCAGAAGCCACTTGACAAGGAGCCTCACACAAAGGGTTAAATCATAAGATAAAAGCCCAGTTGTAGGTAGTATGCTGGCATGGATAGACAATTGACTCATGGACAGGAAACAGTGAGTGGGGATAATGGGTTGTTTTTCAGGTTGGTGATTTGTAACCAGTGGGGTTCCACAGGGTGCTAGGACCACAATTGTTTACAATATATATTAATGACTTGGAGGAAGGAAGAGAATGTACTGTAGCCAAATTTTCAAATGACACAAAAACAAGCAGAAAGGCAGGTTGTGAGAGGGTTATAAACAGTTTACAGAGAAATAAGTCAAGTAAGTGGGCAAAAAGTTGGCAAATGGGATACAATGTGGGAAAATGCAAAGTTGTTGATTTTGAAAGGCAGAACCAGAGAACAGTAAATGATTCAAATGGAGAAAAACAGCAGAAAGCTGCAAAACAAAGGGACTTGTGCACAAAACACAGAATGCTAGCATACAGGTACAGCATGTAGTCAGAAAGGCTAATGGAATGTTGGCCCTTATTTCAAGGAGGTTGCAGTATAAGAGTGGGGAAGTGATACTGCAAATCTGCAGTACCGTGACCAGTTTTGGTCCCCTTAAAGGAAAGATATCATTTTATTTCAGACAATCCAGAGAAGGTTCACCACGATGATGCCTGGTATGGAGAGATTGTCTCATCAGCAAAATAGTTTGGGACTCTACTCATTGGAGTTTAGAAAAATGAGAGGTGATCTCATTGAAACAAATTGGATTCTTAAGGGGCTGGACAGAATAAATGCTGAGAGGATGTTAACCCTCATGAGAGAGTCTAGGACCAGATGGCATAGTGTCCAAATAAACGGGTGTCAATTTAAGACTGAGATGAGGAGGAATTTCTTCTCTCACAGGGTTGAGAGTCTTTGGAACTCTTTGCCACAGCAAGTTGTCAGGTCAGAATCTTTGTGTATATTTGAGGTTGAGGTAGATAAATTCTTGATCTGCAGGGGGAACAACTATTACAGGCAAAGAAAAGTGAACGTGAGGAATGTCAGATCAGCCATGATCCTAGTGATCGGCAGACAGGCTCAAGAGGCTAAATGTCTACTCCTGTTCCTACTTCTCATGGTCTTGTGGCACAGGTTTGTCTCCACTGTGCTATCTCTCACTCAGAGATCAGTTGTTTCTGCTCCAACAGCATCAGTTGGCTTCTCTGTCTATGGCACCAAACCAGCATCGGGGGTCCTAATCACCGGTACCCAACATCACCAATGATCCCCAGTATGCAGCTCTACAGTGCTCAACGTCAAGATCAATAAGCACTGTTTCAAAGGGCATTGAAGTATTGGAATTATCTTTCAGAGTGAAGGTAAATAATCCCATCACCATTGCCAACCTACAATCTAATAGGTTGTAACTGGTTTTATTGGAATCTGATTTTAATTTCGACCTCATTTTGTGATCTAAAACGAACGCTGCGGATACTTTACAAACACTTCCATCAAGGTGAAATTTTTAGGTGGTTGATTCAACTGTGAGATCATCATTAAATCTCAACTATTCATTGAACATCACAGTGACATGACATATCACAATAGGTTTGTAAATTGGATAAGTTTAAGGCAGGAGGCTGAAAAACTAGTTTCATTGAAAGATGTGGACTGTTGTTACTCTCCGACTAATCTATCTAGCAGCAAATATGATCTGATGGAAAAATTGAACAAATTTGTTAAGTGATAATGACCAATGGCAACATTATCACCCAATAGATTAGAAAAATGACTACAGACATTGAATAGTTTACCTCAACATGGTTATCATGTCATAACTTGTGAATGTCATAATAAGAATCAAACAGTAATATTGATGCAGAGATGTTAGATTAGTCAAAGTTGCTGCTGCTGGACAATTTCAATTTTGTTGCTCTTTCTGACTCCAGCAATATGCTACTGATGGTCAGGCAATCCCACTCTTAGGCATGTCTCCATTGCTCCACACCAAACAGCTGTTCCCTTAAATCTGATGCTCACTTCTTGTTCTGTAAATGCATACAGCTACTTATCAGGATTAGTAGACCTCCCACAATATAGCTGCTGTCAGTCTGAAGGATGTGCAATAATTACACTCTCCAAACCACAGCTCCTGCTGCTACGTGTTTGTGCAAAATGGAGTCCACCAGAAATGGTTCAATTGCAATGGCTATTTAATCAGACAACCTGTTGAAAAGCCTCAATAAAACAATACATACATTGCAGTCCGATATAAGACCCCAGCCTGCATCAATAAACTCCCATGCCTTATTGCTATGAACTCAGCACCTTGCCCACTTCCGTACATCCATGTTTGGTTTCGTAGACTGGCCTGTTTGTCTTAGCCTTGGCCAACAACACACCATTTCAATCCCTTAGATCCCTTAGACAGCAGATGCTCCAGATATGTGTCTGAAATCCATATGCAACTTTCCAATTTCACTGGACTTCTGCACCACCTGTCCTCTTGCTCCTCCTCTATGTCTGTTAAAAGGATTTTTAAAAATCTATTTTTCAAAACTTTTCAGTTCTAAAGAATCATACCGGCCTTGAAACGTTTACTCTGTTTCTCTCTCCATAGATGCTGCCAGATCTGATGAGTTTTTTCAGCAAATTACATATTTGTTTCCCATTTCTCCTCTCTATTCCAGAGGTTGATGGAGCTTCGATGAACAGTTCAGTCATTCTAACCTCTCCTAGGGTCAAATGCCGTCTAGATGATGTAGATCTCATTAACAAAATGACATTAAATCCTGAGCCTCAAGAGAAATCCTTCCATTGACAGATTCAGTGCAGCAGCCCACCAAACTTCAATGTGACAAGTTTGATACTGTATCAAGAAATAAACATGAAAGGAAATTAACTGTATGTGGATTGATTTGTACACAGATTCAAGCAAAGAACAGATAGATGAACAGCTGAATTATCTAATGAGGGATTGCTGCCTGGGATTGTCACAAGGCTCAGTAAACTATCAGTGAACTCTGAGGCGCACACCAGGCAGTGCCTTGATACAGTGTGCACAAAAATCTTTACTTGCCTATCGTTTTGAGCATCTCTATCAGATCCATCAAGGTCCATTATCCCATCCAGCAGACAATATGAAGTCTCATGCTGCTGTTTCAAAACTGAAAGATGCTGTTTCTTGGAAGATGGCCATTTCAGGAAAACTCTCAGGAATTCCTCTCCTCCTTTGTGAAACTTCAGGAGAGTCACTATACAATCAAGCCAAACTTCTAAGTCCCTGAATTTGGCAATGTTCTCTCAGAAAAAGGTCACATTTTCAATTAAAGGACTATTGTGACCGACTCACTACGTTTCTTCTGTGATAATCCTGTGACAAGTTTCACCATGTTTTTTGCATGGCTGTCAAAATTCAGATAGACAATATATAACAGAATGCTAAAGAGGGGCGTTTATTTATCAGCTTTTGAAAAACAATCTGGTTCAATGTCTTATGACACACCTGGGTGGCAGGTGGAACTTGAGCACTGATCACCTGGCCCAGAGTCAGGGATACTATCAATGCTCTACAACAGCACCTAAAGCATTCACTGGGAATGTTAGCCCAGATTTCTTGCCAAAGTGTCTGGAGTGGGACTTGGAAGCACAACCCCCGACTCAGAAACAAGAGTTGTACCATCTCAGCTGCAGCAAACAAACTATTTTTAATCAGCCTGCTATAATCACCTCCAGTTCAGGTGAGACTTGAACCTAGATCTTCTGGCCCAAAGGAAGGGGCACTAGCATTGTGCCACAAGACCCCGAGGAAAACAATTAGGTGGAGAAAAAGCAAGTATGAGAATAGGTTAACAAATTCTCAGTGTATTTGTTGATTACATATCAAAAGCAATAGCACTCTTTCATCCTGTTCCATATTTTCTGGATGACAAATGAGATTAACTAATTTAATTAACTAATTGACAGCCCCGCAAAGGAGCATTGTAACTCAAATTAATTATATACAGATAGAGGATGTTAACATTCAATTCATATGCAATTTAATAGATTCCTTTCTCTGATCCAATCAAAACATGAGAACATCAATAACGGTTAAAGACCTCCATATTCTGTACAAAGCATTAGATGAGGAAATTCATTGGGGTGATTCCACAAGGGAATTCACAGGTCAGAAACAATAGGGAAAAGATAAAAAAAGGAAGAAGTCAAAATCCCTTTACTCCTACTTTACAAGGACAGAAGTATCTATACCACATAGACTACACAGTTGAAGAAGGTAGGTCACTATGCTTTCTCTAAGGTAACTAGTGATGGACAATAAATGTTAGCATTTCCAACAACATTCACACAATACGTGCAAAAGAATAGTAAAGAAAAGGGCAATGGCTGAAACAGCCAATGCAAATTTGAGATTATACCTATCAGGAACGAAGAACACTCCAACTGAGATGGTTCAACAAATCAAACAGGCAAAACACACATTTATGGGGAACAAGATAAGCAAATGGGGGGAATAAAGTATATGTTGATGGGTTGAGATGAGGATTGGGCATGTGAGGAACTGGACGGTCAGATGGCTAGCTTCTGTACGGTAAGTATTATGTGATAATAATTGCATCCCTCTAAAGAAGGTGAGGGAGGGTCAGGATGTTCCCCAACCACCCACATTTGCATCCAGCCCCAACAAGTATCCTTTAAATCTGCCTGCATCTGAAATTGGATTTGCCATCCACATGTTTTCCATAACAGCCAGGTTTAAGGTGCCAGGTTGGGGTTATCTATACCCATTTAGCATGAGCTCGGACTTCACAGGTCCCAGGTGGGGCAATGATTCCAGATTGGCCCCAAACCAGAACAGATGGGGCAAGGCTGGAGCTTGACAAACAAAAAAATCTGTCCTCCTCCAATTCCTTTTTGTTTCAGAATCCCTTAATTGTAGTCTCTCCACTATCAGTAGCCATGAATTCAACTGCTTGAGGCCTAAGTGCTGGAATTCTCCATAAACCTATCCACCCATGTTTTCTCCTTAAAGGCATCCTTAAAGCCCTTCCCTTTGACTAAAACGTTGGTGTATATCCAAATATTATCTCAACAGTCTGTTGCATATTGTGTTTGATAATTATTCCTATGAACTGTCTTGGGATGTTTTACTCCTATACCACTACAAATGGACTAGAAACAATGAGAAGGACAGTAACCAATTTTGAGAGAACACAGAACAGTGAAATGGGCAGGCACAGAACAAAATTAATACAGTGTAGTATGAAGTGATACAGTTTAGAAAGGTGAATGCCAGGAGGCAATATAAACTATTATTCACTAACGGCCTCTTTGACTTGTCTGTCTCCTCTCCACCTATCCTCTCCTCTATCCATCTTCTATCGGCCTCCCCCTCTCTCCCTATTTATTTCAGAACTCTCTTCCCCTCCCCCATTTCTGATGAAGGGTCGAGGCCCAAAACGTCAAGCTTTCCTGCTCCTATGATGCTGCTTGGCCTGCTGTGTTCATCCAGCTCCACACCTCGGATTCTCCAGCATCTGCAGTACCTACTATCTCTTCACTAATGGCATATGGGCATCAATGGCTAGGCCTTCATTTATTGCCCATTCATAGTTGCCCTTGAGAAGGTAGTGGTGAGTTGCCTCTTGAAACTTTGCATCCTGTTTGGAAAAGGTACACCCACAATCCTGGAGTTCCAGGATTTTGACGTGTGACACTGAAAGAACATCGATATATTTCCAAGAGAGTAGCTTGAAGGGAAGCATGTAGATGATTCCCATGTATTGGCAGCCCTTAACCTGATGGGTGGTTGTGGTTTTAGGTTTGGAAGGTACTGTCTAATGAGCCTTGGTGAATTTCTGTGGTGCACCTTGCAGATGGAACGCACTGATGCTGCTGAGCATCGGTGATGGAGAGTGAATATTTGTAGATGTGGTGCCAGTCAAGTTGGCTGCTTTGTCCTGAATGGTGTCAAGCTTCTTGAGCATCATTAGATTTACACTCATCCAAATAAGTGGAGAATATTCCATCACACTCCTTACTTGCGGCTTGCAGATGGTAGACAGGCTTTGCAGAGTCAACAGGTGAGTTAACCACTGCAGGATTCCCAACTTCTGACCTGCTTTTGCAGTCACTGTATTTATACGGCTAGTTCAGTTGAGCTTCATGTCAATGGTAACCCCCAGGATGTTGATAGTCAGGCATTCAGTGATGGTTATGCCACTGTATATCAAGACCTGATGGTTACAGATGGTCTTTACCTAGCACTTGAATGACACAAATGTTACCTAAATGGTACAATTTGACAGTGGCAGTTCCTATGCTGCTGAAAAATCATAAACCAGAGGGGTCAATGAGGAAAAATATTTTTATATAGTGAGATGGTGTGATCTAGAATGTTCTATCTGAAATAACAGTCAAACCCAGTTCAATAATAACTGCAAACAGTCATTGCAGAATTACTTGCAGTGGAATAATTTATAAGGCTATATAGAATGAGCAGGGAACTGTTTGAATAATTCTTTCAAAAAGGCCAGCGTAGGTACAATATACTGAATAGTTTCCTTCCTTACTCTATCATTGTTCATGTAGACAGACATAAACCCAAACTTGCTCACAAAAATTGGTGATCTCAGATTTCCAACATCACTGTTTCATTCCACAAATGCTGTACAAGTGGAGTTTCCTTTTGGATCGGGTTAATTTCACTCAAACACACAAACTAGGAGTAACAGTAGGCCACTCGGCCTTTCAAGTCTGCTCTGCAATTCAATTAAATCCTAGCTGACAAGATTTTAACCAAACTTCACATTCCTCCACAAGCCCAGTAACCTTCCAATAATTTTCAAGGCAGAGGTAAATAGATTCTTAGTTACCAAGAGATGACAAATTTTGCATCAATTGCCTTTGAGAAAGGCATGTCAAAGACCAAATCTCAGAAAAAAAATCCCCATCTGTCTTAAGTGGGCTATCACTTATTTTTAAACTATGATCCCTCATTCTAGGTTCTACCATATTCACTGACACTTGTCATAGAATCTATACAGTGTTGAAGCAGGCCATTTGACCCACCGAGTCCACACTGCCCCTCTGAAGAGCATCTCACACAGACCCACCCCCATCCTTTCATTGTAGCCCTGGATTTCCATGGCCTATCCACCTAGCCTGCACATCCCTGGATTCTATGGGGCAATTTAGCGTGGCCAATCCACCTAACCTGTACATCCGTGGACAATGGGAGGAAACCAGAGCACCCAGAGGAAACTAACGCAGACACAGGGAGAATGTGCAAACTCCAAACAGCTGCTCGAGGCTTGAATCAAAGCCAGGTCCCTGGCATTGTGAGGCAACGTGAGCCACTGCGTCATCACAAGCATGCTTCTCTTCCAAGTCCTGTTTTCATCCCAAACAGAAGTTTGGTTAGAGTCATAGAGGGCTATATCAGAGAAAAGGGCCTTCAGCCTATCGAGTCTGTGCTGCAGAATAACAACCACGTTGGTATTACAATGAACATCTAAATATTTCTTAAATGTTATGAAGGTTTCTGCCTCTACCACCCATACAGGAAGTGAGTGCCAAATTCCTACCAACCTCTGGGTGAAAGAAAATTTCCTCACATCCCCTCTAAATCTCCTATCCCTGGTCACTGATCCCTCCACTAAAGGGAAAAGTTCCTTCATGTCTACCCTATCTCTGCCTCTCATAATTTTACACGTCTCAATCATATTGCCCCCTCAGTCTCCTCTGCTCCAAGGAAAACAACTCCAGTCTATCCAATCTCTCTTCACAACTAAAACTTTCCTGCCAGGAAACATCCTGGGAAATCTTCTCTGCACCTTCTGCAACGCAATCATATCTCTCTTTTATAATGTGGTTTCGAGAAATGCACACAGAAGTCTAGCCATAGCCTAACTTGTGTTTTTTATAGTTCCAGCATAACCTACCTGCTCTTAAACTCTATGCCTCTTCTACCTCATTCATCTCCTTTGCTTTCTAGTTCCTTTGTTATGTTTGATTACATGTAAAAACAACCTGCTTTCACACCCACATTTCATTCCAAGATCTTGATATTTAATTTCCCCAGTCGCCACTTGATTACAGACCTTCTGCTTTGTTTTTTCTGTTCCCTTCCACTTGCCTTTTCTCAGGATTGTTGAAAGATCATCATCTGAAACATTAATTATTTCTCTCTGCAGGAGCTGCCTGAACTACTGACTTTTTTTTAGCATTTTATGTTGTGATTACAAGATGGGTAACAATGTAATTTTATGTTCCCACCAGCAAAGAGATTGATTAACTGAGTCGAGAAAAACAGCAACAAATGGATATCAACTCCAGTAAGAGCTACAATTAATTTTAGATGAACAGAAAGGATCAGTCAGGGTAGTTTTTAAAATGTTTTAAAGCTAGGAGCCAACAGAACCAAAGTGATTTAAGGCTCCATGTACACAGATCATTAAAGCTTAGTAGTCAAATAACAATTCAGAATGTAAAAATAATATTTGTAACTGGAGGATGAAAATATAAAGTGGCAGGAAATCTTGCTGCATCTATGGTGCAGTGGTGGTGTCCCTACCTCTGGATCGAGCGGCCTGGGTTCTAGTTCCATCTGCTCCAGGGTGTGTATTAACATCTCTGAACAGGTTGTTTGGAAAAATAATTCAAATAAAAAAAAAGTAAAGCCTGGTTTGACCACATCTGGAGTATTATGTTCAACTGGGGGGTGCAACACCTTGAAAGAGATATACTGGCTTCAGATGGAATGCAGAACAGATTCACCAGCATGTTACTTTTGCTCCAAAAAGGGTAGACTATGGGGAAAGATTACATATAATCATCTGTATTGCTTAGAATCTAAAAGGTTAAGGAGTGATTAGATTGAGACTTTAGGATATTGATGGAGTGAAACCATTTCCTTACTGATTGGGGAGAAATCTAGGACTAAGCCACGCCATTAAGAAGACAGAATATTCAGAAACACTTCTTCACACAAAGGTTAGTGGAACTCTCATGGAAAAAGCAGTAGGTACTAGCTCCATTAATGATGTTAAATCTGTGATCAATAGAATAGTATGAGCAAAGGTAGATGGAACCACAGGAGGTAAATGGAATTAGAGTACAGATCAAATAGGCTCTAATTGCCCTCTCCACTCTTCCAACCTCTCCTTCACCTTTGCATTGCACTTAGTGAGCTTTGCACATAAATTATTTAATTGGAATCATAAGTCATAGAATCATAGAGATATACAGCATGAAAAGAGACCCTTTGGTCCAACTCATCCATGCCTATCAGATATCCTATATAAATTGAATCCTATTTGCCAGCATTTGGCCCCATATCCTTCTAAACCCTTCATATTCAAATACCCATCCAGATGCCTTTTAAATGTTGTAAATGTACCAGCCACCTCCACTTCTTTTGGCAGCTCATTCCATACACGCACCACCCTCTGCATGAAAAAGTTGCCCCTTAGGTCCCTTTTATATCTTTCCCCTCTCACCTATGACCTCTAGTTTTGGACTTCCCCACCCCAGGGAAAAGACCTTGCCTATTTACACTATCCATGCCTCTGATGATTTGATCAACCTCAGCCTCTGACGCTCCAGGGAAAATAGCCTCAGTCTATTCAGCCTGTCCCTTTAGCTCAAACCCTTCAACCCTTGCAACAACTTCATAAATCTTTTCTGAACCCTTTCTAGTTTCACGACATCCTTCCTACCACAGGGAGACCAGAACTGCACACAATATTCAAAAAATGGCCAAAACAATGTCTTGCATATCCACAATGTGACCTCCCAACTCCTGTACTCAATGCATTGCCCAAAAAAGGCAAGCATACCAAATGCCTCAACAGGTGATTTGAATCAAAAATAGAAATTATTGGAATAGTTCAGCAGGTCTGGCAGCATTTCTGGAGAGAAATCAGAGTTAACATTTTGGGTTGAGTGACCTTTTCTCAGAACTAATGGTAGCTAGGAAATTTCCATTTTTGCGCACAAGATAGGGTGGGGGGAGGGGGTAAGGAGCAAATGATAGGTGGGGACAGAGCCCAAAGAGAGAGAAGAGCAGTTGGACATACAAAGGAGTGGATAACGATCGGGCTAGGAGGGTGTTAGCGGCTAACAATGGGTGGTGTGTAATAGTGGACTATGTAATAACAGGTATGTGGGGGTTGGGGTAAAGACATAGGAGGGCTCAAACCCTAAAGTTATTGAACTTGATATTGAGTCCAGAAGGCTACAAGATCTTCATGTAGAAAATGAAGTAGTGTTCTTCCAGCTTGCTCTGAGCTTCGCTGGAGCAAGCCTAAGACAGAGATGTTAGCCACGGAACAGGGTGGTGTGTTGGTGGGCAACTGGAAGTTCAAGATCTTTTTTGCAGGCAGAATGCAAGTGTTCTGCAAAGCAGTCACCCAGTCTATGCTTCATTTCCCCAAGGCTACCCTGCTGCTTTCAAGGGAAGAAAGTGTGAGTGCTATTACTTTGTAACTTCATAAAAGACAGTTAAAAATCTGCCTCCTCTTCACAGGACCACCAAGGACCTTTCCTTCATGGACCTAAATTGTGATTAAGATGAGATGGGGTTCCAACCTCCTAATTAATCAAAAGTGCCCCTCCACAAAGCTTACTGCAAGAGGATTAAATTCAGACTGGGGTTAGTAAAGAAAATTAGAACTCAAGAGACTGGGGTAATATATTCACATTTAGTTAAATGAACAGAAAGCAGAGAGCAGGAATAAACAGGACATTCAAGTTGGTGTCATCCTCACCAGCAAAGGATAGCCACTAACAACAGGAGTCAGTAATTGGTTCTCAGTTATCTCGAATTTGTATTAAGAGCTTTAATGAGGGGACTGAGTGTAACATTTTAACATCAGTAAATCTGGGTATGTGAAATGGGAAAGTCAGTAGTGAAGAAAATGTAAAGTTGTCCTTGCTTGTGGATTAAAAAAATGTAAAGTGCTCGCACTGGGAGACAGACAGGGTGGTGAATGGGAAACAATAAAGTAGTTGGAAAACAGTGTGGTGAAGTATGAAATTATCCACTTGACAGGAAAAATAGAAATATCTTTTTGGATGCTGTGAAACTGGAAAATTGTGTGCAGTGGGGCCTTGAGTATCTTTTGTATTTGAATCACAAATTTAATATGCAGGTACAGAAAGACAACAGGAAGAGAAATAGTGTTAGTTACTTTTTTCTTCACAAAATAATGAGAGTATAAGAATGAAAAATCCTTAATTATAGTGGGCATTGGTATGGCTTTATTTGAAGAACTGTGTGCAGATATATCACTTTACCTAAGGAATGGTATACATGCCCTAGAGGGAGTGCAATGAAAGGCTTCCTAGACTGGTTGATTGAGGGCCTGACTGCAAGGAGAGAGAGATTGAGTCAACTAGGCCCGTGTTCCCTTGAGTTAAGTAGGTTACTAAGTGATCCAACTGCACCAAAACTCTTAAGAGGGTTTAAAGGATAATTGCTGAGAAAATGCTTCCAAGCTGAGAAACTTAGAACATGGAGTCAGTGTCTAAGAATAAAGGGATAGCTATTCAGGACTGAGATGATGTGAAATTTCTTCAATTGAAGGGATGTGAATATTTTGAATTCTCTATCCAGAGAGCTATGGATGCTCTGTTGTTTACATATTCAAAAGGCAATGATTGATCATTCCCTTTGTACTTCAAAAAAAAACTAAGGGCATATAGAGATTACAAGGCAAGCAGAGATAAGGTTGAATATCAGCCATGATCTCCTTGAATGGCATAGCAGAGCTAAACAACAAAATTATGCACTCCATCTGCATTTCTTGTCACAGACAATCATACAGTTCAGTCTAAAACAAAATAAAGAACTGTGGATGCTGGAAATCTGAAACAAAAGCAGAAAGTGCTGGAGAAACTCATCAGTTTAATGAAAGGGCACTGAACTCAAAATATTAACTCTTGTTTCTATCTCTATAGATGTTGCCAGACCTGATGAGTTTCTCAAATACTTTGTTTTCTACTTAGTTCAGTCTCCTTGCTACAAGCTACCTCGACAGAAGCCAATCCTAAAATGTGGGTCTTAAGCAGGTATTTGGACATTTATCTGCACAAGGTAGGAGTTATCACCGGCTTCACACATGAGCAAAAGACATCTATCTTTTCTTTTTCCAATATAGCAGGCAGTATAGTTCCTGCTGGAAATGAACACAAGCTTTCTGCCTGCTAAATCAGTTACTTAGTAAGCCAGTTAGCACCTGGAGAAATGGGATCTCATAGCTAAACTGATTGACTCATAATTCTAAATAAAATTCTTTTGTTCATTTTTTGCTCCCAACCATGCAAAAATAAGCTTTTATTTTATTCAATGCAAAATATTTATTAAAATATGATTCATTACTGCCATGCTAAAAAATAAGCATACCATGATAGAGTAACATTGGGAGGAAATTTTCTCCTCTTAGGTAGTGAGAACGATGGTGAGAGAAATGGTTTAAAATGACAAGAGGGAGTCCAAAAAGTCATTTTCTGATGTTGACAAAAGCTCTTTATTCAGTCCTCACACCTTAGATGGTGAGTTCGGAATTCCACTGGCAGATGATGAGAAGCTTATTTCCATGCATTCTCATTTAATAAATACCTCAATTCTCTGTACTAACATCACACTTGCAACTTTCCTCTCCACAATTGAGAAATTTGAATGCACAAAAACTCAGTTAAACAGCTACATGTCTCGTCAGTACCCCTTGCAGCTCATGGAATAGCCATCTAGTTTTGTTTTAAATGGAACCACTTACTCTGCATTAGGTGTGTCCATGGTTAATGACCATGCTTTTTCCAGGCCCTTCAACAATGCAACTTGACACCAGCAAAGCCGCAGACTCACAACACCAGCCTGGTCTCAACCCAACTCAGCCATGATCTTAACCATCTGCCTTCAAAATGGAGGCAGCTAGGCCTTTATGTATCTATCTTCTCTTTCTTTCTTAGTCTTTGTTTAAGCACTGAATTACTTTCTGCTAAAATTGGTATCCCTTCAGTGTTTCAAAATGGGCAGTTTGTAAAATTGTCAGGATTTGTTTGAACATCCACTATGATAGCAACAGGCAGCACTTTGTGCAAGTTTCTCTGCAGCCTCCTGCACCCTGAGGAACTGTGGACATATAAGCTGCTGACTGAACATCTCTGAGCCTCGAATGTAATTGTGCTGCCTTGAAAAGCTCATACCTAGAAGCAGCATTTTCTGAATGAAATGTGTTGAATCATCACCAATTCTGTATTCTCCCCTGTACAGGTGGATGCAAGTATTGAAGAATGTGAGCAAGCCAGGCCATAGTACACATTCTGGATATTGTGATTAGCCTTAGTGTCCTCCATATTAATGTGCAACAGCTTGGCTACAGTCATTATGGCTAAGATTCAAAGGTCTCTGACATATGAGGCTAACAGCAGTCAAAGACTTGGTTGCTTGAGAGATGAACAACCTTTGGCTATTGCAGCATCATGCATCCCTGGGATCATAGAATCATAGAATCCCTACAGTGCAGACAGAGGCCATTTGGCCTATTGTGTTTGCACCAACCCTCCAAAGAGCATTTCATCCAGAGTATCCCCATAACCCTACATTTACTATAGCTAATCCACCTCGCCTGCACATCCCTAGACACTACTGTATGAAAAGGCTCTTCATTTCTCACATGAATGTGACTTAGCCAGTCAGAATTAAGTTATATATTACATCAATACATCTATCAAAAATAATGTTATAGCAGACAATGTGAGTGAAAAAGTATTGACGAAAAGTGATATCTTATTTACAATAATGTAGCTCCTGCACCACCCATGTGCCCTCAGTGTGTTTTCTTTTGCCTCTCCCTCCCAAAACACCTTGGCAGTGCATCCTCAAAGTTCACAGGCTTCCTCCTCAGAGGTGCAGCTGTCATTGAGTTCAGGCTGGGGTTTCTTCATTCTGGAAGTTCTGAGTGAAATGACTGCCCACAGAGGAAAGGGGAAATTAGCTGGAGATTGATAAAAGCTTGTGCAGAACATAAAAACGTTAGCACTGGTGGTAATCAGAGAGTAGCACAGCACATTGGAGCTTACTGAGTTGCGTAGCCATGAGTGTCTTCCCAGCCAGGTCCACTATCTTCTCCTCATAGGGAGTGAAGAGCTTGATGTCCACCACATTCCATGCTTGTGCTGGCCCGCTCAGCCTGATTGTGGGCCAGGCTTTCCTGCAATGATGGGAAAGCAAAGGTTGGACTATGATGGAAGTGGATGCAAGAGCAGTTAGTGACCAAGCATGAACGTGCAAGGTGGTGAGGTGTCACCAGGGTAATTAGGAAGTGTTGAGGGCTGGAACAGGTAGTAATTGTGGAGGATGAGGTGGTATGAGCTTTGAGTGGTTATGATGAGCGCAATGCTGAACATTGTTGTCTGTGAGCCGAGGTGAGAAGTGTGTCCAGTGGCAGAATCACAGTGTGTAAATGTGATATAAGAGTGAGGTAGCAGAGGGATGATGGTGCCAATTACCCATGCTGAGTGCAGGAGACCATTAGCCTTCTTGCAAACAGCTGGATATCCCTGTTGATGGTTGAGACAGCAATGAATATTCCGCTATCTCTGCCCGAGGTGGTTAGGTCTGGTGGGGTGTCCTCTTGTTGTGACCAACCAGGAAGGCAACTGATATTCTCTACATCATTTGTTCATCAGTGCCTTCAGATCTTTCTTTATGAGGCATTGAGCAAGCTTAGCTCTCTTCTCTGCCACAGCGTGAGGGGTAGGTTCTGGCTTGCAGCATCTGAATTGGTATCCAGCTTGGCTTTACATATGGCACTTGCCTGAGATTAATTGCTCCAAATGCAGCAGAAATGACACCATGAAACCTGCTCACTGCCATTCTTCAACTTCAAATGGGAAAGTTCCTGCCACGCTTTCCAAAATTATGTTTGTATGCAATCATTTCTGACCCTTTAAGAAGATATAGATAACAAGCATGGGGCTGGATGAACACAGCAGGC
>JAHRHZ010000144.1:51409334-51552156 GCA_024137785.1 Ginglymostoma cirratum | reverse complement strand
ACCCTTCATCAGAAAATGATTTTCTGATGAAGGGTTTAGGCCCGAAACGTCAAGTTTTCCTGCTCCTCTGATGCTGCTTGGCCTGCTGTGTTCATCCAGCCCCATGCTTGTTATCTCGGATTCTCCAGCATCTGCAGTACCTTTTATCTCTGATAAGAAGATATAGATTCTGTCTTATGTATTTATACACAAATGTTATTCTGGGACCACAATCTGTTACCCTTATACTTATACTGCCATAGTGAATTACATCAGAAACAAATGTAAATCTCAGTTATTCACGAATTATACTTAAAACCTAATTTGGATATAAAAAATTTATTTGTTTCGCACATCAACTTGACAGTCAGAATAAGCCAAAGCACAGAACCAGCTAGAACTGGAAACAGCAGGTTTCTGAGCTGTGCAAACATCAAGCTAATTTAGCCCAGTGTTTCTAATCAATACCTAAGACTGTGTGCCTTTTTCCAACTTCTAAAGCAGTAGAAACACCATTTTTATCTGTTACACATCAATGATGCACTGGACAAAGATTGTTAGCATCCAAAATGCTGACATACAAAGCAATAGGTGGTCATTTACTCATGCTACAAATGCAAATGTTCACACAAAAATGGCGAAGATATTTTTCAGAGAAATGCTTAAACACCTTGGTCAAGATTTTCACCATGTCAGAGAATTTTTTTGAAGTGAGAAAATGATGGAAGCGATCAGAAATCCTCAGTCCTGTCACTGACCATGGAATTTCCTAGTTTTGCAGCAGTAGAATTGCAGCAGGCTGAATTTCACATACAATATTTAAAATCATTAAATGTTTCAACTTATGTCAGATTTTGGCATTTGCTTCATATGAAACATGAAGCATGCAATTAGGCCTGCTCAGAACAGACCTGAACATTGTGGATTTGATTAGATAATCAGGGTACAAACCTGGAGGGTAAGGTACCATTTTGGATATGGTCCTGGGCCATCTTCGAGGCAGGTCATGTCTTCTTTGGTGGAAGCATGGTGGTCTTTGGGACTGTAAAAGGTAGGCATAAATGTGCATTAAGAAGTTTCTAAATTCACTGTCAAGCTCACCGGAACTGTTGGAAGCATCTGTCAAGACTTGTTATAAGTGTCAAGGCATTTCTTTAATTCATTCATAAGATGTGGGCTTTGCTGGCTAGGCCAGCATTTGTTGTCTATCTCTAACTATCCTTGAGAAGATGGTGGTCAGCCTCATTCTTGAACCACTGCAGTCCTTGTGGTGTAGTTACATCCGTTGTGCTATTACACAGGGAGTTCAAGGCTGTTAACCCAGCGACGGTGAAGAAATGATGATACAGCTCCAATTCAATACGGTGTGTGGCATATACAGAAACTGTGTTGCTGTCCACGAAGCCTTGGTGAGTTCCTGCAGTGCATCTTGTAGATGGTACATGCTGGTACAACTGTATGGTGGTGGAAGGAGTGAATGTTGAAAGTGGTGCCAATCAAGCAGCCCGGTTTGTCCTGGATGATGTTCAGCTTCTTGAATGTTATTGGAGCTGCACTCATCCCGCCAAGTTGTGATCTTGATTTATGCCTTTTATATGGCAGACTGGCTTTGAGGAGTAAGGAGGTGAGCTCACAGAATTAGGGAAGTAGTAAATACGGACAGGAATAGGCCATTCAACCATTCAGACCAGAGATGGGGGTGGGATCAGGGTGTATACGAGTGTGGAAAGAAACAATTCTGTTTAACAATTTCTGTTTGGTTGAAAGCAGGAGGCTTTTGGTTTTATACTTCATTTTATTCTTCAGGTTATTTCACTCAAATGAGCCTTCCGTTGCACTTCTGGGATTCTTGATACCTGCTGGCTACTGGGGCTCATTGGCTTCCAGCCATCACTTTAAGGATGCCCCATTTAGTTTCAAATGGGGGGTGGGAAGGAAGGCACTGTGGGGTAGGGGAGGATACATTTTTAAGAACTTTGTTCACTAAGTTGAAGTTAGTTGCTCAACACATGTTTAGACAGGGGAGAGGGGAGAAACCAAAATGTTTCCTTAAAAAAAAATAGGGCTAGATGGTTATGGGTGATGGTAATGTGGTGCTTCATCAGTTGAGAGGATAGATGCTGCTCCCAGAAGGAAAAACTGGAAGAACTGGGAATGAGGTATTTTGGTCCAACTCATCTCATATACTTTAAAGTGGGGGTCCAGTACAAGCAGTGTGTTTTATTTTCTGAGGACAGCTGGTATTTTGTCAGCTCTCAGTAGATACTTCCTTGGAAGAGGCAAAGTGCGTGAGACGAGGGACCATGAGGTGGGGGTGGAGCATTTAGGTTTCGTACAACAGGAATGAAAGCCTGGTTAGTTTCTGGTAGGGTAATACACAAAGCTTATGCAAATAAAAAAAGTTCAACCTACCATTAGCAGAGTGACATGATTTTAAATTTATTATCCAGTGCTTCTGGTGAAGTCCTTTGTACTCCCAAGACTACTAAACTCTTCTTATATAGAAACATATATATATATGTAAATTGACATATTTTAATACAGCGTGATGATCAATGTAATCATTCCATGCCAATATATAGCATCCTTTTAATTGAATGATCAGAACATAGCACCCATGTGATAGTTCCCTCATTTGTACTGTTAATTTAGTTTTGAGCAGCTCACCAGTAAACATGTTAGTTGTTGACCTACTGAAAATAGATTTTACAGCATAAATGTCAGGAATGAGATTATAGATGCAATCCTTTGGAATCCAAATTAAAAGGCAAATATAAAAAGTCCAAATGTTCAAGAAATTGCTGTCTATACTACTTTGAAAGAACAGGAGAATGTAAGCACAATTTATGCTAGTATTCTAATTTGGATTCCACAAATTGATTGCTTGTGATCTGTCTTCTGACCAAATGTGTAGTTAATAAATTAGCATTAGCCTTGTACAGCCAGACAGAGGTACATTCACAAACCTGCTAGCAGTCAATGAAAACTGGATCTAAACACCATAAACACTAGAAGTTACTTCACTGATGCTAGGCTCCTGGAATCCAAATGAAGAGAGCAATACAAAAGTTACCATGGTACTGGCAGTGAGAAACTTTACTAACAGCAACTGAACAGTCAAATGTTTTAATGGCAAAGAAGTTAATGCCCTTCACTGTGGGTAATGACACCAAGAGCATGTATTGTCATGATGATATGCCAACAAACTTATAAAATACAAGGGTGAATAGATATTTGTTTATATATCATTGTACTTCAAAAGGTGGATGTTAACAATTTAACTAATTATTTTGAAATGTTTCTGGTAAGAATGCTCATCATCCACAGCTTAGGAAGAATTAGGAAAATAAATATCCTGCATCATACGAGGTCATTTCTGATGGAGGAAAGTTACAAAGCTATCATAAACACTTCTGCACTTCCAAATTGCCAGCACCGTACAGGCATAGGAATTTGTCATCTATCATACATTACAGTGGGGAACATGTGTGTTTAAAGAACTAAGATGGGTGAGGGGGAAAAGTCAAGTCATTTTACAAAAAATACAAATAAAACTCAAGGGGGTGAATTCTCCCAGGCCCTTGGTGGTGAGGATGGTGAGCAAGAAAGTTCCAAGAGAAAAAAGGGCATTGGCCAGTGGTTGATGAGTTCCCAGTTCTATCTACTTTTCCTAGGTGAGGACTGGGTCCAATGCTGCCAAACTGCACCTGAGACTCAATTCTAATTAAGGTCAAGTGATTCATTATGATAACTTCCACAGCACAAGCCAATTTTTCCATGGTGACTATGTATGCATGAATGAGTTCAGCTGCACCTACAGACTTGCTACATGGAGTGCCTGGAGCTGCAGATGGACTCACTATGGAGTATCCATGAGGCTGAGAATATCTTGGATATCACATTTAGCAAACTGGTCTCACCATCAGTAAGGGTTACAGACAGAGAAGAGTTGGGTGACCATCAGGAAGATGAATAAGTGTGGGCAGACAGTGCAGGAGTCGCCTGTGGACATTCTCCTCTCAAAAGGGTATCCCATTTTGGATATTTTGGGGGAGTACCCTCAGGGAAAATCAGCAGCACCAGCCAGATCAGTGACACCATGACTGGCATGGTTCTACAGCAGGGAGAGTTGAGTGTAGGCAAGCAGTAATGACAGAGAACTCTATAATCAGGGGCACAGATAGGCATTTTTATGGCCACAAACGAGACTCCAGGATCGTGTGTTGCCTCCCTGGTGCCATGGTCAAGGATGTCTCTGAGTGGGCACGAGCAACTCTGAAGGGGAAGGTGAGCAGCCAGATATTGTGATCCATATTGGTATCGACAACATAGGCAGAAAGAGAGATGAGGTCTTGCAAAGAGAGTTCAGGGAGCTAGGCAGGAAGTTGAAAAGCAGGATCTCTAAAATTGTAGTCTCAGGATTATTTCCTGTGCTATATACCAGTGCGGCTAAGAATAGGAAGGTAGTACAATTACATACATGACTAAAGTGCTGGTGTAGAAGGGACAGCTTCAGATAACTGGAGGAGCACCAATATCCTGCAGGAAGGCTTGCTATTGCCACTCAGGAGGGTTTAAACAGGCAGATTGTGTTTAATCCAGGCAAATGAGAGGTGATGCATTTTAGAAGATCTAATGGAGGAGGGAAATATACAGTAAATGGCAGAACCCTTAGTAGCCTCAATATAGAAAGAAATCTCAGTGTACAGGTCCACAATTCCCTGAAAGTGGCAACACAAGTGGATAAGTGGTCAAGAAGGCATAAAGCATGCTTGCTTTCATCAGGCAAGGCATAGAGTATAAAAGTTGGCAAGTCGTGTTGCTGCTGTATTGAACTTTAATTAGGTCGCATTTGGAGTATTGCATACAGTCCTGGATGCCACACTAGAAAGATGTGGAGGCTTGGAAGCTTTGAACAGGGTGCAAAAACAGCTTATCAGGATATTGTCTGGGGGCGATATTAGCTATGAGGAAAGATCAGACAAACTTGATTTGTTTTCACTTGAACGTCCAAGGATGGAGGCAACTTGATAGAAGTTTGCAAAATTATGAGGGGCATGGATAGAATGGATAGCTGGAGCCTTTTTCCCAAGGAGAAATGTCAATTACTTTGGAGCACAAGTTAAAGTAAAAAGGGATAAGTTCAAATAGATGTAAGAGACAAGTTCTTTACACAGAGTGTTAATACATTGGCAGAGGCGGTGGTGGAGGTGAATACAATAGTAACATTTAAGAGACATCTTGCCAGATACACGAATACACAAGGAATAGAAGGATAGACTCTGCACAGAGGCAAAAGGTATTTGGTTTAGAAAGGCATACATGTCAGCACAGTCTTGCGCGTTGAAGAGCCTGAACTGCGCTGCACTGTTATTTATATCTTTGTACAAGGGTACTTCAGTATCCTTTCTGAAAGTTTCAGAAGTTGCATAGGTTATAATGTCTGTCTAAAATCAATAGGCAAACTGTTCGGTATTTAATTTTGATAACTGAGTTGTTCTATGAAGAAAGAGGAAAATTTACATTTTACATACATTTACAAATAATTAGATACTCAACAATTCGCTAGAAGCAATGAAATAAGTCATAATTTTGTAACTTTGAATAGATAATGAATTTAAGTGAAGCACTTCTTCAAAAGTTCGTTAATCATAGTGGGATAGCTCTTTGGAATGACCACATAGTGCATGAGTGGCTGATAAAGCATAAGGTCATATTTGAGATACCACAGGAAAATTACACACCAGGCGGGAAAATTTAAATCCTCATCTGACATTTAAAAGATAATTTTTTTTTTTACCTTCCAAGTCTTCTTTTTCAAAATGTGATTTCTGAATTGTGCATGTTCCCCCTCTGTCTACCACAGCTTCTTCATCATTTCTCTGTAAAAAAAAATCTATTCCTTAATTCAAGGTTTGGAAACAATTATAACTAACCTCATTTAGAGCTTCTTTAAAACATACTATTACAAAGGTTAGGCATTTCACAATTATAGCTACTATCAGAAGGCTTAAAGAATGTTAATAGATCTTCATATGATCATACTAAAATGACAAGTATGCTCACATGAACCAAGGAAGAGATTCCCACAACAATCTTTCCAACTGGCAGACTTTCCATTATTGCTAAACAATTCTGTCAGAATCATAAATTTCCAGTAGATTTCCCAAATTCTCCAAATCAGTAAGCCTCTCATTCTGCTACCTAATCACCCTCGTAGCCCAACTTCCCTTCAAACAGTAACCCCATCCAATAGCCCAACTTCCCTCCAACCTGTAATCACTCTTTCAATAGTGAAACTTTCCTCCTTACTATAATTCCACCAAATGATCCAACTTCCCATTACAATTTTGTAATCTCCCTAAAAACACAAATTTCATCCATTTCACCCAAACTTTACTCAGCTACCCACTACAGCCAGCACTTTTCAGCTTATGTCACTGAATCTTTTCCATATCAAATCAACACTTACCCCTTAATTCAATGAACTTCCAGTTTTTTTTTCAATAAAACTCCTGTGTATACTTTGTCAAACAACTCTAGAAAGAACATATATCCAACATCTACAGTACCATCTCAATTAAGCTTCTGTTTCCTTCTCGAAGAATTTAATCAAATTAATGACATGGATTTGTCTTTAACTTATCATTTCTAGCCCTCCCTTGTTAACGTACGCCTTCCAAGTGAAAGATTATTTTCACAGTTAGGTAAAACAACTGTTAATGTTTGCATTCATTTTGGCCAAAGCCAAGGATTCACATCCCAATATATACTTTAGCGGCGGTCATTTTCACCTTACCACTGGGGATTGTGCATTGGATGGGATGAATAAAAAAGCAAAATTAGATGTGGTTCATGAACAGACAGCCAATTCTACATAAGCAGAAAATGAGAAATGGAAGCAAGGGTAGCTCACTGTTGTCAGTTTTTCTTCCATGTTGAAGTAATTCACAACATGTCACACACTATTACTGTTCACAAATACTTGAATTGTGCCTTTGTCATTCATTCATTTTGGTTAATTCTTTACCTTAAAGTAAGCAGAAGAGCACACAACCTGCCTAACCCTGTGAAGGTTTATGATATACCACTATCATTTAAAAACTAGAGCTTGAAAGTAGAGGTAAACAGGTTTTTGATTTTCAATTCTCTGAAGGCAATTTTTTTTATTTAAGCATCCAAAACTCATTTTATTATCAGAGGGCAAAGACAGCATACCCAAGAAATTATGTGACTTCAGCAAAATGACTAAAGAAGCTACCTGGTGATATAGTTGTTGAAGTGTTTATTAAGTTGAGCTTTAAGATCCAGAGTGAGGAAGCTGGAGAGGGGACATAAGCAGGTCCAATTCAGAGAGAAAAGATCCATACCAAAAGATATTGCACAGCCTAAAGCTCTGTGAGAAAAGTAAATTAGTTAGCTTGTCTCTGAGTCTCAGGAAGAGACTATAATGGAGAGAATCACGCTGGTGAATACAGAAATTGAAAGCAGCACTGAGGATGAGAGTCTGTAAAGGATACCGTTGCGTAAATGGTTATATCTTTCTTTTTACTGTTTGTGATTAGATCTTTCCAAATTGTCTCATAAATATAGCACTGTTTTTGTTTTTCTATTTGAAAAATGTTGAATTTCAGATGGATATGTGATCTTTAAAGAAATGCACATGTGAAGATGCTGAACATATAACTGGAGAGTTTTTCTGAAACATTACGCAGATTGGAATTTCAAATCTTTTGGCTGTTAAGGCCTTGCAGAGAATAGAAAATACAGCACTGGATTTTAAATTTAAATTTAAATTTCTTTTAAATTAGAATCCCTACAGTGTGGAAACAGGCCCTTCGGCCCAACAAGTCCACACCGACCCTTGCAGCATCCCACCCAGACCCATCCCCCTATAACCCACACACCCCTGAACACTATGGGCAATTTAGCATGGCCAATCCACCTAGCCTGCACATCTTTGGACTGTGGGAGGAAACTGGAGCACCCGGAGGAAACCCACACAGACACGGGGAGAATGTGTAAACTCCGCACAGACATGATTTGAAATCTTTAGATAAGGCCATGCTCAGAGTTAGTAGATAAATTGAAGGGACAATTAAAAGAAGGATTTCATAAAGATGAGATGCTTAAAGTGATCATACAACATTTAGAATTAAAATGAAGAAAACCTGACATTGATATGTCACTGCTAGAATTAGCAATTAAGTAGGAAAAGCAAAACTTGAATTAGTGAGAAAAGAAAGAGGAAATAAAACTAAATTAAAAGAAAAAGGCAACAGAATAGAGGAGAAGAGAAATAAAACAAAGGAAATGGAATGGGTAGAGAGCTAAAAGAAACAAAGGAAAAAAATAAACTAAAAATAAAGAAGTCTCAATTAGTGAATAGAAAGAAAAACAAAGAAAATGGAATGAGAAGAGAAAGAAAAACAATAATGGAATGGGAAATCAGATCTTAAAAAGCTTGACCTTCAAACAGACAGAACTCACAACATGATTCTGCTAGAGAAAAACTTAAAGAAATAAGAAACAGGGAAAAGATAATGGCTCAGAGATGACTGTGATTTCAGTGAGTGGTTTGATTTAACTACAAATCTGCATTTAGTTCCTAAATTTACAGAAGATGGAGTTGAAAGATATTCCCTCTCATTTGAAACGATAGATGTGAGGATGAACTGGCCAAAGGATGTTTGGACTTCAATGTTATAAAGTGTCCTGATAGGTACAACTATGGACGTGTACATCATGTCGTCAAAATAACAATCTGCCGATTATGAAGGTGGCCAGGCAGAATCAGAGGAGCAGGAGAGCTGACGTTTCAAGTCTGGACCCTTCTTCAGAAAATATAGCACTATTTTCTGAAGAAGGGTCCAGTCCTGAAATGTCAGCTTTCCTGCTCCTCTGATGCTGCCTGGCCTGCTGTGTTCATCCAGCTCTACAGCTTGTTATCTCAGACTCTCCAGCATCGGCAGTTCCTACTATCTCTGTTGATTATGAAGCTGTTAACGCAATAACACTCAAAGTTTATGGGCTTGTCTCTGAAGCTTACCAATTTTAGTTAGGACTATCAGAAAGAAACCTAATCAGACACTTGTGAACTTGCAAGAAAAAATAAATTCTGTGGAATCAGTGGTTTCCATCACTGAAATTAAGAGAAATTTTAAAAACATGTTGGAAATCATGATGATGCAACAATTCCAAAATAGTACTCTGATAACCGTAAAGATCTATTTAGATGAGCATCAATATCAAAACTCCGTAAGCGACACTATTGGCAGATACCTGTAATATCTCACACAGACTGTCATATGTAAGGAAATGGTCATATGGGAATCAACAAAGAAGTTGAATAATAGAAATATTTGGGATGGAAAACATTTTACTTTTAGGGAGCAAAGAGGCATGGAAGTCAACTTCAGCCCATCGAGTCTGTGCCAGTCAACAACAACTACCTAACTATGTTGTGGTTGGTTGGCTCGCTGAGCTGGTTCATTGTTTTTCCGCAGACATTTCATTACTCTGCTGAGTAACATCATCAGTGCAGCCTCCGACGAAGCGCCGTTGTATTTTCCTGCCTTTTATTTAAACTCTGGAGTCCACTGAGCTGGATTACCTCACTTCCGGTTTTCCTTTGCAGTGGAGTGTATATGGGGTCAAGCTCTATGTGTTTGTTGATGGCTTTCTTCATTGAATACCAGGCTTCTAGGAATTCCCGTGCTTGTCTCTGCATCTTGGTGTTGTCCCAGTCGAATTGGTGGTTCTCCTTATCCATATGAATAGAAATGAGTCAGCATTGGTCATGTAATTTTGTAGCCATTGATATTGTTGTACAGTTGTTGTTAATTTCCACCCTGTTTGTCTGATTTAGAGTTTGTCACAGTCTCTGCAGGGAATCTTACCTCTTCCAGGTATTCAAAGACAATGGATACCTGAAAAACTGGGTCAGAAGATGCTTATCACACAAACAACACAAGGAAGATACTACACGCCCCGACACACTCATCACACAACCTTACACCAGGAACATATCTGAAGTGACCACAAGACTCCTATGACCACTGGGCATCAGAGTCACACACAAACACACATCAACCCTACGCCAACTGCTCACCCGAACCAAAGACCCACTACCCACTATGGACAGGGCCAATGTCATATACAAGATTCCCTGCAGAGACTGTGAAAAACACTACATCAGACAAAAAGGAAGGAAATTAACAACAAAGGTACAGAAACATCACTTGGCTACAAAAAGACACGACCAATACTTACTCATCTCTAACCACATGGATAAAGAGAACCACGAATTCGACAGGGACAACACTAAAATCCTGGGACAAGCAAAGCAGAGACAAGCACGTGAATTCCTAGAAGCCTGGTACTAGCAGGGTAATGAAACCCAGCAGGGTAATGAAACGTCTGCGGAAAAACAACGAACCAGCTCGGCGAGCCAACCAACCACAACATCCACAACCCGAGCTACAAATCTACTCTAAAACTTTAGAAACTACCTAACGATTCTAATCCCATTTTCCAGCCCTTGGACTATTGCCTTGAATAGCATTGTAAGTGTACATCTAAATGTTTCTGCCTCTAACACCCTTTCATGTAACAAGTTCCAGATTTCCACTACCCTCAGGGTGAAAGAAGATTTCCTCAGTTTCTTTCTAAACCTCCCTTCCTTTAGCTTAAATCTCTGCCCTCAGGTCACTGATCCCTCCACCAACAGGAAAGGTTTCTCCTGTCTACCCTGTCTATCCCCCTCACTTGTATACATCACAATCATGTCCTCCCTTCAATCTCCTCTGCTCCATGCAAAACAACCCAGTGTATCCAATCTTCCTTCATAACTAAAACCCTCCAGTCTAGGCACCATCCTGGTAAATCTCCTCTGCACCCAGTAAAATCATATCCCTCTTACATAATGTGGACCCTAGAATGCACACAACACTCTAGCTATGGCCTAGCCAATATTTTACACAGTTTCAGCACATCTCCCTGCACTTAATCTTCAGTACTCAACTATTAGAAGTATCCCATATGGCTTTGGTCTACTTTATCCACCTACAAAAGGCTCACTAAAATAATAAAAAGGAAAAAGGCAAGAATCTGAAGTCATATAAAGAAAATAATATGCTTCCATTGTAATAAGACTGGACATGCAAAAGCTAATTGCTGTGAGTTAAATGGGGGACCAATTGCATCCTCAATAAAAGTGCTTCTGGAAAGAAATTGGATATTAAAACTGTAGCAGTGATACTGATGGAGTGTGTTCCTTCAGAACCTCCATGGGGAGAGAGAAGGCAAATGGCTCGGGTCAGTTAAGACAATTCTTCCTCAATTATTCATAAAGGGAACCAAACCACTGGAAAACGTGAATCTTTCATTTCAGAGGGAGAGGATTCTTCTACTCAAGGAGATAGAAAAGATAGCAAGGGACACTGGAGCAGGTCAGTCATTGATACCGCCAGATGATTCATTAACTCGTTTGGAAGATAAATTGTAAGAAAATATATTATTTGGAGGTGTACTTGGAGGTTATTTAACCTGTCCCATTAGCAGTTTTGGAATTAACAGTGATTTTAACATTCTTGCAAAACAAAATGCCAGGCAAGGACCATTTCTACTAAGGGACAATTTAACCACTGCACCATGACATTTAATGGCATTACCATCACTGAATTCCCCATTATCAATATCCTGGGGATTAACATTTACTACAAACTACTGGACTAAACATATAAAAACAGTGGCTACAAGAGCAGATCAGTGGCTAGAAATACAGCAGTGACCAACTCATCACCTGACTCCTCGGAACCTGTCCACTATCTGAAGGCATAAGTCAGGAGTGCAATAGAATACTCCCCACTTGCCTGGATGATTGCAGCTCCAACAATACTCAAGAAGCTTGATACCATCCATAACCATGCAGCCCATTTGATGGACATCACATCCACAAATATCCTCACTCTCCACCACTGATGCTATGTGCACTATCTCTAAGATGCACTGCTGAAGTTCATCAAAGAACCTTAGACAGTACCTTCCAAACTAATGTCCACTTCCATTGGGATGGACAGCAGATGCATGGGAAGATCACCACCTGCAAGTTCCCCTCCAAGCCATTCACCATCCTGACCTGAAAATATATTACTATTCCTTTAGTGCCCATGGGTCAAAATCCTGGCACTCCCTCCCTAACAGCATTGTGGGTCTACCTAAAGCACATGGACTCAGAAGGTGTTTCAAGGAGGCAGCTCATATCATTCTCAAGGGCAACTAAGGACAGAAAATAAACGCTAGTCCAGCCAGGGATGCCCACATCCCACAAATGACTTTTTAAAAAAAGCTTACTAAATGGAAACAACAACTCCAAAATAAAAATGATTTTTTTAAATTGCAAAATGACTTGCTGCTTCAAAATATTAGCTTCACCAAGAGTTGTATAGCAATCCGTGAAAGTAAAAGAAACTGAGATGCTACAGGAGCTGCATCCTGAGTTGTTTCCTAACTGTTATAACTAGATCTCAGGCCTATTGAATTAAACAGGAAGAAAAAGAGTCTACAAAAAAGAGAGATGACATTGACATTTTCTGACATTATTTTCAAAACTCAAGAGTTGTCAAAACGTCAGAATGCCTTTGACAACTTGAGAGTTGTATTAGCATTGGTTTTACCAGCACCAAATCCAACTTAAAGAGCTTTTTGAACCTTAGCCTGCCATGAACAGAATCAAACCCATCATTCTTTAATTCATAAACCGACCAGTCTTCCAAGTCTGAAGAGAACATGTTGGAAAATAATGAAAACCCTGAAGTGTCTGAATTTGAGAAGTCAGAGATTTGGGGAGAGTTGGAAAGTGATAAAAATAATGGACACACGTGCATTAATATTAATAATGGAAAAAAGCTGGGGGTGAAGTTATCTCAGGGTTTAAGATCCGAAAAGGTCATGAATGCTGAGCAGTACCTTAAGCACCACATTTTATGATAATATCATCTGGGCCTGGTGGGAGATCAGACTTAGGATCTTGAAGGAGTAAGATTTACTATTTTGGTCTTCCTCATATTTTCTGTAACAGCATCCATCACACCCATGTAATTTGTACTTAGTTGCAAACATGCAATAACCTCCATCTTGTTTGAGACAAGTGCAACTTCTCATTGGACTACCAAGTAGTTTTCCTTAATGGCATTAGGCAAGTAGGCCCCATAGATCCTTACCCTGAAAGACAATGGAGGCAGCAAATTATAGAATCATACAGAACAGAAGAGGCCCTTTGGCCCATCAGGTCAGCGCTAACACAAATCCTTTCTAAATGTGCACAGCTCTCATTTTCCAGCGCTTGCTGCATAACCTTGAATATTATGACATTTTAAGTGCTCAGCCAAGTACTTTCTAAAGGTTATGAGTAGATGCACGGGAGGATCACCTCTACTACCCTCCCAGATGGAGCATTACAGATTCCCCTCACCATCTGGGTGAAAGAGATTTTCCTCAAAACCCCTCTGAACATCCTGCACGTCACCTTAAAATTATGTCCCTAGTTGATAACCCTTCAACTAGAGGGAGCAGCTGCTTCCTATCCACCCTATCCGCGTTCCTCATTCTTACACAATTCAGTCAGGACCCCTCTCAACTTTCTCTGCTGTAATAAAAGCAACCCGAGCTTATCCACCCTTCATCGCTAATATGTTCCATCCCAGGCAACATCTTGGTAAATCACCTCTACATCCTCTCCAATATAATTGCATCCTTCCTATAGTGTAGTGGACAGAATTGCACAGAGTACTCCAGCTGTGGCCTAAGCAAAATGTTGTACATATCCAATATAACCACCCTGTTCTTATAAAATGTGCCATGGCTGATAAAAGCAAGTGTCCCATATGTCTTCTTAACTACCCTAATAATCTACTGCCACCTTCACTGATCTGTGGACAAGCACCTCAAGATCCCACTGTTCCTCCAATCTTCCTCATGTCCTGCCATTCACTGAATACTCCTATAACTTGTTACTTCTTTCAAAGTGCATCATGTCACATTTATCAGGATTAATTAACCCTATTATGGGCAATTACAGATCATACATGATTATCAGTGGCAATGGATTGCTTGTACAATACTCCTAACTCCATAAAATTTCCCCAGCATCTGCTCGTCAATAAGAATTTCCTCACTAAAATCTGGCAAGGGTTAGAGCCAAGCAGGTCCACATTGGCATATACCTTGATGGTGATTGTGATGGAGAACATTAATACATCCCATTCCTTTCAGGCTTCAGCCATAGTTATTAGCAACATTTTGAAATCTGAAGAACTGGCAAGCTGAACATCGGCTACCACAATTTTTAAATTAATGGCATCTAAGCATTGCTGCAAGGACAGAATTTACCACTCATCCAGAAGTGCCCTTCAGAAGGAGCTGATGTAGTGCCTTTATGAACTTCCACAGTGTGGAAGCAGACCATTGAGCCAATACTGATCCTCCAAAGAGCATCCCACCATTATATCCTATCCTATCCTATCCCTGTAACCCCACATTTCCCATGGCTCTTCCACCTAATGTATGCATCTCTGGAAACCGAGGAAACCCACACAGACAGAGGGAGAATGTGCAAACTCCACACAGACAATTGCCTGCAGATAGAATCGAACCTGGGTCCCCGGCGCTATGAGGCAGCAGTGCTAACCACTGAGCCATCATACTGCCCACACTCAAGCCTCTTGACTGTTACTGAAGTTGCATCCATTCAGATAAGTGGAGAGTATTTAATCATATTCCTGACTTTTGTCTTGTAAATGGTAGATGGGCTTTGTGGTGTCAGGTGGTGAGGATCACTGTAGGATTATTAGCCTCTGACCTACACTTGTGGCAACAGTATTTCTGTGGTGAGTCCAGTTCAGTTTCTAGTAAATGGATGTTGATAGTTGGGGATTTAGAGATGATAATGCCATTGAACCTTAACAAGAGATAGTCATTCCCTGGTATTTATGGTTTGAATGTTACTTTAGAATGTGGATATAAGTGGCTGAGCCAGCATTTATTGCATATCCCTCATTGCCCTTGAAAAGGTGGTGGGCAAATTGCTTTCTTAAACCACTGCAGTCCATTTGGTGTAGGTAAACCCACCATGTTCTTGGGTTGGAAGTTCCAAAATTTGTCACGTGTCAGCCCAAATCTGGATATTGTCTAAATTTTGCTGCATTTGAACATGGACTGCTTCCTTATCTGAGGATTTGTGACTAGTGAACATTGTGCAATCATCAGAAAACACCCCACCTCTGACCTTATAATGGAGGGGAGGTCATTGATGAAGAATCTGAAGACAGATGGGCTAAGGTCACTACCCTGAGGAACACCTGCAGAGATGTCCTGGAGCTAAGATAACCAACATCCCAAAACTGCAACCATCTTCCTTCCTGTCAGTTATGACTCCAAAAAGCGGAGAGTTTTCTGCCAATTCCCATTGACTCTTGTTTTACAAGGCCTCGTTGATGCCTTACAGTGTCAAATCTAATTTTCATGTCAAAGGCAGGGATTCTCATCTTAACTCTGGAACTTCTCACTTTTTTCCATGTTTGAATCAAGGCTGCAATGAGATCTGGAGCTGAGTGGCCCAGGCAGAACCCAAACTGATCATCAATGAGCAGCTTGTTGCTAAGCAAATTTTGTTTGATAGTGCAGTGATGAACCCTTTCATCACTTTGTTGATGATTCAGAGACTACTCATGGAGTAACAGTTGGCTGGGTTGGATTTTTCCTGCTTTGTGTGTACAGGACATAGCTGGATACTGGAACAGTTTGACTTTGTGAAGAGGCAGGTTTTGGAGCATGTGTTTTCAGTACTATTGGCAGAATATTGTCAGGGATCATAGCCTTTGCTACATCTTCCTGTCTTCCTGCTGTTTCTTCATATCAAATGGACTGAATAAAATTGGCTGAAGACTGGCATTTGTGATGCTAAGGACTTCTCAAGGAGGCCAAAATTTATCATCCACTCTGCACTTCTGGCTGAAAACTGTTCCAAATGCTTCAGCCTTACCTTTTGCACTGATGTACTGAGGAATGGTTGGGCATATTTGTACAGCCTCCTCCTTCAGAGAGCTGTTTAATTGTCTACACCATTCACAACTTGATCTGATAGGACTGCAGAACTTGGATTTAATCCATCAGCTAGTCCTGTCCATCAATTGGTGCTTTTGCAACCTGGCATGCATGTAGCTTCACCAGGTTGAGATCTCATTTTTAGGTACACATGGTGCTGCTTGTTGCATGCCCTCCAGGGCGAAATCCTGGCTTGAGATGGTAATGGTAGAGCGGGGGTTATGCCAAACTATGAGATTGTAAATTGTGTTTGAGTAAACATCTGTTGCTGATGATAGCCTACAGTGCCTCAAATGCCCAATCTTGAGCTGCTTGATACATTCAAAATCTATTCAATTCACACAGTGACAGTGCCACACAACACAGAGGAGGATATCCTCAATTTTAAGATGGGACATCATCTCCATAAGGGCAGAGAGATGGTCATTCCTACCAATACTGACATGGACAGACACATTGGCAGAGGCAGAACTGTGAGTATAGGTCAAATATGTACTTCCTGTTATTGGTTCCTTTATTACCTGCCGCAGACCCAGTCTAGCAGCTATGTCTGTCAGGACTTGACCAGCCAAGTTAGTCATGGCGCCACCAAGGCATTCTTGGTGATGAACACTGAAGTCCCCCACTAGAGTATATTCCACACCCTTGCAATGCTCAGGGATTCTTACAAGTGCTGTTCAACATGAAAAAGGACTGATTCATCATCTGGGAGGTGGGCATACATTGTAATGAAGAGATTTTCTTGTCCATGTTTGACCTGATGCCACGAAACTTCACGCCTCCCTTAACCACTGTGTCACTACCTCAGTTGGGTTTGAACTGCTAGTGGGATAGGACATATCATGGTAATGAGATAGTGGCGTCTGAGACATTGTTCACAAGTTATGAGTTTGACTGTATCAAGCTGTTGCTTGACTAGTCCGAGAGATAGCTCTACTATTTTGGCAGTCGTCCTCAGATGTTGGTGAGTTGGACTTTGCAGGGTCAACAGGACTGCTGCTGCTGCTGCTGTTTCTATACCTAGGTCAATGATAGGTGGTCTGAATGGTTTCATTCCTGTTTTGGGCTTTTATCAGTTTGATGCACCTGAGTGGGCCATTTCAGAGAGCAGTTAAGAGTCAATTCTGTTGTTGTGGGGCTGGAGTCACACAAAGGCTAGATCAGGTAAGGACTGCAGCTTCTCTTCCCTAAACAATAATAGTAATTTATAGTTAATTGCTAAATTAAAGCAAAAAGTAGACTTTGTTTAGAAAACAAAAAACTCTCACATTCACCAGTTCCCAGTGCAAAGCCAAATCAGCACTCTCTTCTGCATCAGAGTAAATTTTGGTTTTTCCTTAAATTGGTATTGTTGTGTTGTGAATTTTCTCAATGAGTGCAATAAGATGTGTCTTTTTTTTAAGCTATGTTCAATTTATTATTAATTAAAGACTGCAGGGATTTTAACAGTACCAGCCTAAAATCACTACTAGCATTTTAAATGTCTGCACTTATCTGGTTTTGTTTAGGCTACAGAAAGTCTTCCAATTTCAGATGCGTAATTGCAGCAGACACTGACCACTCTGCAGTTTTAACTCCTGCGAAATCCGAATTATCATTCTTACAATCAAACATCAGACAGCAATAAATGCTGGATATGTTTGTCTTTCATTCACATACCAACATGTGACACATGCAACAAAATAAACAAACAGGCTATAATTGATTCAAATGAAACATATAAAACATTGATAGGGCAAAGCTACAGATGTCAGCAGTATTAAGTATTAATGAGATGACGGAAGTGAAAAGTGAATATTCAAGCAGAAGTGAAAGACCAGCTTACAAACCATCATCAAGAGGCTGATCTGCAATAAGACAATGGACAAGCCTTCTGTAGAAAGTAATATTGCAGGATCCTGGAATGATCACTCACTACCTGCTTATTCGTAGTGTTATTCAACATATTCATCTTCAATTAAGAGATGTGAGATAATTCATATGACGACAATCAAATGCACAAAAGGAAAAAGATGACAAATTATTTCATAGTAATTTCTTTAACTAGACAATACCTTCAAAAGTTAAATGCTGAATAGTAAAGCTGCATTCTTCAATTCTTACTTATAATTAATATAAATTTAGTTTGATATTAGTTAATATCAAATAATCTAGATAATAATCTAGAAAATCTGTGTAGCAGAATTCTGGGAGTTAAGAACTGAAGATGCATAGATCTCCTCATTGGTGCAGTGTTCTACATTATTCCCACCAGTAGAGCTCTATTGGTGACATAAGCAAAGAACATCGGGTTGGTGAAGTGGCGTCCAGAACTTGAAGCTATTTGGATGGCAGTCTCCTAAGGCCAAGAGCATGGAAAACAGAAGCTGATGAGACTACGTACTTCCAAGTTCTTCCTCCCCTCAGACAAAAAAAAATCTGTTATTTTTTTCTCGTGACTCTCTTAAAGATTAAAGTTTTAAAAGGTTTTTCAAGCTCCAGCTTCCCCATAACCTTAAAGGCTCTGAGCCCCAGTTTCGGACTAGAATACCAGAGGTCAGCCCTGCTCCCACTACTTTCAACCAGTTCCACTTACACTGATATTATGCTGGGTCTCAACTGAAAATTGAGATACAAGAAGCTCCTAATCTAGTAATCACCAGCATTGATCATGTTGACAGCAATTGACATTAGCTCTACTCTCTGCTGTCTCAAGTCAAGAAACTGGCAGAGGCTGATGGAGTCCTTCCCTCAGGGCACCAGGAAATTCTGATTTAAGGCCAGGATCCAGGGTAACTACTGAATTTAGGGATCAACTTCGCTGGTACAGCAATTTTGGGGTGAGTATTAGGCACAAAGTGACCTTTAATACTGCATTTTAAAGAAAATTGCAACACTTAAGACTGAACAAGGTCTTGCATACACTGCATAATATTTTCCAAATAATATTCTGTCATATTTATAAAACTGAAAACAATACTGAAATCAAACTCATTAGCACTCTTGCATTCCCTGCTGAATTCAGGATAAATAATCTCTTCACTGAATGAAGCAGTATATCGAGCTAGTTTGGCTGAAACAGTCATTATAGAGGTCAACAGCGAAAATTCTAATTTTATTTTGATCATCCTCATCTGAAACGTCCATCAAATAGATTAATTTCATATAATCTGCAGTCTTTATCAGCCAATGATCTTACAGTGCTAGTCTGGAATGGTTGCTGCAAGTGCATCTGCTGCAAATCATGCTTTATATGTTGTAACAGCAGGATCTGTTCTATCAGAAAACATCCCCTGCCTGAACTTAAATAAACACAAAAAGAAATCCATTCATAGAAAACATTTCAATCTGGTCACAATAATTCAACTGTAATTTAACTTTACGCAGTCCAGATGCGATGCATTTCAATTCCTTTCCTTAAAATTTAGATTTTCTATAGTGATAGCATTTGATAAGATGCTGACATTTACAACTGCAATTAGATATACTGACTTCACAAACCCTAGGAGATATGGCAGGTCTGCAATCAAAAAAGCATTACGCCTTTGATCTTTCCCACTGAATTACACAGAATCAAAAAGGAGAGATCTCCATGAGAATATTTCCAACAGTAGTGAGATGCATCTGTGATGCTTTCCCTCCCAACCTCCACTAATGAGCCTGGGTAACTGGGACTTAAGTTACCAAGCCGAAGGACAGCTGGCAGTATCTCTTTGTCTGGAATCCTTTTTAAACATATTAGAAAGCTCTGGAAATCTAAGATGCAATTCAAATGAAATGCCTCAGCTTTAATAGCCATCTTATCTTCAATTCCTGGGATCAGGAAATCTGGTAGGCGAATGAAAACTAAAAGGCCTGAACCCAAATTAAGTGTCTTTACAGCACTGCTTGTGAACCAGTAAAAATTGGAGAAGTCACTTCGAGCACAATAAGCTACACAGAGCTGACAAGTGTGGTTAGGTCTTGAGCAGAATTCCCAACTGTGGATGCAATGTGTTTAATCACTATGGTGGTTGTGTGAGAGTAAGGGTGAAGGGTATCAGTTCTCTAGAAGGTGGATGTCAGGTGTCTGTCAGATGGCAGAGGGGTTGTTAGCATTAATGAACGGGGAGTCCGTTTTATAGTTAGCCAGGAATTAGGCACTTAATCTTCCAAGTTTTACTAGCCAACGATTTAATAAATTGGAAACCTCTGAAGTCTCCCACTCGAATTCAGAACTCGAAACTTCTCCCAAGGATCCCAGCTGCCGAGTAATTGCCATCAGAAGTTAGACTCTCCAGTAAATGCTGTGTAGTCAGTGCAGGGAAATAATGATAATGTTGGTTGACTCCTCACTCCTGCGTTCCAGCTTACCAAATGCTTCTGGCAAAGTTTCCTGATTTTCCTGTGCCTGTCTCGGTAGGGTGACCACACGTCCTTTGTGTTTGGGTGAGCAGGTAGCTTCTTTCTGGCAGTCCTCAGAGTGCCAGGCCTTCTTCCTCAACTTGCTGCAAAGACATGTCAATGCCATACTCACAAACAAGAACAGAAATTGCTGGAGAAACTCAGCAGGTCTGTGGGAAGAAAGCTGAGTTAACATTTTAAGTCCGGTGACTCTTTATCAGTGACTTGCTCACCAGATTGTGCTTCTGAGTGTAATCTAGAAAGATTGAAAACCTGAGCTGGAGGAGAGTGCAGTTGTATGCTTGCACCTACATCCTCAGAAAATTCTGACTTCCACAGATATGGAGGCACCCAACTGAAGGTGAAACTACTCACAGCCCCTCAGATGTCTCTTCTCAGGAGACTCCAGAGGTGGCTGGGCCTCTACCCCGATTCCTCACCCTTCCTCCCCTTCTGACCTTTAGAAGTTCCAGCCAAGGGAATTTCACCCCTTAGCATGTCTGGGCCATCCAGACACAAATACCACCAGGGTCACCCAACCAAACCTCCAGGGCCAACAGACTCCACTGCTGAACAGGTCCTCCACATTACAGAACTACAGACTACATTACAATGTTGTGGGAGAGAAAGGAAGAAGAGAGCCTATTGAGGGCACTTCGGTGGCACAGGTGACATTGCACACTAAATAAATTCTCACAATTGCACGACTGTAACCATGTCAGCATGATATCCAACTTGATGTCCACACTTGATGGACCATGGATCATGTCTGTGTTGAGAACCTGCTACACCATTTCTGAACAAGATGAACAAGGTATGGAGAGTGCTATGGGCCCTTCCAATACCTGCCTCATCCTATAATATCTTTATTCTTTCCCTGGTTTATGTGTCCAAAAATGTTGGCATGAATGAAGTGGTCACAGATATCTGGGGCAGGGGTGTACACAGCAAACAGGGAATCAATGCATTTGGATCGCCCATGATTAGGGACCCTGTGGGTCTGCGTCCCGTATAGTGCATGGGTCTGTGTGTAATGTTGCTTCCCTTTAAAGGGACTCACATTGGTAGGGTCTCCATCCCTCTCCCTCCTAGGTCAAGATACTTACCTCACCAATTCCAAATGTGGTTGCAGCCATTTTCTTCCCATTGCATACTTTCAATTTCCAGCACGATGGAAAGTGACTGTGAGCAGTCTTTGGCCAGTGGAATCCAGTCTCTGCCTCTAGGTGACATCAAGGCCCTGAACATTCAGATCCCCCTTCTGGTAATCCTACCCATAATTTCCATAGGCTTCACACCTCTCCAAGACTCCAACAAACCACTTTATATATGCCTGCACCTGCCCACCTTTCCCCTCCAGCCTTTGGCATATGAGGTGACCTTGCCAGGTGTAATCCTGCATTGAGCTCACCTTAAGCCAGAGTATTCCTGACTGTAGACAAACATGTTCTCACATAAACTCAATTCCATCCACACTTTACCATATCCCCCTTGACAATACTGCAATTTCCCTTCACAATTATCATCATCCCCTTTCCCCAAGCCTGCAGCCCCCAAACCCGAAGATTAGGTTCCCGACTCCCCTCCATTTTTTTAATATGCACTTGTGGGATGTGGCCATGACTGGCTCCCTAGCATTTATTGCCCATCCCTAGTTGCCCTTGAGAAGGTATTGGTGAGCTGCCTTCTTAAACTGCTGAAGTCCACATGCTGTAGGTTCACTCACAATGCCTTTAGGGAGGGAATTCCAGGATTTTTACCCAGCGCCGGTGAAGGAATGGTGATATATTTCCAAGTCAGGATGGTGAGCAGCTAGGAGAGAAACTTACAGCTAGTGGTGTTCCCATATATCTGGTGTCCTTGTCCTTCTAGATGGAAGTGATTGTGGGTTTGCAAGGAGCTGTCTAAGGATCATTACAGAATGGTGATTCTGCTACAGAATGTCAGTGGTGGAGAAAGTAGATGCCTGTGGATATACTGCCAATCAAGCGGGCTCCTTTGTACTGGATGGTGTAAAGTTTCTTGAGTGTGGTTGGAGCTGCATTCATCCAGGCAAGTGGGGAGTATTCGACAATACTTGTACCCTGTAGATGGTGGAGAGGTTTTGGGGAGTCAGGAGATGAGTCACTCGTCACAGTATTCCTAGCCTCTGACCCATTCTTGTAGCCATCGTGTTAATGTGACAAGTCCAGTGAGTTTCTGGTCAATGGTAAGTCCAAGGATGTTAGTGGTGAGGGATTCAGAGATGGTAACACTAATAAATATCATGGGGTAGTGATTAAATTGTCTCCTATTGGAGATGGTCATTGCCTGGCACGAATGCCACTGCCACTCATCAGCTCAAGCTTGGATATTGTCCAAGTCTTGCTGCGTTTTGATATGAGCTGCTTTAGTATGAGGAGTTGTAAATGGTGCTGAACATATCCACTTCTGTACTTATGCTGGAGAAAAGGTCATTGATGAAGCAGCTAAAGATAGTTGGGTGTAGAATACTACCCCAAAGAACTGTGGCAACTTGTCCATCCCCATCAGCCCTTACCACCAGTTTCTGCAGATGGACATAACAGATTGACCACAGCCTTGAGACAACTAACTAAATAGCCACAATTGAGGTGCCCAGACCCAAATGATGTCTGTACATCTCCCCAACTGCATTAGCCCTACCCTTGGACATTTTAAGTTTAAGGGCATTTTAAATTCACATATAACAAGTACTGGAGTAACAATGGACCCTCACTTATGCAACTGATACTACGTCCTAAATTTTCCTCTGCTATTGCTTGACAATTCAAGTGGGATGGTGGTAAAACTGACGGGGAAATGAAGCTGCCAGCTTCCTACCAGCTTCTCCACCATCCCCTCATCTTAGTTTTCTGTTCCTCGTCAATCCTAGGATGACTCCAAGCATTCTTTAACTTCCAATAGATAGTATCAACAAAGGTGAGACAGTAACAACTTGAAACTTTGGTGTTGTCTCTTTTGGAAGGAGAGGGTGTCCTGAAATAGGCAGTCCATCCCCCCATTAGCATTCAGACTTGAACCATTTGGTCCCTTTGACAAACCAGATGAGTTGGACTGGGAATTTCAAGGCCAAACTACAAGATACTTATCCTCTTATATAAGGCAAGAGCATCCCAGAGTAAAGTGACTTCTTCAAACCAACGACAGAAAGGAACAAATCTGATCTTTGTGGATCATTGAAGGGCTTCAGGCTGAAAAATTATATTTTAAAGCAGCCTCTAAAATTATACAGAGAATGAGAGCCTCCAAATTTGAACATCTGTATGAGTAGTATGCCCAACCTCCTGTAAAGTGCTTCCAGATTTAACTGGCAGCATGTATCTGGGCAAACAATGATTACTAGGGGCCCTGTTCTTATTTTGCAAGGCTTGACTAATAAAGTCTTTTTAATGCCTTCTTAATATCTTTGTAGATATTTTCAAACAGGCTGTTCGGACACATTATATACATCTCTGAAGCAGGTGGGACTTGAACCCAAGCCTTCAGGTCCACTAACCTCCATATATATTTGTTCTGCTACTTCCAGCATTTGTGGAAATGAACACCATCCCTCATTATTTTGAATATATTGCCTTGCCTGGCTTAGCTCCCTAAATGCATTACAGCACCACTTCTCTGGAAAAATATTTGCCACTTTTCTAACCTCCTGAGTAGTTCATTAATATGTTTCTGCAATGTATTGCAGTTCTGATGAAAGATAATCTGAAATTATAACTGCTTCTCTCTCCACAGATGCTGTCTGACCTGAGTATTCCAACCATTTTGTGCTCTCATTTCAAATTTCCAGCATATATAATATTTTGCTTTCATTGATGATAGTGTAAAACCTTGATGACAGGTCTGGCAACCCTCTTCATGATGATATTGCTCATAACCTGTTGAAGTACAACATGCCTGGATCATACCAGTCCTGACTCCCTAAGAACCAAGTCCTCATGACACAGGAGTCTAAAGCCTTCTCTCCTGCACCATTCCTCCAAGCACACATTCATCTGCACTGTTTTCCTATTGCTGTATTCACTAGCCCATGACACCAAAAGTAATCTGAAGATTATTGCCTTTAATATCCTGGATTTCAATTTCGTTCCTAGGTCTATGAAATCTGCCTGCAGGACCTCAGCTCTTTCTAATTGCATAATTGGTACAGATTTCAACAACAACCTCTGGCAGCTCATCTTTGCCCCATCCCCACACCTCAGAATGTTCTTACCAATGATTTATTTCTCTTAATTTGTTTGTTATTTCCCAGAAAAGCATCAAAAATTGTACATTTATGAAAACATTTCTGGGAACAATTAGCATTCAAGTTTATTGATTTTAGTTTTACGTCAGGAAGATTTTTTTAAAAATATTCATTTATGCATATGGGCATCGCTGCTGGGCAGCATTTCTTGCCCATTCCTAGTTTCCCTTGACCTGCCTCTTGAACTATTGCAGATTGTTTGGTGTAAGTAGAAACACAATGCAATTTGGGAGGGATTTACAGGATTTTGACCCAGCAACACTGAAGGAGCTTTTACATAATTCTGAGAGAATGCTGAATGGCTTGAGGGGAACTTGCAAGCACTCCCGTGTATCTGCTGGCCTTGTCTTTGGTAATAGCAGTGACTGGGAGTTTGGAAGGTGCTGTATTAGGAGCTTTGGCAAATTTCTGCAGTCTATTTTGTAAATGTACACACTGCTGCTACTATGCTGGTGCAGGTTGGGGTACTATCTCCCTCAGATGCTGCAGTTACTGTTCTGTCCCCAGATATATCCAGATCTTTTAACTGGCACAGTTATCTGTGGATCTTCAATTAATATTGGCCTTGGTACATTCATTCTGGCTGCCAAGAGTTGATCTGCATGTTTTCTCCGCTCAACACTGTCTCTCATCTATATGCGATCGGAAAGCAGGCCAGTTTGTGCTACAATGATGTCTGGTGTCCACTTCTCACCAGTGGTGCAACTCCTTGCCTACATTTCTTGACTTTATTAGAAAACATGGCATTTGGCCTATTCACTCATTATAAAATCTGATTCTTTGGTAGAAGTCTAAGCTGACAAGCAGCATCAGCAGGAAAAGCCCCAGAAAATACAACAACCAGAATGATCAATTACAGGTCATTTATGGATCACTTTCCACAGGGCCTCAATTTAGAGACTTAGGAGAAGAGTTCAGGAACTAGGGCTAAATGACCACTGGGTCATCCTGGTCAGGCCTTAAGTAGGAAATGGGAATATATACCTTTAAACGGCCTTCTTTCCATAAGGAAAGCTCTGGCCATATGGGCAGCATGGTGGCTCAGTGGTTAGCACTGCTGCCTTACAGCGCAAGGGACCTGGGTTCAATTCCAGCCTCAGGCAACTGTCTGTGTAGAGTTTACATATTCTCCCTGTGTCTGTGTGGGTTTCTTCCCACAGTCCAAAGATGTGCAGGTTAGGTGGATTGGCTGTGCTAAATTGCCCATAGTGTCCAGGGGGGTGGGTCGGGGTGGGCTGATCCAAGGTTTGGTGTGGACTTGTTGGGCCAAACGGCCTGTTTCCACACTATAGGGATTCTAGGATCATATTCAAAACATCAATATTGTGATAAATGCAATTGAAAGTTTCTGAAAAAAATTAATATAAATACACATTAAGTTTTTTTTGTCAGGAGCTAACTACTTTGAATTTTTTTACTTAAGCAAGTCCAAATGATTGACTGTAAACATAATACTTGCTACACATGGCTTGGATCCATTTATATACTCAATTATAAAATGTTGAAATCTATGAAATATTATCTCAGTTACCATGTAATAAATACATGGAAACACTTAGAATTCCATTTAATCTTAATGATCTTTCCTTCAAACTTAAGGTTGTTATTTCATTTCTAATGAGCCAAAAAGAACATTTAATACAAATCTACCAGTCTTGAGATCTAATGACTTAGCTTGTGCACTGCCAAAAGTACCAATATCTTAGACTTATCAGTATATCTTTGAGCTCATAAAGGACCCCTTTTACTGAATTAAAAGAAATGAATATGTGCAATTTTTCCCCCTTTTTACTCTTAAAGGGGTATATATAGTAGACACTTTCAAACACGTACTAAGTCAGAAAAGGAGCTTAAAACACTACAAAATATTTGCAAATAGAATATTAGGAAATTAAGAAAGTTTAACTGAACACTAATTTATTCTAGATAGAAAGACGAGAAATAGACATGAAATTGGCCACATGGAAAAGTGCAAGGGCTTGTTATTGAAATAGGTATTCCTGTTGGTTTAACATGCTTGTTTAGATGTCACTAATAGTACAAAATGGAAAATCTGAATTTATTTGATTAGTAAAATCATCCACAGCTATTAATGGATTATGAAAAAAAATTAAGTCACAGAATAAATTAATGTACATATTTTATAAACCTAGAAGGTTCGATCATTATGACTGTTTAAGTTGTGACATTGATAAATTAAATGGAGATTTCATTATGCTAGTTAAATTACTGCAGAAGCAGTGGTTCTGCAGGGTTCCAAACCTTTACAATTCAAACTAAAATTTAGATTAAATTATTTCACCAGAAATACAGCAATCGAAAGCAAATAAAACAAAAAGGTATTATAATACAGCAGGCTAGAAGCCTTAAAGAACTTACGATTTTCAAGTATTTAAAAGGCTCTTAAAAGTTCATAACTGCTTTTCACTTTAAAATATTTATTTTGTGATTGCTCGTGCAATTATAGGGTTTGTATGTATTCTTTTTTCAACAAGAAATAGTCTTTCCAACCCTTCACCCAATTTCCCATCACATCTGAAAGACACTTTGTCCTAACAGCACAGTAATCTTCCATTACCAAGTAGTTATTTTTGGCATATACCAATTCATTCAGTATGCGCAGGCTATGTGCTGCTCAAGGGATCAGAGGCAAGCCCATTCTTGTCATCACAGCAAACATCACTGGGTAGTGTTGTAGAAAAGAGAGACCTAGGGGTGCATGTACATAATGCTATGAAATTTGAATCACAGTTAGACAAGGTGATTAAGAAGGTGTTTAGCATGCTTACACTTATTGTTCAGACCTTTGAGCAGAGGAGTTGGGATGACATGTTGAGGTTGTACAGGATGTTGGTGAGGCCTCTTCTGGAGTACTGAGTACAGTTATAGGAAGGGCATTATTAAACAGGAGAGGATTCAGAAAAAAAATTACCAGGATGCAAGGAATGGAGGGTTTGAAATATAAAAATAGAATGGAAAGACTGGGACCTTTTCACTGGAGTGTAGGAGGTTGAGTGGTGCCCTTATTGAGGTTTATTAAATCATGAGGGGCATAGTTAAGGTAAATGACAAGGGTTTTTTTCCCTTGGGCAGGGGAGTTCAAAACCAAGGGGCATATTTTTAAGGTGACAGGAGAAAGACTAAAAAAAAGAATCTGAGGGGCAACTTTTTTTTACACAAAGAGTGGTTCATGTGTGGAATGAACTGCCAGAGAAAGTGATGGATGCAGGTTTAGTTATAAAGTTTAAAGGACATTTGGAGAAGTTCATGAATAGGATAAGTTGGAGGGATATGGGTCAAGCACAGGCAGCTGGGACCAGTTTAACCTGGGAACAAAGTTGGTGTGGACTGATTAGACAGAAGGGGCTGTTTCCATGCTGCATAACTCTATCAACGGATAATGATAACAGGCAGAAAACATTACTGGTTTAAACCCCATTACCTCCCTGTGTTTGGGATGTCTAACAATAGTACCACAACAGCTGTCCTGGTTAAAATTCAATATCACATTACAGTTTGATAATCTAACCTAAAATCCCTTTGAACTGCACAGCTCAGTACAACACCATGTAACGTATGCACTAATATATCAAGGTTCTTCAAAAACTTGTGACAAAACTTTAAATTCTGACCAGAACTAATATTTTCTCCTCTCACATCTGATAATAATGTACCAGGATTTCACATATCATCAAACAGCATACAGTCATGTAACAAAATGAAATTTGTTAACCCATTTCCTCTGTACCTGAAGTGTGAATAATAACAATATTGTTGGTATTATACTGCCTAGACTGTAGGAGGTCTTGTGGCACAATGGTAATATCCCAACTTACAGGCCAGACATTCTGGGCTCACGTCCACGTCAGGAATTGTGGCCATGGAACGTGCAATTATAACATAATCAAGCAGATTGCCTGTCAGCCTGTAAATCCTTCCAACAACACTTAATGACAAGCACTAAGAGCAGGAGAGATCCTTGGTCAGCAATCCTGTAGAAAACAATGGCAAACTGCAACAGTAATTTGTTTGTTGGGGTAGACCAATTCAATGGAAGGCCATGACCCAACCCTTCGAAATGACGACAGGAGAAAAGACAGACTGTCAATATCATTATTTTATCTTTGGATGTCAAGAGCCAGTCCATGCCTTTGCATTTTGATTAGGAGTCTCAACTAGCTTGGAATGCTGCGGAATCATATTAAAAATATCCAGAGCAGATCCGCTCACACTGTTTTCAGTGTGCCAAGAACAGTTCCATTCAGACAATCAAAATGTTGAAGCACATATTAGACAACTTTGTGCTTTACACAGCATGCAGTTACAACCCTTCTCGGGAAATTATAAATCAAAGTAACAAAATTTACTAAACAACAGCCAAATGAAGAAATCACCACTGAAATTACACTTTTTGTAGCCTTCGCTTTAACAAGAAACAGAACCAATACAAATAACATGAATTAACAGGCAAATGATACTTCAAATAGAAAGGTAAATTTCAGCTTAATGCTTGAATTCTGTTGATAAAACCTGTCAAATGTTTTTATCTATACTCAGCTTCAAATGCCTATGCAAACTGTACTTCTCCGTCTATGTCTTTATTAATCTCTGTAATTACTGATTGCTGTCGCTTGTCCCTTAGATGATAATACATGAAGAACAACTATTTAGGTTTATAAAGTGCCTTCAACATAATTCTATACCATAAGATGCTTCATATATATAAGATTATAATTAATATTATATTAATAAGATGTGTGACACTAAGCCATGTATGGATATATTAGACAGATGATCAAAAACTTGGTCGAAGAGACAGGTTTTAAGGAGAGTCCTGAAGGATGAACGTGTGTTAAAGTTTGGAGAGGTATATGGGGGGGGTTTCCACAACCGGAGGGACAGCTCCCAATAGCTGTGCAATTTAGAACTGAGTATGTACAAAGGTTTGGAATTCGAGGTGTGTGCAAACATCTTGAGGAGCTGAGGTAATGAAGAAGATGATAGAGATTAAGGAAAGGTCAGGACATGGAGGCGTTTGTAAATAAGGAATTTTAATCTTAAGATCAGCAGGTGATAGGCAAACGGGATGGTGATGGGCTAACGGTAATATCACTGGACTGTTAACCCAGAGACCAAGGTAATGTTCTGGGGACCTGAGTTCAAATCTTCCCGTGGCAGATGGTGGAATTTGAATTCAACAAAAAATCTGGAATTAAGAGTCTAAAGATAACTATGAAACCATTGTCGATTGACAGGAAAAACATTTTTGGTTCACTAATATCCTTTAGGGAAGGAAATTGCCATCCTTACCTGGTCTGGCCTACGTGTGACTCCAGACCCACAGCAAAGTGGTTGACTCTTAACTGGCCTTTGGGCAATTAGGAATGGACAATCAATTCTGGTCCATCCAGTGACACCTTCATCCCATGAATGAGTAAATAAATTTGAGAGTTAATTTATGTATAGCAGAATTTTGGGTGCCCTCAAGGGAGAACGTAGATCAGCTAGGGACATATTAGAATGGCCCAGTCTAGACATACGCAAGAAACTGTAGAAATAAGGGTTTCAGCTGCAGCTGAGCTTAAATAGGGTGAAGTCAGGTACTGATACAAAGGTGGAAATAAGTCATTGGAAGTGGAAGAATAGTCTAAAGTGTTGGCATAAATAAGAGATCAGAAACTCACCCACTGAAGTTTTATGACTCAGTAGGTAGCACTTTGCTTCAGAGCCAAAAGCTCCAATTTAACATCTCATTCCAGAAACAAGCTAACCATAGCATGACACAGTTCAACAGATTGAAAACCAGTCTGTCAATCTTTACAATACTTCCCCACAACTCCCAAAGTTTGGGGGGTGGGAGGGGGTTGTGGAAGAGTCAGGTTACCACTCAAATCATACAGATAAAAACTGAATCATATGAGAGCAGTTTCAGCCAAATGAATGACAATGGACAGGTGCTGGAAAGGATGGCCAATTGATAAAAATGTGCAGACAATTTGAAGGGAGTGAGGTGTAAAGATTTATGCTTTTCACAGTCAATAGGCCCTCATTTGTGACACTGATATGATTTGTTTCAGGAATGTGACAGAGGTGCAAATCTTACTAGAGGAATGAAAGGGTTTCAATCATAGAGTTCTGGAATGAGATCAAATTTTGAAACTGGCAACGCATTCAAGAACTTTGGAGTTGAAAAGGAGATAGGAATGGATTGGTTGTTTGCGAGGATGACGGAATTAAGATCACTTTTCTTATCTCCAGCAAATACGGGCCTCACCTCAAATTTCCCCATAGAAAGGAAGATTGGAAATTAAAGAAAAGTTTGCAAGGGGAATGAGGAGTGGGAATTCAAGGATTTTTTGAGGAATGAAGTGATGATGATACATTTGAGAGAGAGTAGGCCAATATTTAAAGGAATGGTTTACAATATTTACTAACACAGGGGCCAAAGGGGATGTTAAGCTTTTTGCTGGAAATAGGATCAATTAAAAAAAAATTAATGCCATTACAGGTAATCCTCAGGGATCACAAAGTAAATAATTCAACTGGAATAGAACCAGCACACAGAATTTGGTATTTAAATGCAAAAAGTTTTTAAAATGTTCAAAATTTTGGCAAAGATTTATGGCTCGGGCTGTGAGTGAAGTTGTTGACTTGCTCACCGAGCTGGCTTGTTTTCATTCAGACATTTGGTCACCATGCGAGAAGACATCATTAGTGGAACCTCCGATGAAGCGGTGTTATTCTACTCTGCTTGGAATTTATACTGTTTGGTCCATTATGGTGAGTAGTGTAATTTCCCATTTTGATCTGTATGGGTTTATATATGGACCGGAATATGTCACCTAGCATGGTGATGAAATTTCTGTCCGTCCTCCCTGGACTGACTTATCTCCTCCCTACACCCCACCTACACTCACCTTTACTGGCTCCATCCCCACCTCTTTGACTTGTCTGCCTCATCTCCACCTATCCTCTCCTCTATTCATCTTCTATCCACCTTCCCCCCTCTCCCTATTTATTTCAGAACCCTCTTCCCCTCCCCCATTTCTGATGAAGGGTCTAGGCCCAAAACGTCAAGCTTTCCTGCTCCTATGATGCTGCTTAGCCTGCTGTGTTCATCTAGCCCCACAGCTTGTTATCTCGGATTCTCCAGCATCTGCAGTACCTTTTATCTCTGAACAAGAACAAGCCAGCTTGGCGAGCAAATCAACAGCCTCGTTTTTAAAAGGTGGTGGAGAAATTCATGAAGCTACAAAAAAAAAAGCATTGAAGTCTTAGCAAACAAGCAAGTGCTACATGCAAAAGCAAATGAACTTGAGTATTCAGCCATGCAATTAGAATATGGTGTCCAGTTTTAGGTGTCCTGCTCTGAGAAGGATGTCAAGGGCATGGAGAGGATACAAAAGAGATGGTATCAGGGACAAGAGGCTTTTTAATCATTGGTACAAAGAAAGCCGAGACTAATTTAAAAAATGATTTTTCACAATTTTGATTGATTTGTCAAGTAAAATGCAAAAGAAATGCACAAAAAGCAGGGGAATGGAATTAAATAAGTAACTGTTCAGAGAATGGGCACAATTGAAACAGATCTTTATGTGTTGTAACATCCAATAATTTTATTGCATCATATTTAGTATTATTTAACTACAGTAGGAAACTGAGCACCAATCGACAAGGCACGGGTATGTCAGGCAAAATTGCCCTGTTCCATACACATTATAGAACATAGAAGAGTACAGCACAGGGCAGGCCTTTTGACCCACCATGTCTGTGCCAACCATGATACCTTTCTATCTGCCTGCACATGGTCTGTATCCTTCTACTTCCTGCCTGTTCACATGTCTGTCCAAATGCCTCTTTGACATGGCTATCGTATCTGCTTCACCACTTCCCCTGGAACCGTGTTCCAAGCATCCACCACCCACTGTGTAAAAAAAACTTGCCTCACACATGTCCTTTAAACTTTACCCCTCTCACCTTAAGCTCTCTGCCTAAAAGCGATTGAAGCAGGAAACCTATTTAAAGACTCAAAACTGAGACTGATAGATTCTTATTGTGCAAGGGGTTAGGAGCCAAAAAATATGGATAGAGAAGGGCTGAATGGCTTCTTCCTGTTCCTATGTGACAGACTGAACGGCTGGATGGTCTCCTCTTGTTCCAGTGTTGCAGACCTAGAAAGTGCTGAATGCCCTCCACCTGTTCTTGCCTAACAGGCTCAAGAAGGGGTTGATTCACCTCCTGTTCCTGTGTAAAAGTCTGAGAGGCTGAATTATCTCCTCCTGTTTCTATGTCCTTCCTCCAACGTGCCTATAATGGACAACTTGGTGGCTTGGTGGTTAGCACTGCTGCCTCATAGCGCCAGACATCCAGATTCAATTCCAGCCTTGGGTGACAGTCTGTGTGGACTTTGCACATTCTCCTCGTGTCTGTTTTGCTCCAGTTTCCTCCCACAGTCCAAAGATGCGCAAGTTAGGTGGATTGGCCATGCTAAATTGCCCCATAGTGTCCGAGGCTGTGCAGGGTACATGGATTGGCCACGATAAATATGGGGTTGTGAGAATTGTTTGGGATGCCTTTCAGAGGGTCAGTGCTACTTGATGGGCTGAATGGCCTCTATCTGTACTGTAGAGATTTGATGGTTCTATGTCTATGCCATTTACAAGTTATTCTCCCACAGCTAAACTGCAGTGAAGTGTGTTATTTAAAATTATTAATCACCATTTTTCAAGGTCATTAAAGCCTGTCATTCTCCAGTAATAACCGCTAAAACTGAATCATGCCTCATAAACAATGTAGAAAATCCAAAACACCTTTAAGACTACTGGGAAAGGACAGTATGGGTGCAGTAATGTCATGATAACAAAAACCCTTTAATTTCTCTTAAAAAAATACGGTTTTGAGAAGTCAATAATTGAAGTAGCTGCCATATCACTTTGCCATTCACAAATCTATGTTGACTAGTGTTCCAAACTTACCTATATGTTAAGATGATTTTAAATGCCATCTACTCTTGCAAATGTACTATACATTTATTTAACAATATTCAAGTGAGGTCAAGAAAATTCCAAAAAAGTTAAAACACATTTTGATTAAAATATACATAAATGCTAAAATCAAATATTTATTACAAACTGTCATGATGGTAACTTTACATTAGTCATGATCTGACAAAGGAGTTTTTTCAGAAATGTTCATCATAGTAGGAAATCTGATGTCAAAACTACAATATCAATTGATTCGGCTGGACATCTAAAACGTAATTTTGCTTAGGCTTAAGATGATAAATAGGAATAAATAAACGCTCCTTGCAGGAGACGGGAGGGGGGTCATAAATTACTAAGGATTTGTTTTTCAGTTTAAAAAAGAAACCTTTGGAAATGGCAAACTATGAATCCTTCGTAAGATACATGTATATTAACCAATCGTCTTCCACATTCAATTTTCACTTGCCTTTGTACTCAAGAATATTTCGATCTGATTGCGAACAGCTAACAGGAATTCAGCAGGGTTCTTTTAATGTCAACGTGCTAACAACTGATTCCCACGGACTGTAACTGCGTCGAGTCAATTTCTTAGCTTTCCCAGTGTTACCATGACTTTGCGCACTGACAATACAGAGCACGTCAGTTCATTACCAGTCCCTCACTCGTGGATTTTCCAACATCTTTTGATGGAAAAAGGCGAGTGCCCGTCACAATTCAGCAGGGAATTTTCTACATCCGTGTTACTATGTTACTAATCTCACTGACGAATATTTGGTACTCGGGTAGCTTCCTAAAGATGTTTCTAAGCATCACCCTACTGTATTTTCTCTCGTGCCGTCAATGGATTCTGCCAGTTCAGGTGGAATAATTTTAAATCCATTGGCTTTGTTACCATAAAACACAGTATTGTTTAGAAATAGATAAAAACGCACAATTAACAGTATTGCCATCTGTTACCGTTCATTTAACCAACGCTAAAAGTCACCTGGCAAGTGTTTACGGAGAGGGATGGGGGAGGAAGGGTTCTATTTCTGAATGGAATGAATGTATAATTTGCTTTTCCTACGTGGACGAGAGATGAGGCATTACCGTGGGTAACAATGGCTCCATTTGGGCTCCTTGCTCCTTGCTGTCCATGTCTCCTCTCCGCTGGTACCTGTGCCGCGAGCCCCGCTGCTCTGGCTCGCTGCTTGATATTCGTATCAGGTAACACCGGCCTGGGCGACCAATCGCTCGGCGGCTCCTGGCACGTGATCTATCACCCCAGCCAATAGCAAGTGCGGAGCTGGTATTACCACCAATCACGTTGCCGCGACCGGGCATTATGGGATTTGTAGTTCGGGTAGAAAACCGAACGAGCTGCGGATGCTGGAAAATCAGAAACAAAAACAGAAATTGCTGCAAAATCTCAGCCGTTCTGGCGGCATCTGTGGAAAGAAATCAGAGTTAACGTCTCGGGTCCAGTGACACTTCTGATTTCTCTCTCCCGAGTTGCTAAGATTTTCCAGCAATTTCTGTTTTTGTTGGCCCATTCTGTTGATCCGCGCGCCCCGCGGCTGCTAAAGTAATTGTCCTCGTATATTGCGTTACCGTTCCTGTTCTATTCGGATTTTTAATCGGGTCTGCATTTTCGGTGACGGTACTTTAGTGTGGCTGCCGCATTTCGCACAGATTGTGCATAACGGCGTGAAAAAGCTCTGGTTGCACGTAGACAATCTCCTACCGTGGCTAATTATAGATCATCAAAGGGACCACGGATAATCCGAAAGTGAATCTCGATTTGCCCAGAGAATTGCTGGGGAGACGGCGGCTCAACACAGCCCTCACCAGGAGACGGCTTTTTATGAACATTAACTGCGTCCCCATTTATTATGTGCTGGGATTGGATTAAATCCTGTTCAGTTTAATGAATGGTAAAATACTCTCCCACTTATTTCTATATATATTTGAAAATGATGATGACTGCTGTGCAATTTCACCTTATATCAAATGCAGTGCACATCATTTTCTCGGGAATAATAAACATTATGACCGAAATGGTTTGATTTTGAACCTATTTGATGCATTAGCTGATTAAGTCGACAGAAACGTTTCTGGAAGTGCCCATGAATCCTGCAGTTCGTTTGATATCCATGAATATTCCGTTGATGTATTCATTGCAGAGGCCTACAACTAAAACAAAACATCCAAAATATTTCTGTTTTACACCGAATAACGGGAAGAAACAAGGAATGCTCCCCGTAAATTGTATGGCAATCCATTACTGTGCTGCATTGTAACGGTTTTTGATATCGTGGTCATCTTCAGCGCTATATTAATACGTAATAACCGCTGCGATAAAATCCTTACAGACGCTCATTTGGTTAGAAATATAATTTGCCCTTATCACTCAGCTGAAATGCGGCTTGGTGATTTGACATCTACATCTTTCGTCAAGCTCCATTGGATGCTCAAACTACGTTTACTACAGAGTTTATGACGCACGGATAAATTGATATGGGGAAATAAAACAGCTTGTTTGCCTTGAGATATGAAGAACAGGCAACCTAGAGCATCCAGTCACTGAAAGGGTTGAACGCAGTAGTGCCTACCCTGAGGACCGAGAAAAAACTCGCACATTACATTATCAGTTTAGCTACAAGGTAAAACTGTAGCTTTGAATTACTTGCGCTGCCAATATCCTGCCAATTTGCCCCTCCCTTAAAACACGTTGTATGATCTACAGCCAAATTCCGCTGTTAAAGATCGAGGAAATTTGGTGTCACTGTGAAGACGCGCGTTAATGTACCCTTAAACGCTAACCATCTTTATCGCTGTTTGAGTATTGAACCCCACATACTACAATTCACGGCTCGGTTGGCAGCGCACTCATTTCTGTCTCCGAGGTTGTGGTTTTCGGATTGAAGAAATCAGGTGGAAACCTCAAGTTCCAGGAATGGAGAGGTTTAAGTCACAAAAGTCATACTCGTATGTGTGTCACTGAGGGATTGCTGTCTTTATCTGAAGCTGAAATTCCTTCCGATGAGACATATACCGAAGATCCGACTGTCAACACAAGAGAACGTAAAAGATCACAAGGTGCTACTTCGGATAAAGGCATGGGAGCTCTCCCTGACGTAGTTAGTCTGTACCCCTCCTCCAACATCACAAAAGTGGACATCGTCTGGTAGTTGCTACATTGTCTGCACATTGTTTCCTATGCTACAGTAGTAACTACGTATGAAAATAAGCACTCCATTGACTAGAGCACTTCGAGATTCTCTAAGGACAATATTATTGCTTTTGAAAAGAGATTCTGCTTAGGGATAATGACCAGTTGAAAATTAAAAGTGCAATCACAAATACAATAACCTTTGGATTATTACTTAATAGGCTCTGTGGCAGGCAAATTACAACAGAGTAAATAAGAGGAGAGAGTTAAATGTATGGCTGAAAGGTAGATGTGGGAGAAATAAGTTCTAATTCTGAAAACATTATCTTTGGTCTTCAGTTGGGACAAGCATGCTCAAAAGTTAAGTAACAAGAGTGGTAGAAATGGCCTTAAACTAAAGAGTGAGGGATGGGATAAAATGAAGAATAAGTTCAAGGCAATAGAGCGTTGAAGTTGCCGTCTGAATTTTGGAAAGGACACAGCATATAAACAACTTGCAAATTGATAAGGCCTGAAGTTGTTAGAATGGCAAGAAGACACAATTAAGATATCTGAATGTACCCAAGGATTGTAAAAAGAGAATAAAATGCATGAATTCATAACATAAACAAAAATAAATATGTATGACCTGATAGCCCTTTCAGAGATGTCTTGAAAGGTGACCAAGGCTGGGCCTAAACTTTCAAGGGGACTTGATGCTTCAAAAGAGCAGAAACTAATCTGGTGGGGAATGTGAGTTAATTTAGGATGATGTAGTACAGTCATGAAAAATTAACTTAGTTCAGAAGATCTAATTGTAAAATTAGTTTGGATAGATATAAGAAGTAGCAAATGTAAGATGGCATTAAGGAAGTGGTTAATAGATCCCCTAATAGCAACAATACTTTGGGACAGTGTATATGGAAAGAAATACTGGTGGGCTTGTTAAAAAGAAAATACTAACACTGCCATACTGTAGGTTATTTTAATCTCCATATAGATTGGATTAAATTGATTGGCAAAGATTCTGGTATCAGTCAAAAAGCAGGTTATTTGAGACCTCAGGCCTTCTCTGTCATTTAATTGGATCATGGTTGGTCTGTTCGTGATTTGAATTTCATATTTGCATCTACTCCCAATAACCTTTGATTCCATTGCCTCACAAAAATCTATCTCCACCTTAAAAATATTTAATGACCCTGCCTGCACTGCATTCTGACTCAGAGAATTCTGAAGTCACACAACCCTCAGAGAAAAAAAAACTCTCCTCCTCTCTGTTCTAAATAGGTGACCCCAAATTTTAAAACAGTGTCTCTAAGTTATGTACTTGCGCACATAAGGAAACATCCTTTTGATATCTACCATGTCAAGAGCCCTCACTCGATTGATTGATTGACTGATTGATTGTTGTTGCATGTACAGGAACAGAGTGAAAAGTATTGTTGTGCATGCTATACAGGCAGATCGTACCACACAAAGTGCATCAGGATAACAGAACAGTGCCAAAAGTTTCACAGCTGCGCAGAACGTGCAAAGAGACAGATCAGAATTAACATTTGAGAGGTCTATTTAAAAGTCTGATAGCAGTGGGAAAGAAGCTGTTCTTGGATCTGTTCATACATGTATTCAAACTTTTATATCTTCTGCCCAATGGAAGAGGGTGGGAGGGGTCTTTGATTATGTTCATTGCTTTCCCAAGGCAATGGGAAGTATAGATGGAGTCAATGGATAGAAAGCTGGTTTGCATGATGGACTGGGCTGTGTTCAGGACTCTCTGTAGTTTCTTGTGGTCTTGGGAAAAGCAGTTGCCATACCACACTGTGATGCATTCAGATAGGATGCTTTCTCTGGTGCATCTATAACAATTAGTAAGAGTCCTTGTGGACATGCTGAATTTCCTTAGCCTCCCGAGGAAGTAATGACTTTAGTGTGCTTTCTTGACCATTGCTTCAATATGGGTGGACCAGGACAGATTGTTGGTGATCATCACTCCCAGGAACTTGATGCTCTCAACCATCTCCACCTCAGCACCATTGATACAGGCAGGAGTGTGCCCTCTACTCTGATTCCTGAAGTCAATGACCAGCGCCTTTGTTTTGCTGACATTCACAGAGAAGTTATTGTCTTTACACCGTGCTGCTAAGCACTCAATCTCTTTGCTGTACTCTGTTGTTTGAGATCTGTCCTACAATCATGGTGTCATCAGCAAACTTGTAAATGGAGTTAGGGTGGAATTTGGCCATGCAGTTGTGAGTGTACAAGGAATATAACAGTGTTGTGGGGCACTGGCATTGAGGATTATGGAAGAAGAGGTGTTGTCGCCTATCCTTATTGATTGTGCTCCACGGGTTAGAATGTCAAGGATCCAGTTATAGCAGGGGGAGCCAAGATCTAGGAATTTAGAGATGAGTTTGTTTGGAATTATGGCGGAACTGTAGTCCATAAGCAGGAGCCTGATGTAGGTATCCTTGTTATCCAGATGTTCTAGGGATATGTATAGGGCCAGGGAGATGGTGTCTGCATGGACCTGTTGCACCACTAGGCAAATTGCAAGGGATTAAGGCAGTCTAGGAGGTTGGAGTTGATGTGATCCATGACTAACCTCTCAAAGTGCTTCATAAATATGAAGTCAGAGCCACTGTGCAGTAGTCATTGAGGCACGCTGCCTGGTTTTTCTTTGGCACTGTGATGATGGTGGTCTTCTTGAAGCAAGTGGGGATTTCAGGTCATAGTAAGGAGAGGTTAAAGATGTCTGTGAATACTCCCTCCAGCAGACAGTGTCTGAGTGCACAATTGGTGACTCTATCTGGGCCAGTTACTTTCTGTGGGTTCACTCTCAAGAAGGCTGATCTGACTTCTCCGGGGGTGACTATGAGTAGAGGTGCACCCAAGACTGTTGGGATAGGTGATGTTGTTTCACTGACTTTCTGTTCGAAATGAGCATAGAATGCATTGAGCATTCTTCTAAACTCTTCTAAACTCCAGTGATGTAAACTTACACTGTCCAACCCATCCTAATATGACAATGCACTGATTCCTGGATAACAAGGTGTGGAGCTGGATGAACACAGCAGGCCAAGCAGCATCATAGGAGCAGGAAAGCTTGACGTTTTGGGCCTAGACCCTTCATCAGACCCTTCAGCATATGCAGTACCTATTATCTCTAGCACTGATTCCTGGTATTGATATAGTGAACCTCCTCCGAACTATCTCCATTGCATTTATATCTTTCCTTAAAGACGGAGACCATAACTGCAAACAATATTCAAGATGTGGTCTCACCAATGCCCTGCATAACTGAGGCAGAGCATTGTTACCTTTATGTTCAACTTCTCTTGTAATAATGATTAGCATCCCATTAAACTTCTTGAGTATATGCTGCATCTATATGCTAAAGCTTTGTTACTCATTCAAGAGAGCACCTAAATCCTCGGCACCTCAGAATTCCACAGTTTTTCTTCTCAATTTATGTTATACTGTGCTTTTTCATCCTTCATGTCAATGTGAGCAACTTGATATTTTATCTGCCAGATATTTTGCACACAACCTATCTACCTTCATCTACAATCTCCTTGCGACTTCTTCACAACACAATTACTTACCTGAGTGTTATCTGCAAATTCAGCTTCCGTATATTCCTTCTCCTCATTAAAGTCACTGATGTAGACTGTAAATTGTTGAGGGACCAGCACAAATCCCTGCAGAACTCTACTTATCACATCCTGCCAATTAGACAAAGACCGTCTTGTGTATAATCTCCGGTTTCTGCCAGCCAGCCAAACTTCTATCTATGCTAATACATTACCTCAATACCCTCAATTTTTCTGAAGAAGGGTCCAGACCCGAAACATCAGCTTTCCTGCTCCTCTGGTGCTGCTTGGCCTGCTGTGTTCATCCAGCTCTACACCCTGTTACCTCAATACCCTGAGCTGTTATTTTCCACAATAACTTTGCTGTGGCACCTTATCAAATGCCTCCTGGAAATCTAAGTACAGTACACCTACAGGCTCCTTTTATCCACAGCTCATGATATTCCTCCGAAGGTCTCTAATGAGTTCGTTCAATATGATTTCCCTTTCAGTAAACCACACTGACTCTTCCTGATTATCTTGAATTTTCCTAAGCTATCATCTCTTTAATGATCAATTTCAATTACTTCCCCATAACAGACATCAAGCCAACTGGCCTATAATTTCTTGTTTTCTGGCTCCCTCCTTTCTTGAATAGAGGGGTGATATTTGCTGCTTTCCAGTAAGATGGAATATTTCCTGAATTGAGGAAATTTTGGAAAAGTAATACCAATTCATCTACTGGCTCATCTCTTCAAAGACCTTAGGATGACATCCCATCTAGACCTGGACATTTGTCAGCCTCCAATGCATCTGTTTGCTTAGTATGACTTCCCCCATATTTGTAAGTTCACTAAGTGAATATTGAGGAGTATTTGGCACTGAACTAAAATATAAAGTTGGTAAAGGATGGAATTTGGGCAATGATGACCTTGGTTTAGGAGATCAGAATGTAGAACCACTTTGAATGGAGATGACAAATATTCTGGGAAAGAGGTCACTAGTAGCAATGGTCTACAGGTCTTAATAATAATCACAATGTGAGACAAAGTATATGAGAAGAAATATTGAGTTGTTGTGATAAAAGGATGGGATAGCAATCATCATGTATGTCTTTAATTCACATATAAACTGGAAAAATCAGATTGACAATAATAGCCTGGGTGAGGACTTGAGTGCTTTTGACATGCTTTCTTACGTCACCATGTTTTGGAATTGAACAGAGAGCAAGATATATTAAACTTGACATTTATACTGTGAAAGGATTAATTAGTGACCTCAGAGATAAAGCAGTCTTAGGTAACAGCCACAACAAAATGATTGAATTTGCATCTAGTTTGGAAGGAATACTTTCACAATCCAGTTCACATTGTCAGGGAGAAACACTATTACAGAGGCATAGGAACAATCCAGTCAGAGCCAATTTATTGCTAGGTCAACAAAAGAACAAGGCATTGGTTTTCTCAAAATGATGTTCCACTACCTGGACTGATCTGGAGATGCCCTTCAGTACATCTCAGCGAACATGCCCTTGATAGCAGTGGTGTGATACAGCTGTAAAAGATGACACTATAGAGAGGATTAGAGTGAGTGTCAAACAATGGTAGAAATTGGTGGATGATAGAGCTTTTCACGGTCTGCTCGGTGCCTACAGCCACAAACCTGCCTGCCTGAGAACTGAGCAACACCATCATCCAAGTATGGCTCCCTTGGTGAATATATTTGTAGCATTAAAATCTTCTCCTCACAATTCCTGTACAAACAACTCCCAAATCCCATTAACAATAAATCTCATACCTGCAGACATGCACCCACCCATCAATTTCACAACTTGATCCTGCTCAATGGAACTCATGCCATTCACCAGCTTTTAAATAATCAGAGTAAATGGAACAAAGTAGACACCATAACTCACTTTTAATGTATACAGAACATCACGATAACACAAACAACAAAATGAGCACCTAAACGATTTATTTTGGAAACCTAAGGCATTTCCTTATATGTTTTGCCTTACTTCTGCATGGTGTCTTTCTTGTGCCTGACACCCAGCATGAGCCTGAGTGTAAGAGGTCAGCTGCCCAACATGCTGGTCATGATTCAAGTGGGTGAAAGGGGGTGAAGGTTTACGATCAGTTTGTGCCATAACCAAGTGTTTGTAATGTGTGGAAGACAGAGCTCAGAGCTAGCATAGTGCAGTGTGCAACGAGGTGGAAATTTAGCAAGAGCCAGACCTTGTCTCCATTTAACTCCTGTGCCCTGAATGAACCCTGGTGAGAGATTGAGAGAGCAGTGTTAGTACAGGGTTGGGATCCCATGGAAAAGGAAATCAAGCATATGCTAGTACCAGGTTGGGACCCCAGAGGAAACAAAGACAAGGAAGCCAAACACAGGACCCATGAGAATACAGAGAAGCTAGAGCAGGGCCAGGGACCTATGAGGTAAGAGATAGTGAAAAGAGTTGAGGATCAATATAGTGCCAGGGATCCATGGGACACAGAGAGAGAGAGAGTAGTAAATTAGAAGAAAACAATTGACAAAATAGCACAGAGCTCAGAGTTGGAAGAGGTACTAAGGAAGTACTTAAATAAGAAGTGGCCCAGGTAGGTTAACCATTACATTGAGCAGATATTGGGACTGGGACCCACAGGACAGAAATGCTAGGGGAGGTGATATGGAAACTGAGGGAAAATACGTTTTAAAATTTAGCAGGATAATTGCAATAGCCAGTTGCAGTGAGCAGCTGAGTAGTAGAAAATGGGAGGATGTGAGGCTAAATAAGGAGTTGGTGGAAGTGAAGCAGGAACTGGAAAAAGTAAGCATCAAAACAGTAGAGCAGGAGCAGAAGAAGCAGGTGAAAGTGGAACACATGGGATAGTTTCAGAACCAGTGCACTGGAATGAGCCAGAGGCATAGCACGCTGTCAGTGATCAGTACACAGCTCAAACAGCTGAGGATGAGCTGACTGAGAAATGCAAAAACCTACAGGTTACATTCAGAGTCATGCACCAGGCAGGCAAAGAAAACAGACCTTGTTCTGTGAGCCATTTGAAATGCCAGTGCAAGATTAAAAAATTGAAGTCCTAAATTCCCACGCTCATTTGGGACATTAGATTCAGATGGTGACAGCGATTGTGGGATAGACTGGGAGGAAATGGAAAAACAAGCCTGCAGATATGCCAAGAGTAGCAAAGAATGGGGATCACTACCTCCCTTTCCGATGGGAATACATCCTTCTGGCATCTAACGTCCCAACAAATCCATTGATCACAACCAATCAGGACAGCCAGAACAATAATCCAATTACTTATACAAGTCCATTTACAATGGTGTAATTGGTGGGGATAGCAAAAATGATCTCCATATTTGAGCCCACAGCTGACCCTGAATGGTTTTTGAAAGCACTCACCCATCAAGGGTTCTCCGCACACTCGACACTGTCAAGGAGGTAAAATTAATGTTCATGTACCTGAGCCCCGTGATTCATTCTGCCTTACCCAATCCTCAGAATGTGGGATAACGGAGCGGCAGGACACGAAAAAGTTAATCCTCGCTGCTATAAGATACAATAGGAGAGACCCCATGGAGGCATTAAATAAATGTAGGTAGGGTAATTTGTGTTCAGCGTTGGGAGTGCTGAGAGCACGAGCAGGGAAGTGAACTAATATATTCGGGCATTGGCTAAACCCGAAACACTACACATGTAGTGTCTCCCACCCATCCTCCTCCTCTAACCAAAAAAAAGGGTTGGTAAGGTAAGGTTTATTTTTCTTTATTCTTCTGGAAATCTAGAGTAGAGGTAATGGAAGCTAGGAGCAGTTGCATGCTCCTCTTGTAGAATGTGGGATGACTTCACCTGCGAGAAGTGCACCCAACTCCAGCTCCTCACAGACAGTGTTAGGGAACTGGAGCTGGAGCTGGATGAACTCCAGATCATTTGGGAGGCTGAGGGGGTGATAGAGAGGATTTACAGGGAGGTGGTCACACCCAAGGTATAGAACAAAGGTAGCTGGGTGACTGTCAGGACGGGGAAAGAGAATAGGCAGACAGTGCAGGGATCACCTGTAGCCGTTCCCCTCAATAATAAGTATATCGCTTTGGATACTGTTGTGGGGGACAACCTAGCAGGGGAAAGCCATGGCGGCCAGGTCTCTGGCACTAAGCCTGGCTCTGTGGTTCAGAAGACAAGGGGGAAGAATAGGAGACCGATAGTGATAGGAGATTCACTGATTAGGGGAGCAGACAGGAGATTCTGTGGTACTGAGCGAGACTCCCGGATGGTATGTTGCCTCCTGGGTGCCAGGGTCAGGGATGTCTCAGATTGAGTCTACAGGATTCTTAAGGGGGAGGGAAAGCAGTCGGAAGTCGTGGTACACATCGATACCAATCACATAACTAGGAAAAAGGATGAGGACCTGAAAAGTGATTATAGGGAGTTAGGATGGAAGCTGAAAGCTAGGACGAGTAGAGTAGTAATCTCAGGATTACTACCAGTGCCATGGACTAGCGAGGCGAGAAACAGAGAGAGAGCGCAGCTGAACACGTGGCTACAGAGCTAGTGTCGGACGGAGGGCTTCAGGTTTGTGAATCATTGGGATACCTTCTGGGGAAGGTGGGATCTGTACAGGAAGGATGGATTGCACCTGAACTGGAGGGGCAACAATATCCTGGGTGGGAGGCTTGCTAGAGCTCTTCTGGAGGGTTTAAACTTCAGGAGGGGGATGGGAACAGGAGCCACAGATCAGAGGATGGGGTAGCCAGTATATAGACAGATAGAGCAAGCAGAGAGTCTGTGAGGAAGGATAAGCAGTTGATCGGGCAGAGTGGCAGTCAGTGCGATGGGTTGAGGTGTGTCTGCTTCAATTCAAGAAGTGTCAGGAGTAAGGGTGGCAAACTTAGATCATGGATCAGTATTTAGAACTACAATGTTGTGGCCATTACAGAGACTTGGATAACAGGGGCAGGAATGGTTGCTGGATGTTCCAGGGTATAGATGTTTCAAAAGAAATAGGAGGGAGGTAAAAGAGTTGGGGGAGTGGCATTCCTAATCAGGAATGGTATCACAGCTGCAGAAGGGGAGGTTGCTGAGGAGGGTTTCTCCATTGAGTCAGTATGGGTGGAAGTCAGAAACAGGAAAGGAGCAGTCACTTTATTGGGAGTTTTCTATAGACCCCCCAGTAGTAACAGAGATGCTGAGGAACAGATTGGGAGAGGTGCAAAAGTAATAGGGTTGTCGTCATGGGTGACTTCAACTTCCCTAATACAGACTGGAACCTCCTAAGTGCAAATAGTTTGGATGGAGCAGATTTTGTCAGATGTGTCCAGGAAGGATTTCTGACTCAATATGTAGATAGGCCGACTAGAGGGGAGGCCATATTGGATTTGGTGCTTGGCAATGAACCAGGTCAGGTGTCAGAACTCTCGGTGGGAGAGCATTTCGGTGATAGTGATCACAACTCCCTGACTTTTACCATAGTCATGGAGAGGGATAGGAGCGGACGGTATGGGAAAGTATTTAATTGGGGAAGGGGGAATTACAATGCTATTAGGCAAGAACTACGAAGCACCAATTGGGATCAAATGTTCTCAGGGAAATGCATGATAGAATTGTAGAGGCTGTTTAGGGAGCAGTTGCTACAAGTACTGGATATATTTGTCCCACTGAGGCAACAAAAGGATAGTAAGGTGAAGGAACCTTGGATGACAAGATATGTTGAACATCTAGTCAAGAGGAAGAATGAAGCTTACTTAAGGTTGAGGAAGCAAGGACTGGACAGGCCTCTAGAGGTCTACAAGGTAGCCAGGAAGGAACTGAAGAATGGACTTAGGAGAGCTAGAAAGGGGTATGAGAAAGCCTTGGCAGGTAGGATCAAGGAAAACCCCAAGGCTTTCTATACTTATGTGAGGAACAAGAGGATGGCCAGAGTGAGGGTAGGCCCAATCAGGGATAGTGGAGGGAACTTGTGCATGGAACAGGAGGAGGTAGGGGAGGTCCTTAATGAAAACTTTGCTTCAGTATTCACCAGTGAGAGGGACCTTGTTGTTTGTGAGAACAGTATGAAACAGGCAGATATGCTCGAACAGGTTGTTGTTAGGAAGGAGGATGTGCTAGAAATCTTGAAAAACATGAGGGATAGATAAGTCCCCTGGGCCAGACAGGATATAACCAAGGTTACTACGGGAAGCAAAGGAAGAGATTGCTGCCCCTTTGGCATTGATCTTTGCATCCTCACTGTCCACTGGAGTAGTGCCAGAAGATTGGAGTGTGGCAAATGTCATTCCCTTGTTCAAGAAAGGGAAAAGGGATAATCCTGGAAATTACAGACCAGTCAGTCTTACTTCTGTGGTGGGAAAATTATTGGAGAGGATTCTGAGAGACAGTATTTATGATTATTTAGAAAAGCGCAGTTTGATTAAAAATAATCAGCATGGCTTTGTGAGGAGCAGGTAATGCCTCACAAGTCTTGCTGAATTCTTTGGGGATGTGACAAAACACATCGATGAAGGCAAAGCAGTGGATGTGGAGTATATGGATTTTAGCAAGGCATTCAATAAGGTTCCACATGGTAGGCTCATTCAGAAAGTAAGGAGGCATGGGATTCAGGGAAATTTGGCTGTCTGGATACAAAACTCGCTGTCCAATAGAAGACAGAGAGTGGCAGTAGATGGAAGCCTGGAGCTCAGTGACCAGTGGTGTGCCGCAGGGATCTGTTCTGGGACCTCTGCTCTTTGTGATCTTTATAAATGACTTGGATGAAGAAGTGGAAGTGTGGGTTAGTAATGACACAAAGGTTGGTGGAGTTATGGACAGCATGGAGAGCTGTCGTAGGTTACAACAGGACATTGACAGGATGCAGAGCTGGGCAAAGAAGTGGCAGATGGAATTCAACCCAGACAAATGTGAAGTGATTCATTTTGGAAGGTCGAATTTGAATGGAGAATATAGGGTTAATGGCAGGATTCTCGGCAGTGTGGAGGAACAGAGGGATCTTGGGGTCCATGTCCATAGATCACTTAAAGTTGCGACCCAAGTTGATAGGGTTGTAAAGAAGGCGTATGGTGTGTTGGCTTTCATCGGGAGGGGAATTGAGTTTAAAAGCTGTGAGATTATGCTGCAGCTCTATAAAACTCTGGTTAGACCACACTTGGAATATTGTGTTCAGTTCTGGTCACCTCATTACAGGAAAGATGTGGAAGCTTTAGAGATGGTACAAAGGAGATTTACCAGGATGCTGCCTGGACTAGAGGGCAGATCTTATGAGGAAAGGTTGAGGGAGCTGGGGCTTTTTTCATTGGAGCGAAGAAGGATGAGAGGTGACTTGATAGAGATTTACAAGATGATGAGAGGCATGGATAGAGCGGATAGTCAGAGACTTTTTCCCAGGGTGGAAATGAGTATTACGAGGGGGCATAATTTTAAAGTGATTGGAGGAAGGTATAGGGGAGATGTCAGAGGTAGATTCTTCACACACAGAGTGGTGGGCATGTGGAATGCACTGCCGGCAGTGGTAGTGGAGTCAGATACTTTAGAGAATTTTAAGCGGTTCTTAGATAGGCACATGGAGGACAGTAAAATGTAGGGTATGCAGGGTAGATTAATCTTAGTAGGATAAGAGGTCGGCACAACATCGTGGGACGTAGGGCCTGTACTGTGCTGTAGAGTTCTATGTTCTATGCTCTATGCTCTATGTTCTATCTTCTGTGTTCTATGTAAGGGAGAACACCCAACTACATTTTCCAGGTGCTTGTGTTCATAGGAGTTGTTGGTGACTTTGTGATGATACTGTGCCTTTTAAGAGATGTGCTGTCCCGTTTCTCTTGAAGAGGGGTGTTGGCACCATGGTACCAACATGTCTGCTTCAGAAACAGTGGATAAACAGCTTTGATATCCCAGATTGTTTTCTTTTATTAAATTAGACAAAAGAAGGCTGAGTGGGTGGAGTCAGGTTTATACTTTCTTGCTTTCAGTTGGGATTTGGAGTTGGTTGTTAAAGCTGTTGAAGCTGACAGATACAGCTCTCTCTGCTGCGGCAAAATGCTTGATTCTCTCTCTGCTGCTAGATTGTTTCTTTTGCTGTTCCTGTCTCCTGGACTGGTGAGGAGATAGCATGTGTGGGAAATCTATATTGCTGAATTTGCCTTTGCCAAGGGTGTGTTTCTGGAATGCTGCTATATTGGAACAGTTGATGATTAGCAGTTAAAAAGAAATATTATTTTATTAAGTATTTCAACAGAGTTAAAGTTACACCAATTCCTCTTTTCTGTTTGTATTTTAACTGTGTTGTGAAAATAAAATGTGAAACAAATCTAGAACACAGCACCTTTAAAGAAATAAAAAAATTATGGTCCTATGCTTCCTCCTCGATACAATTTTGTGGGGCTTTGGTCTAGTCCATAATGACGTATATTGGACTTTGCTGACATGCAGAGTTACCGTTTCGGGTCCAGTGACCCTTCCTCATGAGAAAGTTCACTGGACCCAAAACGTTAACTCTGAATTTTTCTTCACAGATGCTGCCAGACCTGCTGAGCTTTTCCAGCAACTTCTGTTTTTGTTCCTGATTTACAGCATCCGCAGTTCTTTCGGTTTTTATCAAGCAGAGGAGGAGGTGGTCAAGGTCATTAGTGGCTCGGTAAAGCAAGGTGTTCTATGCTCCTGTAGCATCTACTGATAACGCGCAGATATGGCTGGTTAAGAAACTGTATGGCTCTTGGTGGTTCAATATTGATTATAGAGAACTAAATAAGACCACCCCAATCTCAATGCACACAGTAGCGGGCAGGCTACTGTGATTAGATGGGCCCTGCAGGCAAAATATTTCAATTTAGTGGATTTTAGTAATGGATTTTGGTCCATGCTCCTTCGCTGACACTGCCAATATAAAATCACCTTGTGAGTTCAGGGCCAGAAAACCCTGTTTTCCCCAGGGTTTCATAATTTTTTGTCAACATTTCATCACAGTCCAGTGAGAGGTTTTTAACAACCAGATTGCTTGCTAATATTATGTGGATAATCTCCTTCTGCACAGGAGACAAGGGTTGGACATTTAATACTCTTAAAGGAACTGGTAGCCCTCCTCACTATCCTAGAACTAAAAGTTAACCCCAAGAAGACACAAATAATGAGGTCCCAGATTTCATACTTGAGGTCTGTGATAGCTCAGGGAAAATGTGAAATACAGGGGAAGTGCATCAAGGCCATCACCTGTTTGCTCCTTCTAAGAGACATGAGCCTGTTGCCTTTTTTTCTGAACTTAGTGGTACCACATTGTTCGTTTCACCAATGAAGTCACCCCATTCTCCGATTTCTTTAAAAGGTCTACCTCTCGGGAATGTACTGAACAGAACACAGATGCTGTTGTTGAATTTAAACAGGCCTAATATAGGCCCTCACATTGCAGGTACCCAACCCAAAACCTCCCTTTGCCTTGCAACATGAAGCCACGGATCCATACTGGCAGCTGTATTTGTCCAAGAATGATGCAATAAACTCTGACCATTTGTCTTTGTCTCCCGAATTCTTTCAACAGTAAAGCAGGACTTCTTTACGTGTTAGAAGCTCTTGCTAGCCACATTCACAGCACTACAACATTTTGCCTACGTTATTGGCCTGAACCCTCTATCCATTCTGATGGAGCACAGCCCCATTCAACTTTGACTGGATGGCAGTGTTAAAGATGGTACGGTCAGCCAAAACCACACAGTGCACTGGAGTCTGCATTCACAGCTTCACAACATTATGTTCCAGCAAACCAAAGCACCCAGCTCCCTTGACGATACTTTAAGTCATGGAAGAGAACCCTATGAGTGTCAGGTATCAGCAACAAATGTCCCGAAGGTATCATTTGTGCCAAAACAAACAGTGGAAGACTCAAGCTGGCCTGGGGAGCAGAAGAGAGACACCCCCCACAAGAATATTCATAAATCATCCCCTACAGTGAATGATGGACACTGAAAGGCAGGGTATGTATATATATAGAACCACGGAGGCAGACACTGAACAGAATTATCACTGAAGCCCCCCAACAAAGTGAGCACTCAGGCTGCCAAGCTAGCAGCTGGAGCCGACATTGTCAGAAAAAAAAATCCCTCCCCATCCCCAGCCAACAAATACTCGGAGAATGTGTATATCCGCAACAGTTTAACTGACTTCCTGCCACTGTGGGAAGCTAGGGGATTCATCTTGGCAGGCAGGAAACCATTACCATCTGCACCACTGCTCAAATTTATTGTCCAAACTGCTCAAGACCACAAATACAGCATCATTAAGGTGAAAGCCCACCAGTGAACTTCCCTAGCTGGGAACAAAACAGCAGATGAATTGGCCAAGCAAGTTGACTACAAAGGAGACCCCATTCCTGAATAAATAGACACCGTTGCTGTGAGCCAAACATAGATCAAAGTCCTGGTACAGGCTCAGACCAGCAATGCTGAGTTAAGGTAAATACAGGAAGGAACAATCCCCACATCATACAGCAAATGGGAGGACAAGTTAAGTACTAAGGACAGTTGTGTTCTTAATAATGGACAGTATGTGTTACCAGTCGACAAACAAAATCAAATGATTTCTCAAAGCCATGATGTCCAGGATCATCAAGAAACAGAAACCATGATTGACAGAGTTAAGGGATTGTGTTGGTGGCCAGGAATGGGAAAAGACACAAAACATTATGTCAAGAATTGTTTCATCTGTGCCCAGAATAATCCAGTCAAGTTTTCCAATAAAGGACAGTTAAGGTATATTAGGTTGGTAGCACGACTGTGGGCTGTCCTTCAAATAGACTATGACAGCCCCCTACCACTCTGTAAAGGAGAATAAAAGTATATTCTGATCATTGGATATTGTTAGCAAATGGATGGAGGCATTCCACACTCAAATAAACACCCCGAAAGCTGCAGCAGTCATCTTAATTCAGCATGTTCCCAAGTGGTGTCTTCCCTGTAGTATAGTGATGAATATATTTGGTGTCAGCCTAAATTCCACATCACCCACCATCCTCAATCCAGTAGGATTGTAGACAGGATGAATTGCATCCTCAAAGGGGTACTGTGAAAAGTTGTCCAATAAAACAGCTCAACCTGTGACCTAGTTTTACCCTTTGTCTTCGTGCTGATAAGGAACTCATCTTCCTGTTCAACTGGATTCGACCCCACATACAAATAATAGAACACCCCATTATAGGTAATGAACTCTTAATAGGACTGGATTTGGGAGAGCCTGAGGTTGAAGACCTCTGCCATAAGAAAAGTGTGAAAATTCTATGCGAGAAAGTCCAGGCTGTACACACAGCAACAGCCTTCAGAATGACAGAAAGGAAAAAGCGGAGCAGGGCATACCTTGATGGGAAGGTGAACCTTGTAGAATATGAGGTCATACAAGGCCAACCCTTCCGTGCACAGAATTTTGCAAGATACAGGAAAAACTGGGTGGAACCATATTAATTAGTTAAAGGCCTACAGAGCCCAAAGCAACAGCCACCAACTTCATGTTGTTCTAGGTGAACTGGGGAAAGTGTACCCAAACCCAAGTCCTGAAGCAGACCCCAGAACAGTTATTGATTGAGCCCCAACAAAATCCCTGATCCCAATCCCAATCCAGGACCAGCCCCAGTTACTGATCCATGCCAAGATTCTGGACCAGCCATGGACACTGTCCCTCCTAAGGCTTAGCCTCTGGAACTGAACCATAGCTGGTCCCACCAATTGTGGCCAGAAGAAGCAGGCATCAAGGCACAGCTGCCTGGATGCTAAAAGAATGGTTAGAGACAGCCCACTCAAGAAAGCATCCTTTGTGGCACTCTAACCCAGAGATGGAGACAACCCCTTGAAAAAGACAGTCATTCTAACAATCTCACCATGATGTGTTGGAGGAGCAAGTCCCCAGCATTACACCCCAACCCTGATGCTCCACTAATCCATCCTGGTCATTTTAAAGACAATGTCATAAACCTTTCTGATGAAGGGTCTAGGCCCGAAACGTCAAGTTTTCCTGCTCCTATGATGCTGCTTGGCCTGCTGTGTTCATCCAGCCCCATGCCTTGTTATCTCGGATTCTCAGCATCTGCAGTACCTTTTATCTCTGTCATAAACCTCTGCTACCACTGTCGACCGAACCTGCCAACCCATCCTGGTCATACAGGGCTGCAGCGCCATAGAGTGTTATAGGTAGCCACCATCATCATTTTTGACATTTGGCCATTTTTCATCTCGTCATCTAAATTTTAATTATCTGGATTTCTGATAATGCCAACACACAAACACGCTTCCAATCCCTCCATTTTGATTGACCAATGGGGAATTGGGAGAATTTGATAAATTAAAATTTTTAGAGCAGTTCGAACTAGCACAGGCCAAGATCAGACAGAGTTAGAAAATGTCCTCACAGGTGGAGAGGGGTGAGGTGGTATCTAAACTTGATCAGATATTATGCAAGGTTAATAACAAACACAACCTTGACCAGGTCTCCAGGATGACAACAGCAAAGGTGTGCCCTATCCAACTTCAGAAATTATGTTTGTATTTGACTCATCAGCTATTAGGACAGAAAACAGGGATTGACACGGGAGAGGCCAGACCCAGGCCAGCGGGGCATAGTGAAAGAGACATGTCAAAGTATTTGGCAACAGCTTACGTAGCAGAGTGTTCACAGTCAATACCCTCAATTTGGCTAATTTGGATAATAAACTCAGATTGTTAACACAACAAATTATGTAGGTCTTGTATAAAATTAATCTGGGCAGTCAACAAGATGCTGAGGGTGGGGATCAAAGAAAATCAGGGAGAAAAGCACTTGACAACATTGCTAGAAAGGCACCCCAGGACTATAAACAAAATCCAGGGAAACACAGATGGTAAAAAACGGCAGCAGAATTAAACCCTGCGCATCATCTATGGCTAGTGGTTCACCAAGCAGTTGAAGGAGAATCTCAAGTAGGCGAGGGAAGGAGAGGTCCTATCTTGGATCAGTATCAAGCAGATAGAGCAAGTGTTCCCCTGGAAGAGACTTCCCAATATTTCAAATTGTCAATTAAGGCAGCTGACCAAAGTCTGGTCCAATGAAGTTTGTAATGGGGCCATAGAACATATGAACATAAGAACTAGGAGCAGGAATAGGCCATCCGGCCCTTCGAGCCTGCTCCACCATTCAATAAGATCATGGCTGATCTTTTTGTGGACTCAGATCCACTTACCCGCGCTCTCACCGTATCCCTTAATTCCTTTATTGTTCAAAAAAAATCTACCTTAGCTTTAAAATCGTTTACTGAAGTAGCGTCAACTACTTCACTGGCCAAGGAATTCCATCGATTAACAACCCTCTGGGTGAAGAACTTCCTTCTCAATTGAGTCCTAAATCTGCTCCCTCTAATCTTGAGGCTATGCCCTCTTGTCCTAGCTTCACCTGCCAGTGGGAACATTCTCTCTACTCCTAACTTGTCTATTCCCTTCATAATTTTGTATGTTTCTATAAGATCCCTCCTCAATCTTCTGAATTCCAATGAATATAATCCCAATCTACTCAGTCAGGAAAGGCCATGGGGATGCTACTGAAGATCCCAATTAACACCAAATCAAAATGGATTACATGTCTTTGAGGTGAAAAATGTCAGCATTATCTGAGAGGGAGTATTGTTAGAATATGACAGCATTCTCTGTACGCTGTTGAGAAAAAGAATAGCCTTGTGGGTAGCACTCTGGAAAAATGCCAGCCGACAAAAGAAGTCATTGCGTGCTCCTTTGGGGCCTTCACATGCAACATCAAAAGCACCACGTTTTGTATTAGGCCGCACATATTGGCCAGGGTAGGCTAAATTAAACTCACAGATGTCCACAGGAGAAATGAGATCTTTGTCAATGTCAATGACGAACTCAAACAAATTTTAAAGGATTCTTGGGAGAAGTAAGATATCGATATTTAATTCCTACCCGAAAAATCACAGCAGGTCCAAACACGATTGACAAATGCACACAAAGTTCTTACTACCTTTATTCAGCAGACAGAGCAAGTTCAAAAGGGTATTAGGGAAATCAAAGTGTTTAATTGATGGGATGGCTTCTGAGACTCGGGCTCAAACATGCAGATACAACCATGCGTACATCTCCAATCGCACCTGACTATGTTAGTCATCCTGTTTACTTTGATCTACTTCACTGTCCTCATGGGTAAATCCATCCACTGGAAGAAGGAACTCATCCAGAAACTAACTATGACTCTATGCTCCCACAGTCGGAGCCAAGATTTAATGAATCCAAACTGAATTGACCAGCCAGTGATGCCCATGACTGACGTGAACAAAAATAAAGACAAGGAGTCACTGCCATTGTTCACCTGCCTCCAGCATGAAATGCAAGCTAGATTTAATCCTGTAAAGGAAATGTATTCTGAGTAGTTTTACAAATTAATTACATAAAGGAGTCAATACAGTTACTTAATAAAAATTATAATCTTTAAGAAGATAATCTCAAATCCGTTTTATATTAGAAGTTATTATTCACATTTTTTGAACATTCTGTTGTCAAAGTTGTGGTCTCATGCACCAAGTCCAACTGCGCTTAATTTAGAATTTTGTTTAGAAGATTACATTGGTCTTGAATTTTTAAATAAATAAAACTACTTAATATTGGTTTGGGTTTAATCTTGGTATTGTTCTATTCTGGTAGAAATCCAGGTCACTGTTTGTGAGAACTACAGAATAATAATATGTCATGTAAAGTTGAACATAGTACCTGGGCCACTGACTGACGAAGCTTGATTTTCAATTTCTATTTCCTTTATTGACAATATGGGAACACTCAGAATCTTTAAAGATTTGAATTCTGTGATTTTGTGCTAAATTGTGTGAAATTTGGATATCCAGGAGTTCAGCAATTATCATGCTACCCTGCTGTATGACTCTATAACTCTATTTGCCTTAATGTCTTCTGCAATCTAAAGTCTCATGCTGGTCTATTGTTCAGTAAGTTGTTGCTGCAGGAGGTAGGTATGAGAGAGAAATCTAGCCTGGAAGTCAAAATGTAGGATTACCATGCTAGCTAGCCACTTGCTGCTTTACATTTCTGCTCTCACACCTCAAGTAAGGATCAGTTCGCTTGAAATTACATTGAGATTTGAATGTATTGATAGAGGGAGAAACTTTAAATTAAACACTGATTTTTTTTTCCGTATTGGTATCCAACAGCTTACATTTAATGCCTTTAATCCTAAGAATGACAATAGAAAATATGAGCTGTTTTGTATCAATAGATAATCTTATTCTAACAAACAGTACTTATCTAACCAGATTGGTGGTATTTTGGAGTTACATCAGCCAAGGCTCCCTGATTGGCCCGATTTAACAGTCCAATCAGGGAACTCATATTCTATGAAGTCCACCTCTCTAACCTTGTTACAATCACTACATCAATCCCCCTCTGAGCCCAGGGAGATAGGCCAGTTCTTTTATTTAGTAGCTTCTCCTGGGGCAGTTTAGCACTGGGTTAGATTCCTCCAACTCTGCCTCTGATACAGGCAGCATGTAATGCACAGTAGCTCGCCTCTTGCATCTCAAAAGAAATTCATTTCTCTCTTTAGGTGGCAAAGGCAGCGAGGTGGCGACACTTGCTGTGTCCACCGCAGATTTCAAGGTATCTTCAATGTTTGACAGAGAGGGAGAATCCATGAGTTCCAGAACAGTCGGAAAGGCAGTCAAGGAGCCGGGCACATTTTGCTTCCACACCGTTTGCAAGTTTGCAGCTTTCATGTGGTCCACATGCTTGTTCAGGACCAGCTCAGCAACCCAAATTTCATAAATCACTGGACCTGACTTCATGTCGACCATGCCCCTTAGCTATGCAGGGCCATTCTCATGGTTCCTACACCAAATCTCTTCCCCTGAAGTACACTGTCTCTCTCACTTTATGGAGTCTTTTGCCCAGCATTGACATTCTTGATGCTATTTCACCCTCCCCTTTGGTCCAGGAAGATCAGATTTAACCTGGTGCAGAGTCTTCTCCCCATTAGCGACTATGTTGCAGCTATCCCTGTAGTTGCATGAGGAGCAGTCCTATAATCAAATAGGAACCAGGACAGTTTGTTATCTCGTGAAACTGTAGGCTTAAAGAAAAAGCTTGCCTTCAAAGTTTGAACTGCTCTTTCTGCCAGGCCATTCGATGATGGATGGTAAGGAGCTGTCCTAATATGATAAATACTATTCAACTTTTGGAAATTCTCAAGTTCCCTGCTGGTAAACAATGGCTTGCTATCTGTGACCAATGCTTCCTGAGTCTGTGTATTGCAAAAGATGCATGCAGTTTTTCTATTGTCATCCCTGTGTATGACAAATGATCTCTCTGTATGTCTGACCTCTTTGAGCAAGCGTCAACAATGATTAAGAACATTCAGCCCATGAAAGGACCTGCATAGTCAATGTGTAACCGAGTCCAGGGTTTACCTGGCCATACCCACAAATGTGGGTGAGCTGCTGGTTGTACTTTTTATCCTTGTTGGCACCCTGGGCACTGCCCCACCAATGGGGTTATGTTGGCATCCAATCATGGCCGCCAGGCATAACTTTTCACCAAGTTTGTCATTTTGGAAACCCCTGCATGACCCTGGTGGAGTTCAGTCAATATCTGGTGGCAATCTTTGCTTGGGACAATCACACTTGCTTTCCATAATAATATGCCGTCCTCTATTGTGATCCAGTCTCTCTGAGTCCCAAAAGGTTTTAATTCTAAAGTCTTGGCAAAAATCTGTACCTCGGGTTGTAGGTGAGATTGTTCACTTGCTCACTGAGCTGACTTGTTCTCATTCAGACATTTTGTCACCATGCTATGTGACATCATCAGTGGAGCCTCCAATGAAACGATGTTATTCTACTCTGCTTGGAATTTATACTGTCTGGTCTGTTATGGTGAGTACTGACATTTCTGGTTTTGATCCATATCAATCTGTACATGGGGTCCAATTCTAGGTGTTTGTTGATTGCACTACGGATGGAGAACCATGCCTCTAGGAATTCCTGCGCGTGTCTATGTTTGGCGTGGGCTACGATGGTTACCTTGTCCCAGTTAAACTGATGGCTTTCATTGTCTAAATGTACCGATTTTAAGAAGAGTTAAGGAGAGCCCAAATGCGACCATTTCCAAGGCTGCCGCTTTTTTAAGAGTTGATGCAAAGGTGCCAGGATGGAGGCCAGGTGATGTGTGAACTTTTCATTATAATTCACCAGCCCAAGGAAAGTCGTAACCTCTGATACAGATGTGGGAGCTGGGACACCTTTGATCACCCTCACTTTATCTTCCAATAGCTGTAACCCAGTCTTGTCAACTCTGTAGTCCAGCTGGGTCACGTGGGTTCCAGGAACACAATTGTTTCCTTTCTAAGATGTACGCCTGCCTGGGACAAATATCTAAGGACTATGTCTAAGTTCTCTAAGTGCTCTTTATTGGTCTTCCCTGTTATTAGCATGTCATCTAGATAAATGGCGACTTGGGATAGATCTTGTAAAATGTTTTCCATTGCGTGCTGAAAAATTGCACAGGCTGACGATGCCCCAAGTGGAGTCTCGTATTTTGGTACAAGCCTTTATGCACAATAATTGTAGCATAATTCTGGGAATACTCATCTAAATGCAATTGCAAGTACACATGCCTCATGTCCAGCTTTATGAAGGACAGCTCCCCCACCTGCTTTGCGTCTAAATCCTGTATGCAAGGGATTGTGTATTTATCCAGCTGCAGAAAGCTTTGTTTAAAATCTTCACAAAAGCAAACTGACTCATCGGACTTCACAAGCTGTCAGGAGAGCTACTCAGAGATAGTAAGAACTGCAGATGCTAGAGTCAGAGATAACACAGTGTGGAGCTGGAGGAACACAGCAGGCCAGGCAGCACCAGAGGAGCAGGAAAGCTGACATTTCAGGTTGGGACCGTTCTTCGTTGCTTTTCATCTGCCCCATGTCATTTGCCCAGAAAAAAAAAATCACAGACTTTCCACAGAATTTGCCCAGTCTTTGACAGCAGGACTGAAGGAGTTAAGCTTCCCAAATGACTGATGATACCAGAAATGCTTACCTCAACTTGACCGTTGCAAGTGAATTGTTTTAGAGTGTGCCTTTCTCTCATTGCCACTGAGAAAACTCCACAGAGACCAGTATCCTGTCACTGAGTCACCCTTTATTTATTGTGGGGAGCCCTTGACACTGATCAGCTCCCTGACAGCCAATTCTCAGAGTGAACAGAACCTCTGTCACTCCTGTTTATATGTGTCAACCAAGGCTCCGATTGGACCATTTTAACAGACACAATCAGGGAACTCATATCCTATGAGATCCACCTGATTACAATCACTACTGTTTGGTTTACATACTGCCCAGTAGTTGTACATTTTTATTACAAAATTAGCAGTTGCACATTTAAAATGCCTTAGTATGGTTGCAAACTTATACATATTACTGAAGATTACTATACTTTCCAAGATCAGAATGTGAATTCTTTTCTTATCCACTACTGTTGTTTTAAGTGTTTCTGCATAACTCTGGCTTGAAAATGTAGGTCAGAAAGAAATCCAGAAGAATGACAAACTTGCATATTACACGGCTATAGCTGTAAAGATTCTAATACTAAAATGTAGAGTATTCCAAACAACCTAGGGCACTTCCTGTAAAAATTAGAATGCTTCCCATTTGTTGGCATCTGCAGATCAAAATCTCGATCACAAATTCAAGATTCCAAAAGAAGTGGGATGAACTTCTCGTTTTATCGACTTCGGTTACTAAGGTTATAAGTACATACAAAAGGGAAATACAGTAGATTCTGGAAATCTGGAACAATAATAGAAAATTATGAAAATTCTAAACAAGTTTGCATGCATTCATGAAGAGAGAAATAGAGCTAACATTTCAAGTCAGTGGTCTGTCAACAGTGAGCAGTTTTGATAGAGAAAATGTTTTTAATTGCAGGGGAGTGCTCAGAACTGGGAATCATAAAAATCTCATTGTCACTAACAAATACAATAAGAATTTCAGGAATACCTTTACCTAGGGAGTTGTGAGGAAATGACACTAATGCAAGGAGTTGTTGAAATGAATATGATGGATATATTCCACGGAAAACTAGATAAACACATGAGAAAGAAAGGACTATAAGGTGTGTTGATAAGATGAGATAAGAAGGAACAGGGGGAAGCTTGTGAAGAGCAGAAGGAACCTGTCTCTATGCTGAATATTCTGTTTAAGTTTTGTGGAGGGTGATGGTGACACTTTGAGGCCTTCAGAGATTAAACTAAATGCCCCTATCTACTTTTGAACAAATATCACATAATGATGGTAACTGGAAACCATTCCTGCATGGGAATGAATGAGAACTAAAGTGATGGGAACTGCAAGAGGGAATGAGTAGCCAGAATGTTGGCGGAGATGAAGGAAGGGAAGGAGAAGAAGGGGGTGGGAGGAAATGGGAAGGGACAAAGAATGAAGAAAGGTTTACATGTATAAAGCACCTTCCACACCAATGCTATCCATTGAGCCATGGCTGATGTCGAAGGCTGAAAAAACATCTAAATCAAACTGCTTAAAATCATGAAAATTTTGGAAAAGTAAATAAGGAGAAAATGTTTCCAGTGGCTGAATGGTCAAGATTCAACCTGACTTACAAATCAACCTGAAGTTACAGAGGGAAAACGATTTCATGCAACCAGTGGTTATGATTTGGGAAATACATCCTGATGAGGTGATGGAAACAGATTCGATAGTAGTCTTCACAAGCGAATTGCATAAATACTAAATGAACAAAAAAATCCAGGGAAAAGCAAAAAGAGAAGGAATTACTCTCTGAGAAAGCCTGTGTAGTATTCATGGGCAAAAGACCTCCTTCTCTATTGTGCTGTTCTATAATTCTAGATATTCCTATGTCAAATATTTTGAAACACATGCACAATGACGCTTTTACCTTACTAACCAGAGGTTAAAGACAACTATCTCTCCATCAATGTCAGCAAAACAAAGGAGCTGATCGTTGACTTCAGGAAGCAGAATGGAGGACACACCTTTGTCTGCATCAGTGGTGCTGAGGTGAAGATGGTTGATAGCGTCAAGTTCATAGGAGTGATAATCACCAAAAATCTGTCCTGTTCCACGACAGTCAAGAAAGCACAATGTCTTTACTTTCTCATGAAGATAAGGAAATTCAGCAAGTCCACAAGGACCCTTCCCAGTTTCTTATAGATGCACTATAGAAAACATCCTATCTGTATGCATCATAGCATGGTGTGGTGCCTGCTCTTCCTAAGACTACAAAAAAACTACAGAGTTGTGAACACAGTCCTGTACATCACTCAAACCAGCCTTCCATTCATTGACTCCATTGATACTTCTTGCTGCCTTAGGGAAGCAACCAACATAATCAAAGACATCTCCCACCCCAGTTTTACTCTCTTCCACACTCTTCTGTCATGCAGAAGATATAAACATTTGAATACACATACAAGCAGATTCAAGGACAGCTTCTTTCCCGCCATTATCAGAATTTTGAACAGACCTCTCTAATATCAATGTTGATCTCTCTGTCTACACCTTCTGTGTGGCTGTATTCTCCACTTCGTTCTCACTACCTGATACACTTCGTATGGTTCAATCTGCCTTTTTAGCATGCAAAAAAATACTTTTCACTGTATCTCAATACGTGACAACAAATAATAGTTGGCTGAACCTGTTGATGAGATTTATGAACTGTAAATTAAAAAGCTTAAAATCAAATCTATTTTATATGAACAGAAGTTGCTGGAAAAGTTCAGCAGATCTGGCAACATGTGTGAAGAGAAATCAGAGTTAACATTTCGGGTCCAGTGACTTTTCCTCAGAACTTCTATTCAGAACTGAGAAAGGGTCACTGGACTCAAAATGTTAACTCTGATTTCTCTTCATAGATGCAGCCAGAGCTGCTGAGCTTTTCCAGCAACTTCTGTTTTTGTTCCTGATTTACAGCATCCAGTTTTTTCGGTTTCTGTTGTATGTGAAGTATTTATGCTCACTCTGCTGACAGATATATCGCGTGAAGTTTCATGATATCATGATACTGTTTGCATCACTATTTCCATTGCTGTAGTTACAATAGTATTCATGGCCATAAAGAAGACGATGATTATATTTCATTCATAGATAAATAAAGCACATTTTGTTTTGTAATAAACCTTTTTGAAGTCACATTAATGAATAGTCATAATAAGAAGTTTCTGATTAAAAAAAAACTTAGATGCCACATTTAAAATATTCTGACTCACTGACTTCCATCTTCAGTTGATTGTGAATATGAATCCACTTAGGCTTTTATTTCCTCTTAAGGAAAATGAGAGAAGTTGTGAAATCACGGACCTATCAATTATTGAAATCTATCATTAAAGGCAGGGGAACACCACTTACGGAAATGTGAACTGATTAGGGAGAGCACACATTAATTTGTAAAGAGCAGATCAGATCTAAAAACAAAGTCAAATTATTTGAGGAAGTAACTAAAGAAATCTAAAGAAATAGTTAGGGGATTTCTATAGGTCTGTTATCATATGGAATTCCAGAAGGCATTTGATAAGGTTCCATTTAAGAGATTAAAATCAGCTAAAGTAAAATTCACAGAAGTGGACGCACATTATTGGTCTGGTTAGGAGATTGATTAGGTAGTTGTAATAACTCAGGAAGCCCAATTGGAAAGGAACAACATCTATTGTTGAACCCAAAAGAGCCACTACTTGTGGCATACATGGACTAGTCCCAGCTCAGGACAGACAGTTCTGCAGACCCATACCCCAGATGTACCTTATTATTTTATATCTAGAAGTGCTCTTACACGCAACTGAATGCTTTTTCTCTCATCACCAAATGACACATGTTTTTCCTTCCTCCGTTAACTACCAGTGAATCACCATTTGAAACCCATTAAGGGCAATGCAAATCATCAAAGCTGAGGAAATGGTAGGGACAGTAGGAAAGGGCTAAATCAAAATGGAGTTGGAAGGGGAGATGAAGCACTCTACCCCCTGCAGTATACATTTCTCTTTAAAGGCATTGAAAGTTTTGGTGGACACTGTGTGCTTTCTGGCCAAGTAAATCCAGGCACGAACTTGGCTGTGGAAGACGGTCAGACAGTCAGCAGAAATGACCCCCTCCATAGCCTGCTGCATGCACCTGTTCAAAGCCAAACCTTGGCCAGGCGCAGGAGCAGACAAACAAAGAGGTCCTCTGACTTGACCACAACCCAGATGCCCAAAGATCAGGAATGTGTGGGACTGAAATGCAACCAAAAGCATAACAAAAGATTCTTCAAGTGACTAAAAAGGGGGTACAATTGCCCGCAACAAACATGGACTCCACAGCGCTGCAAAATAAACACTTGGCTGGGAGTCCGGGAACCGCTGCAATGTGTGGTCACATGGGACTGTTACATGCAACACCATCTAATTCATGGACCTGATAGAAAAAGGAAGGGCCCTCCACTTGGGATCCCACTGCCTGGCGGTAAATAAATATGCTAAGGGATGGTGGACAAAGGAGTCGAAATGAATGGTGTGCAGTAGCAGGCCATACAAAAAGCATTTCCACACCAGGCAGAAAGACTCATAGGACTTTCCTATGAGGCAGGTCAGGCTGTGGGGCCTAGGCTCCTGAGGGAGGTTCAGGAACCTGGGATCAAAGTGAAATTCAGTCCAAACAGGGGTGCATGCATATGGGATTCCATGACGCTCCTGAGCATCCTTCAAATGATGTACAAAGTCGGGTCTGAGCATTGCCATTTTCAGGCAATGGATGGAATTGGCTGCCGGCTGGATGTCCACTGCTGCCTTATTTCCCAATTGCTGCACCAACATCCAGCACAGGCCTATACCATCCAGCACATGCCCGATTCTGGTCACTCCCATGGCCAAGACCCTCCCCTCTGTCTGCCATTCAAACCTGCAATGGTGGAGGTGTGGGTTCCTGAGCAGGAGATCTCTGATGATAGCCGCTACTACTGACGGTAGGATGACCCAGTGCAAGTCAACTCTACTCCAGACATTGATCGGGTCCCTCAGCATCCCCTTCCCATCTTCCTTCATAGTCTCCCCACAGGCTGGGTCCATGTCAATATGACTGAGTTGTGTCTCCAGGTCCAGAGCCCTCTTCTCCAGCTCCTTGATCCTCAATTTCCACCTCTTTGTTGACGCTCCTTCATATACCCCTGACAAAAGGCAAGGACATGAGACTTGCCCATCTCCTGCCACCTCATCAAGGAGGAGAAGACCCCTGCTTCCTTCTCCAGCCAGCCCAGAACCAGTGGAACAAGTCCCGGAACTACTTGTGCTCCAGCAGCAGATTGTTAAAGTGCCAGTATACGGATCCTAGCTGGGCACAGAACTGAGTGAGACTTGCCTGCACCACATGGTGATCTGTGCATGACACCTGCTACATGGAAGCTGCCAGAATGCAGGGAATCTACACCCGTGAAATGCACAGTCAGTTAATCCTCGATGCTGCAATCCCAGGTATCACAAAAGTGGAGCCAGTGTGGAGATTTCACCAAACGGCTGCCAGGTCAAAGGACTTGACCAAGTCCATCAACCTCCTCTTCGAGGCTAGACCGGCCTGGGCACTGCCACGATGCCACTCCTCGAGAGTGCAGCTAAAATCCAAACCCTCCCTTAAGGATAACACATGGACTTCATCAAAGGAGGCATGACATTTCTTCAAAGAAGTGCATTTGCCTTGCTCTGATCAGAAGAGCATACATATTTGCAAAGTGAAGGACTGTGGTCTCTAGAGGGACCATCAGGTGAAGCATATTTTTCAAATGTTGAATAGCTAGGAGCAGTGGAGGTCCAAAGAAATTGCAAATCCATGCATACAAATAGACGATGCAACAAGTACAATCAAACACTACAAGGTCGATAACCTTTGAAACTAGAGGACTAGGACTAAAATATAAAGGACAAAAAGTTTATCTGCAGCCATACAATGCCCTCGAATGAGCACAAGTGGAATATTGTGTGCAGTACTGTGTGCCACATCTTAGAACATGCAGTTTGGCCTTGGAAGGAACATGGTGCAGATTTACTAGAATTGGTCAGGGCTGTGTGGGTTAGATTATGAGGAAGGATTACATAACCTAGATTTGTATCCCTTGGAATATAAGAGATAAATGAGTTATTTTATTGATTTTTTAAATCATTTTGTATGGAATTGATAGGACAGGTACAGGGAGACATTTTCATGCTCATAAAAAATGTTGATGTTGGGGGCAAGGAGACTTTATCTTAAAATCAGAGCCAAATGATTAAGGAGAGAAACAGGGAAACTGTTCATGCAAAGTGTGGTAGAAGTGCAATATTCTCATCTAAAAAGAAAGGAATTAATGTCTCTTGCATTAATTATTTTAAACTTAAAGATTGATAATGTTTTACCAATCAAAGTTGTTAAGGGATATGAGGCCAAGTTGGGTTGATGGAGTTGAGCCACAGATCAGCCAGTATCTCATTGAATGACAAAATAGCCACTACCATTGAATGACCCAATCCCTGTTTCCATGTATTGTATTCCTAATTCTGTATTGGCCCCTCTCCACCAAACTCACTCATGTATGTTTCACTGCTAAAAATTTCCAATCCCAGCATATAATAACATCTATCAGCGATCTATCAAAACTATAGATGAAGATTTCGTTCTGAAAAAGTGTTCAACAAACATTTGAGAGTGAGATAGAATTTGGGAGAGCTATCTGCTAGTTTGATTACACTGATATTTAGTGCAACTTACAATAATGTGCAAAACAACAGAAAAACAGTTCAGGTAATTGATATTAATTAAGTCCTTAATATCTAATTTGACAATTTTTCAGCCAAAACATTTCTAAATCAATCAAAGCAAATATTATAGTCACACGGGAAACATAGGAAATTTACAACCTCGAAAGTGGCAATACTGAACTCCAAACATTAATTGGATACAACTGTAAAAGAAGAATAAATCCCATCATACAATCAAAACCAGCAAATAAATTCAATGCAGAAAACATCATTATACATACCAGCAGAAATCACAGGAAATGCGAGATAAATTCCTAAAGACTTCAGGTCAGTGTACTATTATGAAACTATACAAAAGTAAACCTTGGTCAGATTCAAGTGCTGTCTTAAGAGGCATATTTTAGAAAACACGAAAGCAAACAATAACATAGAGTAGTGTTGCCATAACAACTTCTCATACAACATTTGAACAATGAGATTTTTCTTCCTTCTTTCTTCTTTCTTCAAAAATGATACAACAGAGAAGTCTACATTTTTAAAGCATATCCGAACCACTGACAAAAGCATTGGGATTCATAGTTTGTAGCAATTGAGTCCGACAAGAAAAGATTCATAAACACTTAACACTTCTCAAGTAGTTAACAGGTAATGTAACTGGTATAATAGCAAACATGTAATTGATGCAGCCATAAACAATTGCAAAATAGCAACATTATGAAGAAAAATTTGTAGATGAGTTACTGGAAAACAACAAATCAGTATAAAATGCAAAGATGACACAATGCACAGTGCAATGGAAAGGAGGCAAGCAATGAAGCCTGATTGTGAGAATGGTGAATGCTACTGTAACAATAAAAAATACTTTGTGGAAGTTAGAATAAAAATGGATTAATTAAAGAGCATGAAAGTACAGTATGAATAATAAATGGACTTCATTGGCTATGATTGTGATCAATGCATTTGTATAAGAATTGTGTTTAAAAGAAAGCTATTTACAAATAAATATTAATGAAATGTACTGTAAATTAAAATAATTGTATTGAAATCAGCATGACACATACATGGGTGGGACAGAGAATATACTTCAGGAATAATCTTGCCTAAGTTAAATAATGTTTTCTATATCTATATCCTCATTCTGTTTAAAGGAAAAACTGTCTTATAACCTGAAAGTGAGAATTACAACAGATGGCGAAAACCCACACAGAAAATTATAACAACCCTTAAGGTTTTTATCATCAATTTTTTTTTGCAAAAATAGTTTGGAAAGCATAAGGTCTTCAAGGGTTGGATAACAGTGTATAACTTATGACGTGTACCATATTCTGCAGATACGCCATGGTCAGCATTATAAGGGATACAAATATTCTGCACACAGTACATGATGGAGGTTACGATGGCAATGTAGTATCAATGCGGATTAATGCACATAATACGCCAGTTGCTCTCTTCATAGAACATTGATTCTCAAACAAATTTTGACATCAATTAATACAGCATCAATCATCAATAACATAGTTTAAATCAAACACTACCACAGGTTAAAACACTGAGACAAGTTAGATTGTGAAGTTGTAATAAAATTACAGGGAAATGATAGGATATCAGGAGGTGATATCATTTTGCATCTCATGCAAAATGTCAGTTCCAAATAAAAGGGTTAATTTTATGCATTTTGGCAGTGGGCAGGGTTCCAACCTGGAGGTCAACTCCTTTTAAAAACACTAGATGAAGCGTTTTGTTGACAACTCCCCAGTGGGAAACCAGCTAACATTAGCTAGCAATAGTGGGCATCACGCAGTATTCATCATCTACCGAGGGAGTTAACATTACCCATTCAATAGCACCCTGTTGCAGGAATAAGACAACTGCAGAACAGTTGACTCTTGGAAAGCTGAAGATACAGATAGATAACTTAAATTCAAATTCCCTTGACTTATAGGAGCAGTAGCAGCAGCAGGTAAGAGATTGTTATTAAACATTGATGACTATTGTGCTAGTCGTGAATTATTCAGGATCCTTTCCAGAGAGGAAAGAACATTTTAATACACCTGACCTGTACCTCTTATGAATAACCGGTGTGTAGGAAAAGATGCAAAATAGAACCTTTTATTCTCCTTGTCTCTCCATAGGTTGAGGAGAAAATGGAGCAGCTACTGATTGGCCCTGAACAAAGACAGCACCACAATTTGGTGATGACTCTCCACAAGACTTCCTCTGGGCTATATATCAATGGTAGGGCATCCTCATGCCTGCAGAGAGGATCATAAGGCTTCCTATGCAGACCAGAGCAATCTGGAAGGAGTTCGGAGAGGGAGTTAGCAGATATGGGTCATCCAGAGAACTTGGGTCAGTGCTGTCAAAAGCTCAATGACCTCTTGAAATCTGCCAGGGTGAGTGTGTAACCATTATGGAGATGGACCTAAATTGAAGGATGTGAAGGTGTGATGTGGGTTAAATGTTACCTTGTAGTGTCTAGCTCAAATGTAGAAAGTGGTATGAAGCAGACATGCCACTCTGCATTTCAAAGCAGGATTTTGGGGAGTTGGGGCTTCAGGTCAACAATGCTTGCTAATTGCCAAGGAGCTGTGATAAATGTTGAACATTGATAAAGGCTATGTTGGCCACATATTTGAAAGCATGATTACAGCACAACACATTTATGACAATGTCTCTTTTTGATTTGCAGGACTAGAGAACACATTATACTTAAGAGATGTTCTGGACCAATAGCCATTTCAACAAGGCCATTTTCAGCAAGATGGAGGAGAAGGAGGCACTGAATCTCTGAGCCAATCACTTTAATCAAAGCACTGGGTGAGACAAAGTTGGTCAAAGACCTGGAGTGACCAGATTCCAAGGGCACATATGTGTCTCCTGTAAATAATGCTGTAAGGAGTGGAGTTGTTTTGGGAGTGTGTTAGAAACTGGGGAAGCTGGTGAGTACATAGCATTGCTGGTTATTGACTTTAAAGGCTTACAAATTTAGGGAGGAAGATGAATCTCAATGATGAAAGGCTGGATGTTCAAACACTAAGATTGTCTCCCAATGGTGGCAGCAAGTAATTTCGGCGAGCATGTCTCTCTGAACTCACCTCAAATTATTCTCCTTGTTTTTCTCCCCCATGGATCAAATATTGGCAGTTTCCACCAACAGTCCTGAGGTCAATCAAACATTTAGGAGGAGACAGGAGCCTCAGAGAGTACAATGTCACATCCTTGCACCACACCCAGCACCAACAAAGATATTTGGACCTCAATGGGTATGTGTGAGTCAGCAGCAGATGCTGGGCATTTAGAACAAGGCAATGCAGCAGAGACACCAAAGGAGTTGCATAATTATAGAATCCCTACAGTGTGGAAACAGGCCCTTCAGCCCAACAAGTCCACACCAACCCTCAAAGCATCCCTCCCAGACCCATCACCTATAATCCACCTAACCTACACATCCCTGAACACTATGGGCAATTTAGCACAGCCAATCCCCCTTGCCTACACATCTTTGGACTGTGGGAGGAAACTGGAGCATGGAGAGGAAACCCATACAGACATGGGGAGAACGTGCAAATTCCACACAGACAGTCACCCAAGGGTGGAGTTGAGCCCAGGTCCCTGGTACTGTGAGGTAGCAGTGCTAACCACTAAGCCACCATGCCACGCGAGTCATTTCAGTCTGACTTGTAGCATGTAGTGTGAGATAATTGCAGCTATTCTGTAATACTGGTTGCTTAAACTTTAGAGTGAATTTATCTAATAAGCATGCGCTGGAATGGACATTGGAGTAGACCCTCCAGGCCTGGAGGACTGTGATGACATCTCCTTCAGAACACATGGTTTTATAATATTTCATTAAGACAGAGAATGCTACTGAGCAAGTAGCAAGGATGCAGAACATGTGACCAATAGTCATTTCAGTCTGGTTTGTAACATGTAGTGTGAGGTAATTGCAGCTACTCTGTACTAATGGTTGCTGAAAAGTTAGAGTGAATCTATCTACTTAGCAATTTTGGAATATATCTTTGAATAACCACAAATTATATTTTACCAGTCCTGGTATGAGATTGATAGCTTTGTATTGAGCAAACACACAACCATAACAATGACTTCCTCCATTGACAGACTGAACAGCTAAACACAGCAGCTCACTGAAGGGATACTTGGTATGAGTTCTGACCTGCACCCCATTGCCTTGTCTCTGAGCTTGAGTGCCTATAGCTGGGCTACAGTTGGGTAAATTTTTTGCTGGTTGTCAGTGCATTTCGTAGGTAGAAGTTAACTATTGGGATCACCAACAGAGCATGTTAGCATGTCCAATTTTAAAAGCAGGGCATTCTCAACATATATGTAGCAAGCTGTATGACCCAAGCATATATCCTGATGTAGGGGCTCTAATAAAAGGACATCAACCTGAAAAGTTGGTCCCAATCCTCCAACCACACTAGTCATACATGCATAGACACACTTGCCTGCCCGTATCTTTTCAGTCCAGACATCCAATTCTGGTCTTTCCCTTGATGATCAACTGTATAATGCTGGATGGCCTCAACTCAACACAGTTAAAACCAAAGCACATCACTTTTTACCATATTCTGGTGATTCTAGCTGAAATGTACTAGAACTTTCCATTGTATTAGTGTTAGTTTATGTGTGCATGAATGAAAATGTAGCTGTGTAAGTGTGTAAGTAAGAGAAGTTTCCACACAACCATTGTGTTGGGACATTGAGGTTATATACAATCTGAGACCAGAAGATCTGGGCCATTATCTTTGTTTTTCTTTTCATTGATTCAAGCCCACCCTATAGACAATTTCACATGATCATAAGAAATAGGAGCAGGAATAGTCCACTTAGGTACTCAAGTCTGCATCACCATTCAGCAAAACTATTGCTGCTCTGGTATTGACGTTAACAATAGGCCACCGTGAAGTAATGCTGCCTGCTACTCATAACACATGACTTCTTTGTAGATTAAAAATCTGTCCAATTTAGCCTTCAATAAATTCAATGACACAGTCTTTACTACTCTCTGGGAAAGGGAATTCCAAAGATAAAAATCCGCTGGGAGAAATTCCTCCTCAGATGAGAATGGTAAATTAGAAATTGTACCCTAGTTTGAGATTTCCCAATGAGAAGAAATATCTTCCCAGTATCTATCCTGGTCAAGACCCCTCAGAATCATATAAGTTTTAAAGAGATCATCTCTCATTCTACTGAACTCCTGGAGTATAGGCACAGCTTTCTCCAGGTTTCCTTTTTAAGTAATCCCTTCATCCCAGAATCAGCCTCCTGAATGTTCTCTTAAATCCTTCCAATGCAAATATATTCTTCCTTAACTAAGGAGACTAAAACTGTGCAGAATACATTAGATGCAATCTTACCAGTGCCATTACTGATGGAACAAGATTTCCCTACTTTTATATTCCATCCTCTTTACAATAAAGACCAACTTTCCATTCGCTTTGAAAATTACCTGCTGTACCTGCTTGTTAATTTTTTGTCATTCATGTACGAGGACATCCAGAACACTTTGTACAACAGCAATCGGCGGTATCACTTTGCTTAAATTATACTAGGCTTTTCTATTCTTCGTGCCAAAGTAAACAACATCATACTTTCATAATTTTCCAGCATTTTTTGTTTGTATTCCTGAAGTTGCTTTCTGGCTCTGGGTTATTGTGATATTGGATGGCCTTGAAGCTCAACCCGGCCAAGATAAAGATAGTTCAGGAATGATACAATCACACTGGATGGGAACCACAGGAGGCAATGATGCATATTATTCTTATAGATCTGGACTGTGTACTCCTGTACCTGATCTGAGTATTCTTGATCCCTCTAGCATAAGCAATCTTCCCCTACAAAACCCTGTCAAGTCCACCTTTTGTTAATATATCCCCACTCTGACCTCATAATGGAGGGAAGATCATTAATGAAGTAGCTGAAGACGTTTCGGCCTAGGACATGACTCTGAGAAACTCCTTCATTAAAGTCATAGGACTGAGCTGATTGACTTCTAACAACCACAAGCAACTTCCTTTGTACTTAACGTGAATCCAATAAGCACAGACATTTCCCGTGCTTCACACTGATTCTGACTTTGCTAGAGTTTCTTGAAACCACACTTGGTTATAAGCTGCTTTGATGCCTCTCACCTCACCACTGGAGTTATACTCTTTTGTCTGGATTTTGACCTAGGCTGTAATGAGTCAGAAGCTGAGCACACTGGTGGAACCCAAGGTGAGCATCATTGAGAAGGTTATTGCTGAGCAAGTTCCATTTGATAGCATTGTCGATGATTTCTTCTATCACTTTGCTGTTGATTGAGAGTGGACTGGAAGTTAGGCAATTGACTAGGTTGGATTTGTCCTGCTTTTTGTGTACAGGATGTACCTGGGCAATTTTCCACATTGTTGGGTGGATGCAAGTTTTACACGTGTTTTAGAACAGCATGGCTAAGAGAATGGCTCGCTTTGGAGCACAAATCTGTAGTACTATTGTCAGAAGGTTGCCAGGTAAAATAGCCTTTGGAGTACCCAGTGCCTTCAGCTGTTTCTTGTTATTGTACAAAGTGAATTGAATTGGCTGAAGACTGGCACTTGATTGTGATAAGGCAACCTCAGGAGGATGCCAAGGTGGATCATCGACTTGAAGAGCAATGCAAATGCTTCAGCCTTGCCCCTTGTGCTGGTGGTCTGGGCTACTCCATCATTGAGGATGGTGATATTTATGGAGACTGCAGATGTTTGATCTGATTCATTGTCTGAGGGATGATTTATTGCTTGCTGCTTCTGCTGTTTGGCATGCAAATAGATCTCCATCATAGTCAACAGGATAACACCTCATTTTTAGATATGCCAAGCAATGTTCCTAACATGTCCTCCTGCATTCTTCATTTAGCCAATGTTAGTCCTCCAACTTGATTGTGATAGTAGAGTGGGGAATATGCTGGGCAATGTACATTGTGTGATTTTCCACAGCACCTCGTGAATGCCCACCTTGAGTTTTTGGATCTGTTCAATGCCTGTCCTATTTAACATGGTATTGGTGCCACACAGCACAATGGAGTTATCTTGGACATGAAGTTAAAGATTATGTGGCTGTCACTCCTGCCAAGACTGGATAGATGCAATTGCAATAGGTAGATTGGTGAGACGTGGTCAAGTAAGTTATTCCCTCTTTCTAGCTCCCTTACCACCTGCCATCGACCTAATCTAAGAGTTATGTCCTTTAGGACTTGACCAGCTTGGTGGCAGTGATGCTACCAAGCCACTTTTGGTGATGAAATTGAGGTCACCTTCCAGATTAAATTTTGTGCCCTTGTGAACCTCAATGCTTCTTCAAATTGCTGGTCAATATGGAGGGTTCATCAGCTGAAATTTGCAGGTTGGAAATTGAACATCAACGGGTAGTTTGGTTATTATGTGTGACCCGATAACACAAAACTTCATAAGATCTGGAGTCAATGTTGAAGATTCCAAGGCAAGCAACCCTCCCACTGCATACTAATGTGTTGCAATCTCTTGCGGCTCTCTTCTCCTGCTGGGACAGGACATAGCTAGGGATGATGATGATGGTACAAAAACAAAGTTGCTGGAAAAGCTCAGCAGGTCTGGCAGCATCTGTGAAGGAAAAAACAAAGTTAACGTTTCGGGTCTTGTGACCCTTCCTTAGAATTGGTGGTGGCTGGGAAAATGTCAGTTTACATGCAGGAAATAGGGTGGTGGGTGAGGTAGGGAGTAACGATAAAATAGAGCCCAAAGAGAGAGAAAGACAGTTGGACAGACAAAGGAGTTGCTAACGATCAGGCTGGGAGGGTGAATAGTTGTTAATGGCAACTGTTAGTGATTAACAACAGGGAGTGTGTAATGGCAGGCTATGTGGTAACAAGGCCTGGTGTGTGGGGTAGGGGGCTGGGATGTGGGAGAGTTAGGCCCCAAAATTATTGAACTCAATATTGAGTCCAGAGTGTTGTAGGGTCCCCAGGTGGAAAATGAGGTGTTGTTCCTCCAGCTTGTGTTGGGCTTCGCTGGAACACTGCAGCAAGCCAGAGACAGAGATGTTGGCCAGGGAACAGGGTGGTGCGTTGAAGTGGCAAGTGATGATGGTGTCAGGGAAATTGTCTGTTAGGCATGATACCGTGTGAATGATTTTTTTTAGAATCCCTACAGTGTGGAAACAGGCCCTTCGGCCCAACAAGTCCACACCGACCCTAGGAGCATCCCACCCAGACCGATCTCCCTATAACCCACTTTAGCTACACATCCCTGAACACTACAGGCAATTTATTATGGCCAATCCACCTAACCTGCACATCTTTGGACTGTGGGAAGAAAGCGGAGCACCCAGAGGAAACCCATGCAGATGCAGCGAGAATGTGTAAACTCCACACAGACAGTTGCCCAAGGGTGGAATCGAACCTGGGTTCCTGGTGCTATGAGGCCATCAGGCAGTTTCTTGACTAGTCTACATGACAAAACTCTCGACTTTGGTCAATCCCCAGATGTTAGTAAGCAGAACTTTGCAGGGTCAAAGGACAGGGTGTGCTATCATCACTCCTGTTGCTAATGTTGATACCAGATGGTCCCTCCAATTTCATTCCTTTCTTTAGGCTTTGTAGCAGTTTTTGACCCAAGATCTAGGTCATATCAGGGCATTTAACAGTCAATAACTTTGCTATGAGTCTGGAGTCATATTTAAATGAGGTAAAGACAACAGATTTCCTTCTAAAAGGTATATTTATTAACCGGATGGGTTTTAGAACAATTAACAATGGGCTTCATGCTCACCATTAGACCAGCTTGTAATTCCAGATTTATTAATGGTACTTAAATTTTACCATTTGCCATGGTGTGATTCAAATCTATATGCACAAAACGACAGCACAGATCTCTGAATTACTAGTTCAGTGACATTACTGCTATGCCATTGGCTCCCCTTAATGTGGTATGTCTATGTGAGTGCAACATGCAAGCCCTGTTAGAAAATCTGATGGCCTCGGAATAAAAAGGATGTGGTAGAATGAATACGAAATTGACTAAGTAGAGGAAACATGCAGTAGTGTTGATTGGATGTTTCTTGGCCTGAAGTCAAGTATTTAGCAGCATTTTCCAGGAGTCCATATTAGGACCACTGCCTCCCTTGATCTGTATTAATGACCAGGATTTCGGTATGCAGGGCACAAGTTCAACATTTGCAGTAAACACGAAACTTGGAAATGTTGTGAACTAGGGGGAGAAATGATAGACTTTAAGAAGCCATGATCAGGCTGGAATGTGCAGTTGGTACTTAATGAAGAGAAATGTGAAGTAATATATTTTGGTGAGAAGTGAAAGAAAAAGAATTTCAAATATAAAGAGTACAGTGCTAAGGGGGTGCAGAAGAACAAGGACCTAGAGAGAACATACGTGTGCACAAAAATTGGAGGTTACAGGTCAGATTGAGAAATAGGTTATTAAAGCAAACAACATCCTGAGAATTATAAATGAATGCATAGAGAACAAAAGCAAGGAACTTACAATGAATATTTATAACTTATTGGTTGGCTTTGGCTGGAGGATTGTGTTCAACTCTGAGCACTGCACATAGGGGCTGATGTGAAGGCATAAGTGAGGGTGCAGAAAATATTGATGAAAATTTCAGACATAAGAGATTTCAGTCATGAAGATAGTTTGGCAACATTGAGTTTGGCGCCTTTAGCAAGGCCAAGGTTGAGATGAGACTTGATAGATTGCAATGTATAGGATTTATATGTATATATGATTCATTGTTAGTTTGGGTTTCTAGTTTTTAAGTTAGTAACCTATGGGTTTTCTGTGTGTTTAATGCAGTAATTAATCTGTAGGTATTTCTGTAGAGAGGGTGATTTCTTTGAAAATAGTTTTTGAGACCTGACTTTAGAGTAAAAGTGTATTGTGCAGTACTGAAGGCTTTTGATTTTTAGACTGTTTTGTGACACATCAAGATAAATAAAGGAGCCTAAAGGTTTGTCAGAGACTTTTAGAAGATGTTTTGTTTTTAAGCTTAAGGGAAACAACCAAAGCATAGAGACAGTAAAGATTGGTTTAGTTTTTACTAAGAGAGTTTGGTAATCCTGTGAAGTCCTTAGAATTGGATGGCTGTGTAGACCAGTGCTCCTGAGAAGAGAAGAATACATAGTGAATGAGGCTATATTAGAATGCAGGAATAGTGTTAGTTCCAGAACAGAAGTGCTGGGATAAAACCTTGAAGAAGGTATTTGAAGCCGAATGTGTTGAAGCAGGTGTGTGATGGCTCGAGGAAGGAATGATTTGCTGCACCAGTCTAAAAGATAAAATCACAATGATTTAAACCTATCAAAGTTAGATACAGACAATCTGGTGTGAGTATTGTACAAATGGTGTTTTGGGCACTGTTCCAGAGGTCTGTTGGGCATTTCTTTTTCTTTACAATTTACAAAGTAGCATTTTGGGATTAATAGGACTATACCTTTACTGTGTGTTTAACAATTTTGGCACTTGTTTTATAAGTAGATGGTTATTCTATTTTATATTTATTTCTTTGTTATAAATTTCTCTTTTATTGTTAAAGCAAAATCTATAATATTGCATACTTATGTTTCAGCGAGAGACCCCTTCAATAGAACCAAAACTAATCATAACATGATCTATCAAGCCAGGTTCTGACTTGTCTGGTAATAACACCAGTTGGGACTAGAACAAGAGGTGTTCAATACAATGAAGGATCTAGACAGAGTCAAAAGAGAGAAGATCTTTCATTTGCAGAAGCCTCAGAAATCAGAGGACCATGATTTATGATGATTGCCAAAAAAATGCCTGGTGAGGAAAAACATTTTTTATGTGTAAATAGACTCAGAGGTCCATTGCCTGAGAGTGAGCTGGAGGTAGTCACTCTTGACATTCAACTGGGAACTAGATTGCTTTCTCAGGAAAAAAATAGTGCAGGGCTATTGTGAAAAGGCAATGGATTGGCACTAAGTAGAAGAGCAGCTTTTACTGAGAACCGGCACAAGGCACAATCTGTGATGTAGTAATTCTAGGTTTCATTAGTGTTTTCTGTCTAGATTCTGCACTCCTTATGAATAGCTACTTTCTCATTACATTTATTAAACTGATGGATTTAGATAAGCTAACGCTTGTGGAACACATTCCATGCTACTAAACACCATATGCTCACAAAACAATATTGTTCTGAGTATGAAGCTTCATTCTAAGCCGAAATAACACAAAACATTGTTTCTTCTGCCAAGTATTAACAAAGCTGAGATTTGCATGAACATGCAGTCTCAACAGTGAGATGGAGATTTGATCAGCCTGTAAAAGCATCAAACAAAATACTGTACATGAACTAATGGATATTATTATTTCATAAAACATGCAAAATAAAATAGGTTCATGACATAAACTCACTATTTTGCCAGTATATAATATTTCAGTATGTATGACAACTCAAAAAATGTGTTCTTATAAGGCCAACAATTGGAAATGGAAAGCAGTATTTGGAAAACTCAGTCTAAGAAACAGAAGAAAAGGACAAGACAGAACACCAGATCCTTAAGAATTATGATCAAAGGCAGATTACATTGGAAATAATAGAAGACTGTAACATTGCAAGATGCAACCAACAAAAACAATGTTACTTCCTGACATAAAGACTTCATTCATTTAATGCTTTGACAATCTCAGCGTGAACCAAAGTGTTTTACACCAGTTAAATATTTTTGAAGTATTCATTGTTGCATAGAAAGTAGATCATAGTAGGGACACATCAAGCGTTCATCTCGAATTAATAGGTTCAAAGTTTAGCTGATCAAAAGAAGACTGATCAAATATAGTTCTGAAAGCATAAGCCACAATCCCATTATAACTAGCCATAAGACATGTAATTGAAATTCAAACTGAATCAGTTTACAGAATGCTAAGGTGGTAGAGTTCACCAGTGTCTCTTCAATGAAAGTTCACACAACAGAATTCAGAAATAAAGGCACAAGCCCAGCGACTCCCACAGCTACCTGGAATACACCTCCTCCCACCCACCTTCCTGCAAAAATGCCATCCCCTATTCCCAATTCCTTCGCTTCCGCCACATCTGCTCCCAGGATGAAGCATTCCACTCCCGCACATCTCAGATGTCCTCATTCTTCAAGGACCGCAACTTCCCCACCCCCCCGCAGTGGTCGAGAATGCCCTCGACTGGGTCACCCGCATTTCCAGCAACTCATCCCTCACACCCCGTCCCCGCAACAACAACCAAAAAAGAATCCCCCTCGTCCTCACGTACCACCCCACACAATCTCCGGATCCAACGTATCATCCTCCGACACTTCCGCCATCTGCATTCCGACCCCACCACCAAAGACATTTTTCCCTCCCCACCCTTGTCTGCTTTCCGGAGGGACCACTCCCTCTGTGACGCCCTTGTCCGCTCCACACTCCCCTCCAGCCCCACCACACCTGGCACTTTTCCCTGCAACCGCAGGAAGTGCTACACCTGCCCCCACACCTCCTCCCTCACCCCCATCCCAGGCCCCAAGAAGATTTTCCACATCAAGCAGATGTTCACCTGCACATCTGCCAATGTGGTATACTGCATCCGCTGTACCCGATGTGGCCTCCTCTACATCGGGGAAACCAAGCGGAGGCTTGGGGACCGCTTTGCAGAACACCTGCGCTCAGTTCGCAACAAACAACTGCACCTCCCAGTCGCGAACCATTTCAACTCCCCCTCCCATTCCTCAGACGACATGTCCGTCCTGGGCCTCCTGCAATGCCACAATGATGCCACCCGAAGGCTGCAGGAACAGCAAATCATATTCAGCCTGGGAACCCTGCAGCCCAATGGTATCAATGTGGATTTCACAAGCTTCAAAATCTCCCCTCCCCCAACCGCATCCCAAAACCAGCCCAGCTTGTCCCCGCCTCCCTAACCTGTCCTTCCTCTCACCTATCCCCTCCTCCCACCTCAAGCCCCACCTCCTTCTCCTATCTACCAACCTCATCCCGCCCCCTTGACCTGTCTCCTCAGACCCTGGACTGACCTATCTCCTCCCTACCCCCCCACCTACACTCACCTTTACTGGCTCCATCCCCACCTCTTTGACTTGTCTGCCACCTCTCCACCTATCCTCTCCTCTATCCATCTTCTGTCCGCCTCCCCCTCTCTCCCTATTTATTTCAGAACCTCTTCCCCTCCCCCATTTCTGATGAAGGGTCTAGGTCCGAAACGTCAAGCTTTCCTGCTCCTATGATGCTGCTTGGCCTGCTGTGTTCATCCAGCTCCACACCTTGTTATCTCACACCATATGTGTGCTGTGTAAATGTTGTTATGACCATGTGAGGAGGGGGAGTCAGCTCGTCTCCTTTTAATCCCCTCTCGTTTGGTTGCAAAACGTGTTTCTTTTTGCACAGAACTTTCACACTTCAATTAAAACAGCTAGTTAGTGTAGTCATTTTATCAAGTAAAATATTGAGTTTTACAGAAAAAGACCTCATAAATGAGCAAAAGATCTTGATGCCAGAATGACTTGGTATCTAGTGATTAATCATTAGACAGCAGTAAAACATGAGTACCCATTATCACACATCCAACCTAGATAAAATTCCCAAAAATCATTGGATGCTATTAATGCAAACTGTCATCACAGCTTTCAAAAAATGAGTCATATTCACTCCAGTGTATAAAAAAGATGATTTATGATTCTTTTTGAGAAATGATTATGAAATTGAAAGCAGATCCACAGTGGAATTCTTACAATGATGCTGTTCATAGTAACCCTAAATTTGCTGGATTAGCCAAAATGTGAAAAAAAATGAAGCTTGCCCTATTGGAAGATTAATTACTTGAATAGAGAGGTGATGGCTAAGTGGTTTTATTGCTAAACTATCAATCCAGAAACTCAGCTAATGTTTTGGAGACCTAAATGCAAATCCCACTATGGCAGATGGTGGAATTTGTACTCAAAAATCAAAATAATATCTGAAATTAAGAACCTACTGATGACCATGAAACCATTGTCAATTGTCAGAAAACACATCCACCTTGCTAACGTCTATGAGGGAAGGAAATCTGCCATCCTTACTTGGTGTGGCCCACATGTGACTCTCAGCTGCCCCCTGAAATGGCCTAGAAAGCCACTCAGTTGTGTTAATTGCTGCAAAGTCTCAAAAGAAATGAAACTGAACAGGCTGCCTGGCATTGACCTAGGCAATTGAAAAGACAGTGGCAGAAACAGCCCTGTCGACCTCCCAAAGTTCTCCTTACTAACAATGGGGACTCGTGCCAAATTTGGCAGAGCTGTCTCACAGACTAGTCAAGCAATGACCTGACATAATCATACTCACAGAATTATTCCTTACAGACAATCTCCCAGACACTGCTTCACCATCCCTAAATGTGTCCTTTCCCATTGACAGGACAGACCCAACAGAGGTGGCAACACAGTAATATGCAATCAGGAGGGAGTTATACTGGGAGTCCTCAACATTAACTCTGGACCCCATGAAGTCTAATGGCAACAGATTAAACATGGGAAAGGAAACTTCTCGATGATTACCATGTACCATCCTCCCTCAGCTGATGATCAGTACTCCTTCAAGTTGAACAACACTTGGAAGGGCAACACTGAGGGTAGCAAGAGCACGAAATGTACACTAGGTGGGGGATTTCAATGTCCACCATGAAGGAGGGCTTGGTAGCAGCACTACTGATCAAGCTAATCTTGTCCTGAAGGACATACCTGCTAGACTGGATCTACAGCAGGTAATGAGGGAACCAAGAAGGGGGAAAAACATACTTGATCTTATCCTTAACAATCTATCAGCTGTAGATACATCTGTCCATGACAGCATCGATAAGAGTGATCACTGCACAGTCCCACCTTCACATTGAGAATACCCTCCATTGTGTTGTGTGGTACTATCACCTTGCTAAATGGGATAGATATCGACCAGAACTAGCAAGACTGGGCATCCATGAGGCCCTGTGGGCCATCAACAGCAGCAGAATTATGCTCCAGTATAATCTGGAACCTCATGGACTGGCCTAACTCCCACTCAACCATTACCATCAAACTAGGGTATCAATAGAAAGTAAGATATGCTAGGAGCAGCACTAGGCATACCTAATAATGAGGGGTCAACCTGGTGAAGTTACCCAACAGGACTACTTGTATGCCAAACAGCATAAGCAGCAAGTGATAGAACTAAGTCATCCCACAACCAACAGATCAGATCTAAGCTCTTCAATCCTGCTGCATCCAGTCGTGAATGATGGTGGACAATTACAATTCACTGGAGGAGGAGGTTTCACAAATACCCCCATCCCGAATAATGGAACAGCCAAACACAACAGTGCAAAAGATAAGGCTGAAGCATTCAAAGCAATCTTCAGCCAGAAGTACTAAGTGGATCTATCTCAGCCTCCTCCAGCATTACTGCAAATCTGATTCATATCATGTGATATCAAAAGGTAGATGGAGACACTAGATTCTGCAAAGGCTATAGGCCGTGACAACATTCCTCCAATAGTACTGAAGACTTGTGCTCCAGAACTTAACGCTCCTCTAGCCAAGCATTTCCTGTACAGTTACAACACTGGCATCCACCCGACAATAAGGAAATTTGCTCAGGTGTGTCCTGTACTCCAAAAGCAGGACAAATACAGCCCAGACCAATTACCACACCACCAATCTACTCTCAATCATCAGTAAAGTGATGGAAGGCATCAACAATAGTGCTAGCAAGCAGCACATACTGAACAATAACCTGCTCAGCGACACCCAGTTTGGGTCCTGCTAAAACCACTCAGCTCCTCATCTCATGACAGCCTTGGTTCAAACATGGACAAAAGAGCTGACTTCCAGAGGTGAGGTGAGAGTGACAGTCCTTGACATCAAGGCCAATTCAATCGAATGTGGCATCAAGAAGGTTATAGCCTAATGGTATTATTCCAGACTTAATCCAGAAACCCAGGTATTACTCTGGGGACCTGGACTCAAATCACTGCCATAGCAGATGATGGAATTTGAATGTAATAAAAATCTGGATTTAAGAGTTTAATGATGATGATGAATACATTGTCAATTGTAGGAAAAACCCATCTGGTTCACTAATGTCCTTTAGAGCAATCTTTGCCTGGTCTGGACTACATGTGACTCTAGACCCACAGCAATGTGGTTGACTCTTAAATGCCCTCTGGGCAATTAAGGATAGGCAATAAATGCTGCTCCCTCCCCCCAGCAAGTCAGTGATGCCCTCAGCCCATGAATGAATAAATAAAAGGAGCCCTAGCAAAACTGGAATCAATGGATATTGGGGGCAAGCTTTCTGCTGGCTGGAGTTGTACCTGGTGCATAAGAAGATGGTCGTGGTTGTTGGAGGTCAGTAAGCTGACCTTCAGGACATGTCTGTAGGGGTTCCTCAGGGTAGTGTCCTAGAGCCAATCATCTTCAGCTATTTCATCAATGACCTTTCCTCCGTCAGAGGTGGGAATGTTCACTGATGAGTGCACAATACCCAGCACTATTCAAGACACCTCGGATACTCAAGCAGTCCATGTTCAATGCAGCAAATCTGGACAATTTCCAGGCTTGAACTGACAGGTGGCAGGCAAGTAAAGTTTGCACCATACAAATGCCAGGCAAAGACCATTTCTAATGAGAGATGATGTAACCACCACCTCTTGGCATTCATAGATCATAGAAGATCATAGAATCCCCACAATGCAGAAACAGGCCCTTTGGCTTAATAAGTCCAAACCGACCCTCAGAGCATCTCACCCAGACCCAGTCCCCGTTAACTCACCTAAGCTACACATCCCTGAACACTATGGGCAATTTAGCATGGCCAATCCACCTAGCCTGCACATCTTTGGACTGTGGGAGGAAACCGGAGCACCTAGAGAAAACCTATGCAGACACAGGGAGAATGTGCAAACTCCACAGAGGCAGTTGCCTGAGGCCGGAATTGAACCCGGGTTCCTGAAGCTGTGAGGCAGCAGTGCTAACCTCTGAGCCACCGTGCCATCCTACAATAATGTTACCATAACTATCAACATCCTGGGGGTTATCATTGACCAGAATCCAAGTCGAACACATGATATCGGCACAGTGGCTACAAGAGTAGGTCTGAGGCTATGTATAGTGCAGCCAATAACTCATCTCCTGACTCCCAAAGCCTGTCAACCATGTACAAGGCACAAGTTAGGAATGTGATGGAATACTCCCCACTTGTCTGGATCAGTGCAACAACACTCAAGTAGCTTGACACATCCAGGACATAGCAGTCTGCTTGATTGGCACCACATCCACAAGCATATATTACTTCCACCAATGACAGTCAATAGCAGCAGCGTATATTATGTACACGATGCACTGCAAAGATTCACAAAAGATCCTTAACAGCTTCCCAACCCACAACAAATTCCATCTAGAAAAACAAGGGTAAGAGATACATAGAAACACCACCACCCGCATATTCCCATCCAAACCATTCACTATCCTGCCTTGGGAATATATCACCGTTTCTTCACTGTCACTGGATGAAAATCCTGGAATTCCCTCCCTAAAGGCATTGTGGTCAACTCACAGTAGGTGGACTGCAGTGGTTCTAGAAGGTAGCCCACCACCACCTTCTCAAGGGCATCTAGCAATGGGCAAGAAATGCTGGCCAGTCAGCGACGCCCTCATGAATTTATTTTTAATAGGTGACTTCAGTGTTTTTGTGTGTTTCTGAAGTGATTTATGTGCCACATTAAGTACTGTAACTGCTGACTCTGTGCGTCTGGATGAATCTTGATTTAAAACAGACTCAATGCATTAGATGTGTGATGACCATTTGTCAGCAAAACAAACTGGCCTTGATCACAGAGTTATGCTGTGTAAATGCAAAGAAAAGAACAAAAAACAAAGAATATTGCAGCACAGGAACAAGTCCTCCAGGCCACCGAGACTGTGCCGACACATGAACCTTTTCTAAACTAAAAGCATTCTGCCTCCACGTAGTCTGTACAGCGATATTCCCTGCTTATTCAGGTATCTGGCAAGATGCCTCTTAACCTTTGCTGTTGTATGCACCTTCACCACCTTCTTTGGCAGCACATTCCAGGCACTTCCCACCCTCTGTGTAAAACAACCTGCCTCTCATATCTCCTTTAAACTTATTCCCTTCTATCTTAGAGTTATGTCCCCTAGCAATTGTCATTTCTAATGGGAAAAAACTCTGATTATTCATTTTACCTATGCCTCATAATTGTGCAAACTTTACCCCTCAGCCTTTCACGTTCAACTGAGAACAAACCAATTTTGTCAACCCTTTCCTCATAAATAATAACGTCCAACCAACCAGGCATCATCCTGATAGACCTTTTCTGTATCCTCTCCAAAGGCTTCATATCCTTCTGGCAGTATGGCAACAGAACTACACAAATTATTCCAAATGCTCTATATAGCTGAAACATGACTTCCCATATGTTTTATTCTCTATACCCAAAACGATGAAGATATGCATACCACATGCCTTCTTGAGCACCTTATCCATTTGTGTTGCCACTTGCGGACATGTACACTGAGATTTCTCTGTATATTGATACTAAGAGTTCTGCCATTTACTGTATAATTCCCTCCTGCATTAGATCGTTCAAAATGCATCACTTCACATTTGTCCAGATTAAACTCCATCTGCCATTTCTCTGCCAAAGTCTATAGCTTGTCTAGATCCTGTTGTATATCCTGACAATCCTCCTCACTATCCACAGCTCCGCCAAATCTTGTGTTGTCTGAAAACTTACTAATGAGGCCACCTACATTCTCCTCCAAATCATTTAAATATATTACAAACAACAGAGGTCCCAAAGGGTGACAAGGGAAGTTAAGGACACCATAAAAGCAAAAGAAGAAGCACAATGTGGTGAAGATTCGTGGGAAGCCAAGGGATTAGGAGGCCTTTAAAAACCAGCAGAGGATAACTAAAATAAAAAGGGGGACAGAAGATGAAATATGAGAATAAGCTAGCTAGTAATATAAACGAAGATTGCAAGAGTCTTTTTGATGTCTTAAAAGGTGAGAGAGAGGCAAGATTAGATATTGGATGAATGGAAAATGATGCTGGAAAAGTAATAATGGGGAACAAAGAAATGGTGGAGGAACTGAATAGGTAGTTTGCATCTGGTTTAACTTTCAAAGGCACCAGCAATGTACCAGAATTTCAAGAGAGTCAGGAGGCAGAGGTGAATACAGTGGTGATCACTAAGGAGAAGACACTGCAGAAGCTGAAAAGTCCGAAGGTGAATTGAATGGGTTCTGAGGGAGACAGCTGAGGAGACTATAGTGGCATTGGTGGTGATCTTTCAGGAATCACTGGAGTCAGGGAGAATGACAGAAGACTGGAAAATGGCTAATGTAACACCCCTGAGTAAGAAGGAAGGGAGGCAGAAGACAGGAAACTGTAGACTAGTTGGACTGGGCTCGGTCTTTGGTGTGATTTTAAAGAGAATTATTAAGGACGACATTGTGGATTATTTGGAAGTGCATGGTAAAATGGAGCGGAGCCAGCACAGCTTCATCAAGGGGAGGTCATGCCTGACAAATCTGTTAGAATTCTTTGAGGAGGTAACAAACAGGTTAGACAAAGGACAGCCAGTGGACATGATCTATTTCGATTTTCAGAAAGTCTTTGACAAGGTGCCATACACAAGACTGCTAAATAAGATAAGACCTCATGGTGTTAGGGGCAAGATACTGCCATGGATAGCGTATTGGCTGACAGGCAGAAGACAGACAGTCGGGTTATAGGGGTCTTTCTCAGGATGGCAGCAGGTGACTAGTGGAGTTTGGCAGGGTCAGTGCTGAGACCACAACTATCCATGTTATACATTAATAATCTGGACGAAGGAACTGGAGCCGTTGTTGCTAAATTTACAGATGACACAAAGATAGGTGGAGGGACAGGCAGTGTTAAGAAAGTGGGGAGGCTACAGAAGGTCTTCAACAGACTAGGAGAGTGGGCAAAGAAGTGGCAGATGGAATACAATGTGGGAAAATGTGAGGTTATGCACTTTGCAGGGAGAACAGAGGCATAGGCTATTTGCTAAATGGGGAAAGGCTTCAGAAATCTGAAGCGCAAAAGGCACTTGGAGCTCTATTTCAAGATTCTCTTAAGGTTAACCTGCCGATTCAGGTGTCGGATAGGAAGGCAAATGTACTGTTAGTGTTCATTTCAAGATGGCTAGAGTACAAGGGCAGAGATGTACTACTTAGGCTGTATAGGACTCTGGTCAGTCTGAATTTGGATTACTGTGAGCAGTTTTGGGCCCCATTCCTAAAGACACACCTGCTGGTGTTGGAGGGGGTCCAGAGCAGGTTTACAAGAGTGATCCCGGGATGAAGGGCTTGTCATATAAGGAGCAGTTGAGGATTTAGGTCTTTACTCAATGGAGTTTAGAAGAATTAGAAGAATGAGAGGGAATACCATTGAAACTTACAGAATACTGAGATGCTTGGACAGGCTGGACATGGAGAAGTTTCCATTAGTAGCAGAGACTAGGACCTGAGGACACAGCCTCAGAATGAAGGGAGGACCTTTTAGAACTAGGGTCCTTGGGTAGATTCGTAGCTCGGGTTGTGGATGCTGTAGCCAGTTTGCTCTCCAAGCTGGTTCGTTAGTTTGCAGACGTTTCATTACCCTGCTGGGTAACAGTACCAGTGCAGTCTCCGATGAAGCACTGTTGTGTTTTCCAGCCTGGTATTTAAACTCTGGGGTCCATTGGATTTGATTACCTCATTTCTGGTTTTCCTTTGCAGTGGTGTATACATAGGGTCTTGTTCTAAGTGTTTGTTGATGGCCTTCTTGGTGGAGAACCAGGCCTGTAGGAATTCCCGTGCTTCTCTCTGTTTGGCCTGTCCTGGAATCCTGATATTGTCCCAGTTGAACTGATGGTTTTCCTTATCCATGTGAATGGAGACAAGTGAATACTGGTCATGCCTTTTTGTTGCTAGTTGGTGTTCGTGTATTCTTGTGGCCAGTTTCCTTCCTGTCTGTCCAATGTAATGTTTGTCGCTGTCTTTGCAAGGGATCTTGTATATCACATAGGTTCTGTCCATAGTGGGTAAGGGGTCTTTGGTTCGAGTTAGCAGTTAGCATAGGGTTGGCATAGGTTTGTGTGCCACTCTGATGCCCAATGGTCGTAGAAATCTTGTGGTCAGTTCGGATATGTTCTTGATATATGGTAGCGTGACGAGTGTGCCAGGGTGTGCTGTATCTTCCTGTTGTTGTTTGTGTGATAAGCAGTGTTGGACCCAACTGTTCAGGATACCAAATTCAGCCTGACCAGAGTCCTATACAGCCTCGGTAATATATCTCTGCTCTTGTACTCTAGTCCTCTTGAAATGAATGCTAACAATACATTTGCCTTCTTATCTGACACCTAAATCTGCAGGTTAACATTAAGAGAATCCTGAACTAGGTAGGAAAACACAACAGCACTTCATTGGAGGCTGCACTGATGATGTTACCCAGCAGGATAATGAAACATCTGCAATCTAACAAACCAGCTCGGCGAGCAAACCAACCACAACACCTTTTAGAACTAATATGAGAAGGAATTTCTTCCACCAGAAGGTGCATAATCTGTGGAACTCATTGCCACAGAGGGCTGTGGAGGCCAAGTTATTGAGTGTATTTAAGACAGAGATAGATAGGTTCTTGTTTAGTAAGAGGATCAAGGGCTATGGGCAGAAGGCAGGAGAGTGGAGTTGAAAAACGGATCAGCCATTTTGAATGGGGGAGCAGACTCAATGGACTGAATGGCTTCATTCTGCTCCTACACCTAATGGTCTAAATGGGAAATTCCAATTATTAAATTCTACTTCCCAATTCAAGGCTCTTCAACAAGAAAAACATCATCCAGGTATTCCCTTTAGGTCACTAAGAGTCTTGTTCTTCTAAACTGCAGTGGATACTGTTGTGTAAAGGCATTAAGAACCTGGAGCAAACTTGTGATGATGCAAGAGCTGTACATCACTGGGTATAATTACCTCAGAATGGGAAGAATTAGAGCACTGTGGTCAGACTACTTGAGGGTTTGCCATTCTCTGAAAGATACACCAAATCCACATGAACATGAACAAATGAAGAAAATAAATTAGTCATTACCTCATATAACTGTAGATCAGAACCTGGCATAGCATTATGATCCCACATAATGTTACTATTTGACAAGTGATTCCGCTTTTTTCATTTTAAGTCGTGGTCATTCAATGAAACATAAGCTCCCAATGGTGCAGATTTGTTTTTCACAAATAGAAGATAAGTTATTAAATAAATCAGGATAAAATGGAACAAATCATGTTTACCTATAACAGTTTATTTCAAAATGCGCAGCAAACCAAAACCCCATCTATTCCCAACAACATCACTTCACACAACACAAACACCAGAGAGTGAGAGAAGTTTCTTCTCCGTTACATCTATGGGTTAACTGCTGACTTAACGGTTTCCTTCATTTACTGGTCTTGAGAGTTTTAGTTGATCATTCATACAACTAAGCTTAAACTTTATTGTTTCAAATAACCCTTTCAGGATTCTAAACCTTCCAGTCTGGAATTTTCAAACTACAAAGCTTACAGTGAGATAACCTGCTTGCTAACTTTCTGAATGAACTCTTTTCTCCAGGAGAGGCTGTTCTTATGTCTGTTACCAACCAAGTCTTCTGCAAACTGAAAGCAAAAGTTTTTGAATCTATGCAACTTTCCATAAGCAAAAATCACTTTTTCATTCTTCTAAACCAATAGCAAGCTAATGCCTTTGATTGGTTGCAATCTCTGATTGTGCAACATTCAATGCAAACAAATTCACATTATCACTACAGGAGAGCCTCCAAGCACTTCTGTCTGACATATAGTGGTTTAAAAGTGCATCTTGAGAAATACTAACAAGTCTATTGTTCAAATCATTCATACACAAAGACCAAAATGCACATAACACGTGATCAATATCTGAACTCTAAACTAAATGTTAATAAATATAAACTGCACACTTTTCATCCAAATCCAATGATCTTCATCTGCTTCATCAATAACTTACCATCCATCATAACATCAGAAGTGGGAATATTTGCTGAATGCACAATATTCACAATTTCTCAGATGCTGAAACAGCCCATGTCCAAATACACCATGACTTGGGAAATATCCAGATTTGGGCTGATAAGTGACAAGTGAAATTGATACAACATAAATGCCAGGCAATGACCATCTCCAACGAGAGAGAATCCCTTGATATTCAATGGTGTTATCATCACTAAATCCCCCACTGTCAACGTCCTGGAGATTACCATTGACAGGAAACTGAACTAGTTTAGCCACATAAATAAATTTACTTCAAGAACAGGTCGGGGCTAGAAATTCTGTGCTGAAAAGCTTACTTGATTCTCCACCTTGCATAAGCACATGTCATGAGTTTCATGGAATACCCCATTTTCCTGGGTGAATGCAGCTCCAACAACATTCAAGAAGCTAGACAAAATCCAGGACAAAGCAGCCCACTTAACTGACACCAATTACACTGTTTGCTCCACTTGTGCTCAATAGCAGCAGGGTGGATCAACAAGATGAACTGTAAGAAATTCACCTAGGTTTCTGAAACTCTAAAACAGCACATCTTAACCCACAACCACTATCATCTGGAGGGAAAAGGGAAGCAGACACATTGGAACACAACCACTTACAAGATAATTTCCAAGCTTGTCCACAGCCTGACTTGGAATTATCTCATCAGTTCGTCAGTGTCACTGGGTTAACTTCCCGGAACTCCTCACTTATTGCATTGTAGATGGACCCACAGCAAATGTACTGCAGCAGTTCGAGAGGCCATTAGAAGCAGATGTCAATTTCTTACAATTGCAGAGTTGAATGGAGGGAACAACACAAAACGTTGTGGCCTATTATTTTGGAAACATTGTCAGAAAGGATACTCAGGTATTGCTACGGTACAGTGAATGTTCATCATAGTTGCCAGAGATAGTAAAGGTATAAAAAGCATAAGCTGCAGCAATCTCAGGGTATGGGACAAGTTGGTAGGATTCACCAGGGACTGGATTTTCTAATACTGTACATCTCATACCTCTTTAAAGCAAGGACCACTTCAGTGCAATCATCGAGATGCACGTGGTCATGGAAGTCTACAATGTACTGTAGCTGTTTTAACACAATAGTGGCTCCTATGAAAGCTTCACACTCATACTTCAGCTTTTACAGGGGCGTTGAAATCAGAATCAAACCTAAGATGAAAATTCATCATTCTATTGCAGATAATGCAAATGAAAATGTATCTCAATTTGTGAGAAATGTTGAACAGAGCCAATAGGGAGGCATAAATTTAAAACAGATCTATACAATATGTCTCTGGGTAGCTCAGTTATCCTGGAGTAGGTTGCTGTAAGCTGTCTCTGGCTCATTGGATGACTGGCCTGTCATCTTCATCTCCTTGATGAGATGCTCACCCTTATTTTCCTCTTCAATGATTTCCTCTCAGTCCTGGATCTCATCCTTTGCCAACATATAACCAATTTAGAGGCTGAGGTTGTGCAGGGCACAGCACACCACTGTGATACAGGGCATCCTGTCTGGGGTGCATTGCATTATGCTACCTTACTGGAACAGGCTTTGGGACCTCATTTTCAGGAGCCCCATGGTCCCTTCTGTAATAACCATTATTAAAAAATGCACTTATATCTTTACTTAGTTTCATTCCGAGGATTTCACAGATAACCCTTGCCACTGAGCAACATCTTTGTAATGCACCAAGGGCCTTTGAAAGATGTTGGCAGCTGTGAGCGGCATAACACGTACTAGTCATGGTAGTTTCCTGGATACCATGCACAGATCTGCATTACGTGACTGTTGTACTCACAAATGACTTGAGAGAGAAGAATCATTTTCCATTGGTGAACGCTGCTGCCTCAAGGCAGAGTGCTCTGACTGCACTGCGGCACCCATTGCTGGCATCCCAAACTTGCAGTAAAACCAGTGATGGTTAAAAATCCTAATGTTGCCTGTTTCCCCAGATCAAGGGGAAACGAGACAAATCTGTGACATCCCAAGTATATTTATGAGATCAGAAGTTGCAGGAAAAGCTCAGCAGCTCTGGCAGCATCTGTGAAGTGAAACCAGAGTTAACGTTCTGGGTCTGGTGACCCTTCTCTAGACTGCTGACCTTTTTCAGCAGCTTCTGTTTTTCTTTCTGATTTACAATACCCACAGCTCTTTCAGTTTCTATTTATGAAATGTTGGCTGTGAAGTATCACAGAGCTCACCAGTAGCCTCCTGAAACAAACCATGACTGGAAACTAAGGGCAGCTATTACTTTTAGGACCAGCACTCCACACACCTTCATGTCCTTGCTTAGAAGCTGTTGTGGGTATGAACGATAGCTTGGAACATTCTGAGGACTCTCTCATCTGAACATAGTTACATAAAAGCCTGTAGATCTGCTTTATGTGACAGCTCCCCCTTCAGTATGGTGGCTTTCATTCTGCTCCTTCTCCTTCTGAAGGTGGATGGCAGTCAGTGGCAGCTTCTGCTTTTGTTGCTGCAGTTGTTATTTTAAGAGCCTTTCATGGTGGTTCCTTCAGTACAGTAGGAGCACAGAAAGCATGGGAGCATTAATCTGTGACATTCTCCTTTTCTTTCAGGAGACCTGTATGAATAGTAAGTGAAAACACACAGACCTATTAATGTTATGCTTTACCCCTGACATCCTTTTCCATGAAGCTGTAAGTAATATCCTCAGAGATTACTTTTGTACCAGCGTACACTCCATGTGATTCTGCATTGCTGTGTGGCATGACAGGACATCTTGTCACCAACACTACAGTGCCTAATGTTACTGGGTTAACTTCTAGTTTACAATACCCCTTCCAATGCACAATAGTCAACTGCCTGCTGCTATCTCCTGGTCATGGCCTCCTCGGTGGTCTGGAGGAGGTCCTCTGTTCTTCCTACTCCTCCCCTCTCTGCATGGGTGCTCAAAGATCAGGAGCATGGGAATGAAGTGCAAACAGAATTTGAGGAGCAGCCCCCTCAGAATGCATAATAGGCACTTCAGTGCCTTCAACACTATGCTGAGTGTTTACAAAGAACATGGACTTGCCACAACCACAAAAGACACACGTGGGGGCCTATTACACACATCAAACCATTTTTGCATAGGACATGCTGCATCCAACACTGTCCACATCAAATCCCCAATGGAAAATGGGGAATTCACCCACACAGCGAACATCATACTTTGACCCACAGTGACCCATGTTATCCTTCACTCACTTCCTCCATGTGTCTCACAATCCCTCTTTTCCCTTCTCCTTCTTGGGTTGAGTCCCTTCACAATGCAACCTATGATCTTGATTTACCCCTGGAAGCCTGCACAATCAAGGTGACAAACCCTTTGCTGCCCCGTACGCTCCCTAGCTCCAAAGTGAGAGTTACCCTGATTGCGCTCCCCCTTCCCAGCCCACTGTTGAGACTGTTTGCTCCCCTCTCTTATCATATGGATTAATTTAACAGAGTTAATTGTTCTTATGATTGTAACCATTTCGCCAGCTACTCTATACAACCAGATCAATCCCACACTTTATCTGCCCCATCCTCAACAAAGCCAATGCATACTCCCTCAAACCCTCTAGTCTATGTTTGATATCAGCTCCTCCAGCACACCAACACCCCACCACTATTCCTCCTCAACTCTTGGACTGTCTGTTGTTGTAACCCATTGCAGAGAAGAGTCTGCCTCCATGCCCACAAACAGCACAGAGTGATATGGGGGTGCTCAGGCATAAATCTCAAAAAGCCAGCATCCAAGCTCAGCAGTTAAAGCAAAAAGTAAACGGAATGTTGGCTTTTATTTCAATGGGAAGAGAATATAAAAGCAGGGAGGTTTTGTTAAAACTACAGAAGGCACTATACAGACCACAGCTGGAATACCAGCTGACCTTGAGTATTGAGAGACTGTCTTATGAGGAGAGATTGAATGGGTTGTGCCTGTATTCATTCGATGAGAATGAGAAGTGAACTTATTAAGACAAACAAGATACTTAAGGGACTTGATTTGTTAGATGCAGAAAGGCTGTTTCCCATTGTAGGAGACTCTAGGGCCAGGGACATAATCTCAGAATAAGGGGTCACTCCTATAAGACAGGGATGAGGAGGAATTTCTTCTCTCAGAGAGTAGTGAATCTCTGGAATTCTTTGCCACAAAGGGCTGTGGAGGCAGGGCATTAAATATGTTAATGGCTGAGATAGACAAATATTTAAGCAATAAATCAAGAATTTTTGGAAAAGGGCATTAAAGTGGAGTTTAGGATTATCAATATGAGCTGCCAGAGGAAGTGGTTGCAACAATTAAAAGACATTTGCAGGTAAAAATGAATAGGAAAGAGGGATATGGATCAATCGTAGGCAAATAGGACTCATTCAGTTTAGGATACCTAGTCGGCGTAGACGAGGTGGACTGAAGGGTCTGTTTCCATGCTGTATGACTTTATGACTCTATATCAACCGTGATCTTGTTGAAAGGCAAAGCACACTTAATTGGGTGGATGGTCTGCTTCAGTTCATACTTGTTATTGTCTAAACATGCCTCCTTTTCCCCAGTTACACATCATCCCTGCTCTTCAGGTGTATTCAGAATGCTGGCCAGTGCACTCATCTCCAATGTTGCCACAGCATAGTGTCTTTCAACCACATGTACACAACATGTCACATTCACACTTCACTGTGTCCTACAGACACAAGCTGCTGCCTTATCCTCTAAGCTGTCACTCTGAGACACAAGCTGCTACATTGCCATCCTCTATGTGTTTTCTATGTAAGCTCAGGGACATATCCTGATTTAGTCCCCTAGGAAATGCCTCCTGCATTTGCAGACCTTACAGTAAAAGTAAAGGCAACAAGCATTTACAATGTTTTGCTCAGGGGAGAAAAACATAGAAACTATTCAGGCTGGAGGCTGCAGGCCTAGAATGTGCTTACTACATACAGTGGAGTATCTGAAGTGTTTTGTGTCTCAATTGGGCAGAAGTTAATTGAGAAGATGTAGTTAATATCGATGAGAGATACCAAGAACTGCAGATGCTGGAGTCAAAGATAACACAGTGTGGAGCTGGAGGAACACAACAGGCCAGGCAACATCAAAGAAGCAGGAAAGTTGATGTTTTGGGTTGGGACCCTTCTGCAAATGACAAATGCATGCGCATTACGTTCCTGCCATCTGATGGCAAGTAAGTTAATTATTTTCTTAGGATGGAGGATTTTCTTAATGATGAATCTGATTTTTTGGACTCTTGCCTGCTTAGTATTTTTGCCTCCTGTGGAAGCAGAAAATCGCACCTCAAAATTCCATTTGCCATGCAGAATTGTTACAGAACAAAAGGAGGCCACTTGGTCAATGCTGTGCATACTAGCTCTTCAGGTGTGTTCAAGTATGGGAGCTATTTACCTCATGCCACATCACCCGCCTCCTTCACATAACCCTGAACATTGTTCCCTCGCAGATAAAAATTCAATTCACTCTTCAACGCCTTGACTACACCACAACTGCCAGGTAGTGCATTCCAGACCATAACGACTGGTTAGATGAAAAAGATTTCTTCATGTTGCTATTGCTTCTTATACCTACCTTAAATTGATGCCTTCTTGTTCCCAATCTTTCTACCAATAAGAACATTCTTTTCTATCTCCTCTGTCCAGACCCTCTTGATCTTGAACACTTCTATCAAATCACCTCTCAACCTACTTTTCTCCAAATAAAGCAATTTCAACTTCTTCACTTGATCTATTTAACAGAAATTCTTCACCTCTTTGACCACTCTCATGAATCTTTTCTAGTCTCTCAAATGCCTTCATATCTTTTCTAAATTGTGGCAGCCAGAACTGGACACGTAACACCATTTGAAGTTAAGCCCATGTTCTTTACAAGTTTAATGTAATTTCCTTGTTTTCATACTCTGTGACCCTATTAGTAAGCCTAAGATGTTATTTGCTTTATTAACCATGCTCTCATCCAGTCCTGCCACTTCATGCCACTAAACCTAGCTTCCTCTGCTTCTGCAGCCAGTTTAGAATTGTACCTTTTAATTTATATTGTCTATATATTTCTTCCTTCAAAATGCATTAAATTTCATCTGTCATTTTTCCAACATCCTTCCTTCAGTCCTTACCCTTAAGAAGAGGGTTGGCCTTTTAAAGGCAGTTTATAGTGAGGTCCTTACGCACAGATTATTGTTTAATAGGTACAAGAGAGAATCAAAAAGCTAATCAAAAGTTAGTCAAATGCCCATTTTTCTGGAAGAAAGTCACCTAATATTGCCATGTATCCTACGTTCTGAATGTTATCCCATTTAACAAAATATTTGCATGTGTTTTGGAGTTGCACACAACGGTGATAGTAGAGTCTTTGTTGGTTTTGTCTGGAACGAAACAAAAAAAGAAGAATTGGAAGTGATAAGGTGTATCAGACAGTAGCTGAAAAAACATCCCGGTCTTCCATCAACTACAAGATGATTGTGGGGAAGAAAAGGAAAAACTGGTAAGGAAAGAGCAAGCCCATCTTTCATAGGTAGGAAAACTGGCAAAGAGGTGAAAAATTGGACCATGGACCATAGTAGAAATGGAATTTCTCTATTGTATGTGAAGCAAAAAGAATGGCAGTGACAAGCAGCACTACTGAGTTTGGGTGTACAAGTTACAGTATCACTGATTTATGAAAAACATATGCTAAGTTTGCATACTTGAATCAGGATAGTGCAGACGGTGCCAGAAAACTGCATAGCATGATATTTGAATTTCGCTGCTTCATAATTAATGCAAGGAAAAAACACATGTTTATAACTTGGACAGATAAACAGTGTAGATAAAGTTTCTCTAACTTTCAGTGTTTTATTAAAAAAGACTATGGACACTAAAATAATACTAATTAAAATATCGGGCCGTGAGAAACCCAACATATTGTCTTTGGCATGCTGTTCTGGTTGCCACCATTACTGTTCTTTAAGAAAATAAAAACATCAAAGGTTGAAATTTCAATGGCATTTGTGTTCACGTGCATACTAAGGGACGGATGAATGAAGAAGGGATAAAATTACAGCCGAGAAAAGGGTAGTTAAAATGTTCAAGTGGTCCTCTTAAAAAAAAAGTATTGAATATTACCAGTCCCACTTCATATATAAAAAACTGAGGCTATAGAAAGGCTGATTGCATAATAGAACACGTACCTAAATGTGATTTGAAGTAGTCTTAATAACTAATTACAATCCCTGGACATTTAATGAACAAACCATTTATAGAAAAGCGAAGAGTGGACTGAGCAAGTGGAAGCTCCAAGTCACAACTTGACACCCACAGGTCAAGTGAAGTAATCCATCATTTCACGGGTGTGTGAGTGACAAAGGAATTCATGGCGATTATTGAAACATGAGACTATTGTGAAGTCATTTAAGAAGTTCGATTCCAGCAATACCGTTGATGGCAATGAGGATAACGTAGTATTTAAAGAGATTGACAGTTTATATAACACCATTGATGATGAGTGTGCCAGGAGCAATGAAGAATTTTTCAGCTTCTATGATTAGCAAGACTTCATGCTGCATTATTGTTTTAGTCTCAAGGTGGCAAATGTTAATAAGCATTTTTTTTCTACATTGTCTTCTTTCCTCTATGATGGGAAATGTTAATATTCATTACACTGAAATACATTGGGATAAATTTTACATTCCACTATCAGCATATTTAAGGCTGCCCATCCTCAGACCTATTGAAGCCTTTAAGTAGACAATTAATGGCTGCTTGAGGATCTCATTTGAGCTCAACCAGTGTAATGCATTGCACAGGGCAACGTGATTGGAGGCAGTGTTACTGCCCTTCAGAGACAGGTAACCCTGCTTTATGTAGCTGTCGCTCAGTCAAATGCAAGCAGCTTTCCAATGTGAACAGTAATAGCAGGAGCGATGAACACCATCAGCACTGCACTTGAGTTCGGAGAGATGTGTTGCTTTGCATCAGAAAAGTATGGTGTGAGGAGATCTCACCAGGTGATGGTAAGGGTGCATGGCAGGAGGGGAACATAAGGATGTTGGGCAGGCCTTCCATTGGATCCAGGGACCATTAAGGGAGGATCCCTTGTCCAGCTACCAGTCAGGAAACTACCTCAGAAAGATATTTGGCATGAGTCTCTGTTGGTGCCCATTCAATACCAGCTGTGGTAAGATGAATTCTTTAAGTGTGCACTAATTTCTGTGGCAGATTAACAGTTTGCTCATTTGTTGTAGTCATTGTGGAAGCAGCTTCAACACCAGTTTTAATGTAATTTTTCATTAATTGGTGTAGATTGACTTTAAGTAGTATAAACTAGTTTTAAGTAATATTTGCACACAGAAATAAATATTTAGCCCTGAATGCACATAGCTATTAGACAAATCAGCACAAAGCGCAAAGACTGTGAGTTGTCTGAATCGGAAGTAGTAAGTGCAGGTTAATTTTACATTCAATACCCATGCGTCTGCACCGTGATAAAGGATCATGCAATAGCTCCACTCTGTGGCTTTTCACTTATCTACAGCCTTCAGAGATTTAAGAATTTTAGAGGACACGACTGAGATTTAACAGATTAGAGGAAGTATAATTGTAAAATATAGTGCTAAGGTTGCAAAAGCTTAAAGATATATGATACAAAGAACACTGAGAATAGTAAGATGTCCAGAATTTTGAGGTCCAAGAAATAAATAAACTGGTGTGGGCATTGTACGTCTGTAACATATTGCGGCTGCATGAAGTAGGAAGTGAGTCATTTGGCATGTTTGGAACACAGGGAGAACAAGAATGAAAACCATGGGAGCTTTAGTTATAAAAAGTACTGTCATAAAAGCACAAGAAGTGAACATTAAATTGAAAGAATAAGCTGTTGAGAAGATATGTGACTGTTTCTCCAGTGTCATAGGGTCAAAAATTTGGAACACCCTTCCCAGAAGTATCGTGGGTGCCCTTGGATCCCAAGGGCTGAAGAGGTTCAAGAAGGTAGCTCAACACCACCACCTTCTCCTCCAGAGCAATTACAGATGGGCCATAAATGCTGACCTGGCCAGTAATGCCCACATGCAAGGAATGATGAAAAAAAAATCAAATTTTGTTCCAGACGTTTAAGACTCATTTTCAATGCAACAATGCAAGAAGGTATTTCTGATGCATTTCTGATGAAGGGTTTAGGCCCGAAACGTCAAGTTTTCCTGCTCCTATGATGCTGCTTGACCTGCTGTGTTCATCCAGCCCCATGCTTGTTATCTCGGATTCTCCAGCATCTGCAGTACCTTTTATCTCTAATGCAAGAAGGTAGATCACCACCTTCTTCTCAAGAGCTATTTGAGACCAGTAATAAAAGCTGGCCCAGTCAGCAAAGCCCAGATCTCTGAATGAGTACAATAATGCCTGTCTGTCCTGATCCTTGTCAAAGAACAAATGTTACCAATTCTTAGCCTAGCCACTAAATGAAACACTTTGTAGTAAACTAGTTCTCTATCACTGGGCACGGAGGATCATCTATGTCAGAGTCATTCCTGTCTAATGTCAGAACAGCCATAATTGATGCCAAAGATTAAATTAAAACTTTGAAATACTGAAGTTAAAGATAGCAAAGAAAGGGTTTACAAATTTTAAAATGTAGGTACATGTTAGGTTGAGACAATCATGATACTGGGAAACTTACCTTTTACCCTTGGCTAGTAATGCTATTCTATAACACGATGAAGTACCAGCTTTTTATCCTTGTGGACAGTTTCAATTCAGTGCAAGACTGGTCTCTAGTGTTTTAGATTAAAATTACAAGTACTAGACATATAGAACCAAACTAAGTTTTTGCAGTTAAGGCATAACTATAAAAAACACCAACAAGTTAAATAATTTATTATCAAATTCAGAGTTAATCTCAAAACAATAAAGCAAATCCAACCATTTTTTTACAATTACCGAATCAGAAGTTACTCAGCAGGTCTGGCTGCATCTGTGAAGAGAAAGCAGAATTAATGTTTTGAGTCCAGTGATCCTTCTTCAGAACTGGGCTCAAATCTTTAACTCTGTTTCTATCCACCAACGCTGCCAGACCAGCTGAGTTTCTCCAGCAATTTCTGTTTTTATTTCAGATTTCCAACATCCACAATTCTTTATTTTAAATTCATTTATATTGATCTTTTAACATAATATTAATACGGAAAAGCTGTACAGAAACACCCGCAGTCGAAAACAGTTTGAATTTAGGCATAAAAACAAAGCTGCTGAAAAAGCTCAGCAGGTATGGCAGCATCTGTGAAGGAAAAAACAGAGTTAACGTTTCAGGTCCCGTGAAACTCAAGAGTTCTAAGGGAGGGTCACCAGACCTGAAATGTTAACTCTGTCTTTTTTCTTCCCAGATGCTGCCAGACCAGCTGAGCTTTTCCAGCAACTTTGTTTTTGTTCCTGATTCACACCATCCACAGTTCTTTCGATTTTTATTTAATTTAGGCACTGTTATCTTTAAGTCAAGCTGGAGTATAAATAACAAGATGCTGGGTCTGCCATTTAGTTGCAAGCTTACCAAGCACAAAGGAAGTTGGTTGTAGCTGTTGGAAGTCAGTCATCACAGCTCCAGGACATCTCTGCAGGAGTTGCTCAGGATAGGGTCTGAGGTCCAAACGTCTTCAGCTGCTTCATCATTGACGCTCCTTCCACCATAAGGACAGAAGTGGGGATGTTCACTGATAATTGCACAATGTTCAGCACCATTCACAACTCCTCAAAGCTGTCAATGTCGATGTCTAGCGCAGCAAGATCTGCTCAATGTCCAGTTCTGGGCTGACACATGTCAAGTAGCATTCACCCCACACAAGTGCCAGGCAATGATTATCTTCAACAAGCAGGAATCTATCCATCATCACTTGTCATTCAATTACCATTGCTGAATCCTCCAGTATCAACATCCTGGGTTTTACTGTTGACCAGAATCTGAACTGGACTAGGCATGCAAATATAGTGGCTATGAGTGGAGGTCAGAGGTTAGAAATTCTGCAGTGAATAGCTCACCTCCTGACTCCCAAAATGCTATTCACCATCTTCAAGGACAAGTGAGGAGTGTGATGGAATACCAGATGAGTGCAGCTCCAACACAAGCTTTTTGTCACCATCCAGAACAAAGCAGCCAGCTTGATTGATAGCACTTCCACAAATATTCACTACCTTTTCCACTGACCCATATTAGCAGCAGCACGTACCTTCTACAAGATGTGCTGCAGAAATTCATTAAAGAGCCTTAGACAGCACCTTTTAAATCCACAACCACCAGCAGCAACATAGCCAAGGGCAGCAGATACATGGGAATACCACCACTAGCAAGTTCCTCTCCAAACCACTCAGCATCATGACTTGGAAATATTGTTGTTACTTCACTGTTGCTGGGTCAAAATTCTGAACTCACACCCTAAGAGAATTGTAGGTCTACCTACACAAAATACACTGTTGTGATTTGTTAAGTCTCATTCGGGCAGCACACCTGAAATCAAACCCCACTATTGCTGGAGTCATCACAAAAGTTAAAGATTTTATCAGTTTGCCAGATTTCCCAATTTATCTATCTTTTAGGTCCATGTCGACAGAAAGCACAGATCAGGTTTCTGTATTAAACAAGAATTAAAATTTACCGCAAATAAACAGGTAAACAACTATGAACTATCAACATGTAATTTTATTAGTTAAATCTCTAAACATTTTTATAAATGCCTCTTATACATAGATGCGGTCAGACACTTTAAACACAAAAAGAAGTTTTGTTTCATCGCTGGAGATAAAATTGGAAAGGCAGTTCAATGATTCCAGTTCCCAGTATTTGTTGAGATAATTGTTGTGGTTTGCAGAAATTTCTGTTCACCAATCTCTATCTTCTAAAGGCACTTGTACTTGCTTTCAGGAGGCACAGAGTGATTGGTTCACAACTTGTAAAGCCTCTGACTAAATGGTTATAAACATTAGCTTACAGCAACTGGTGAAAGAAAATCAATTGACTTTCTTCAAGCTTTAAGTGTTATTACTACAGCGAAAAGGATGCTACATCCTCTTCCTGAGGTTTGAAGACTTGTGCTATACCATTCATATCCAGAAGCTATTCAGCTACGTGGGAGCTAATCACATGGTTGTTACTAAGCAGAAGGTCTACACATCAGCCACTAATTCACAGAACAATCAGCTACTTGTTGCTGGCCAAATCTCACTTTGTTTACATTCCTTGGTGTGGGTTTGTCTGGGCCTAAATAGTGTTAACAGCACTTATGATAGAAAGTGGAAGTTCACATTCACATCAAGTAACTTCTTACAATTTCATCTCACAGTAGAATGAGTACAAATTGTAACGAACCAAAGACCTGGTGAAAATGGAAAAAAAAATGAGCAAGTTAGTATTGGTAAAGAAACAATACTGAAAATTAATGGGAGTAGAAGTTGAAACTTTGTGAACAGCTTATGCAGAACATTCTAGATGGCTGCCTGTCAATGTGTGGGCACTGTTTACGGGGAAGGTCACTGGACAGCCTTATAGAGAACATGAAATGTGAACATGCAGGTGCAATTAAAAGTTAGGAAACAAATAATTTTTATTGCAGAGGGATTGGAATATTAAATTAAAGAAGTCTTACTGTGATTACACATGTACTATGTAGTAATAATGAGACCATACTTGGCTTACTGTATACAGTGTTGATTGCCTGACTTAAGGAAAGATATACATGCCTAAGAGGGAGTGGAATGAGGGTTGACTATACTGAAATGAGGGCACTGTCATGGAGCCTCTGTCCTCGCAATTGTCCAACAGTTACGGTGTTCTTGTGAGTTGTGTGAGTTAGAGTTGGGACTGCAAGGAGAATGAGTGAATTGACCGCAACAGTGTATTAAAGGGATCCCTTCAAGTAGGAGGAGGAAATAGGAACAGGCTGGAAATGTGAAAGCAAGAATCACAAAAGCAATTATGCAAGTTCAGTAGGTAATAGGAAAGGTAAATGAACTCTTGACCTTTACTTCAAAGAGCATGGAGGATAAAAATAGCGACTTGATAGAGGTGTACAAAATGATCAGAGGTATAGGTAGAGTGGACAGTCAGAGACTTTTTCTGAGGGTGGAGGTAACTATTCCGAGGGGGCATAGTTTTAAAGTGAGTGGAGGTAGATATAGGGGAGACATCAGAGGTAGGTTCTTTGCTCAGAGAGTGGTAGGGGTGTGGAATGCATTGCCGGAGAGGATATTGGAGTCGGCCTCATTAGAGGCATTTAAGCAGCTATTAGATAGGCATATGGATGATAGTATAAGGTAGGGGTGGAGGTTAGATAGACCTTAGGTTTAGGGTAAAAGTTCGGCACAACATCTTGCGCTGAAGGGTCTGTACTGTGCTGTACTGTTCTATGTTCTATGTTCTATGTTCTATGTTCGATGTTCCAGAACTATCTAAAATGATGCTAGCTTGACAACACCTGGAATAATGTGAACAATTTTGGTCACTTTAATGTTCATTACATTCATTGATTCAAGGTATGGAAGGATTTGTTAATGAGAAGTGGTTTCGTACATTGGAATAAAAACAAAAAGTGCTAGAGATTTCCAGCATCTTCAATATTTTCCATTTATATGAGGAGATTGGTCTTGTTTGTATTGGAGTTTAGCAGAATGAGAGGAGACTTTATTGTGAGATGGCAATCCCTGGTGTTCAGGCACCTTGCTGCAACTAAGTTGTCCAGTATGTGAAGAAACGAAGCACATTTATAAATTACCAATTACCCTTGATGTCAGTGGGGAAGGTGATCCAGTGGGCATACAGCAGTGACCTGCTTAGTTCAGCTTTGTAAGACAAGACTGGGATATACAACTGTTGCCCACTATAACAGACCAAAGGGAGCCAATGAAAAAATAAATTAAGACTCATGGAAGCATGTATAGGCATGAATTTAGGATGAAACACTCTCCCCCGATCCAATAAATGGCAGGTCACATTGCAGAAAGCAACAATGATGTGCAAGAGAGGCTTCAAAAATGTGATCTACTGATGTACTGCTTCTCAGAAATGTTAAAAATAAAACTGGCCCTTAGCACGCGCATGCTGAATGGGTTCCTACAAGGAGCACCAATCTGGACCCCATCATCACCTAATACTTCCTAACAAGCTGTTCATATGCTTTTTTCTGGTGGTTCTTCTCTTATTGGTAATCCCCCATCCAAAAGAGATTGCAATAATAGCGTCCATGATAAAGAGCTGACATTTCCTGAGGGTAATAAGGCAAAATAAACATGTCAAAATGATCTAGAAGCTAAAAATACTTCTGAAAATCCACTTGGCAAAAGAATCCTGTGACCCAATTAGACGGAAATCGGTGCTCAGGTTTAGTGGGAGACCAACACGGCTACTTTTCACGATTGACAGAGGACCACCGGTAAATATAATGTCAGGTTTTGTAATTGCATCACATTTCAATACAGTCAGGAAACCTTGGAGTATCATGACCTCACTAAAATGTATGCATATACCTCAGTGGTCAGCATATTTGCTCTATTTTAACCACTTGCTTAAACCATTTCCATTGGGCAAACTGGGGTAAGACAAGGACATTGAGTTTCTAATTGTTAGGTTAGTTGCATTTATTTGTGTGTTAAGAGGCCCACTAAGAATAGGGAGGAAGGCATGGTGCAGAGCAGGAGAGCAACAACACAGAGGCATCCCTGAAAAGCTGAAGATGTGGAGAACCTGATGAATTGACAGTTTTATTTTCTTTTTCCTGCCTCACGGCAAACCTGGCAGCCTAACAGGTTTCTGGGCAGAGGCCGTGTTATTTTCCCAGGTGACTGCTCTGGGTACTTTGCCATTGATATCATTGTGTGATGCAGAGTAATGGCTGTTTGAGGTAGTTCACTGCCACCAATCCTACTTTGTCTTAGATTTGTCTTGGGCCTATCTAGTGTTTTGTGGTAGAGGGTACACCACCGGACAGCATGTATAGAAGAGGCATGGTTCTCTAATAATAAGAAGGCTTATTGCTTAATAGCATTATGTACAACCAGATTTGGTCAGGTATAACTACAAGGACCTTCGGGAGTAAATACAGAAACATCTGTTCTCTTTGAAAGCTAGAGTAGAGCTCTTTGTCTCTACCCACAGGCTCTGTGTGAATCAGTAGAATGGGTGAAGCCAATGTAACATTGGCTTCAAAGCAACTATGTAACTATACATACCATAAAAGTGAAGCCTCAGCCTTGGTATCCTTGGTGTTAGCTCAGAAATCAAGATCAAAAACAATCAGTTTCTTTTCCTTGTAGCCAGCAATAGTTAAATTTATATCAGGCTCCCAACTGCACTGGGGGATATGATTTGAAGAAGTGGAGATGCAATACACTATACTCACCTGGATTTACCTCCAGCTCATGGATTGCAATGGTTAAGAAGCCAGCTTCACAAGGGCAATTAAAATTGGGCAATAAATGATGACCTAGCCAGCAAAGCCGACATTGCATGAAGAAATTTAGAAGAATTATATTGGGTCATAAATAGGACCAATCTATCCAAAATAGGATACTTGCACCATCAATGTAAAAAGATAGCAAACATGAATATGTCAGGTTATGGTTAAATTTGTTTTTTTAAACAAATATTTACCCCTTCAACCCCCTCCTATGTCATTTGCTTTGGGGGTTAATATCAAGGTCATCAATACAAAAATCTATTTTAAAATATATGCTTAGGATTCGAACTGTGATGTTTCTATAGCAAAGGAACTATGTAAAGGCAAATTGTTATTGTACATCTGGAATATTCTCAGTGGAAGACAATTACTCATTCTGGTTTTCTTATATAAGAAACAAGGCGGCTGCTGCAAAGAATTCATTTATCCAGTTCAAGTGACTGCTCTCAGAAGTAATCAATTCTTTCTAATTTCCAATAAGGTAGTTCTTCCACCATCCTCTGGTGTATTTCTTAGTCTCTTCCACTGGCTTTCAGGTGCATTTTCACAAAATTCTTCAACAGGAATTGTCCCACTTTATAAATCCAGTTTCTTTATGAAGTGAGAAACATCAATCAAATAGCACATAACAACATTGTCTCTTAGTATTTCTTAACATAAATTTATGAAAAATAGTAGACAACTAGAATGGTGATCTTTTTAAAAATACAGTGGTGTCAAGCATCTGCTATACAGCACTGAGGTGTAACCTATAGTTGTAATAATGAAGATCACAAGATGTCAGCACAGGTGTTGATATCTTGTGATCTCCACTATTTCAATCACAGCACAAACCAAAGAAGCCTTTATATTAACATGTGATTGTGTAAAACAAATTCCATCTGGCCTTCGATTTTAAACTTGGGAAAAGTATTGCTTCCATTTCAATCTAGGTCACCGTAGCTAAAGGCAGAATTTGACTATGTGCCTTTTATTGAATATTTGTTTGACAGTAGAAACTTTTATAAATCTGAGAATGAGGTTTCTGAGATTGAGAGTAAAACTGTAAGAGGCAAGTTTAAGCATTCCTGTCCATTGATCAAAAACGAGTTTCTTCATTGCCAAAACATTAAAACACAGAAATGGTGAGAGTTTCTTGGAGCAATACATTGTGGAAGCAATTAGGGATAAAGATATTTTGGATCTAGTATTGTGTCATAAGACAGGGTTGATTAATAATTTCATAGTTAAAGATCCACGGGAAATAGTGATCATAACGCCTATGAGTTCCATGTTAAGTCAGAAAGCATCATATTTGAATCACAAACAAGAAGCATAAGGTTAAGTATGAGGAGAGAATTGACTATGGTCAGTTGGGTAAATAAACTAAAATATATGGCAGTAGATAAATAGCGGGAATTTTTTTTTAAATTTCAAAACATTCAATGAAACTATGTGCTGATAGAAAACTGAGGTTCATGAAGAAAGATCCATCCATCCTTAAAAAGTTGACAGTCGTATTAGATTAAAAGAAGGGGCTTGTAATGCTGCAAAGAACAGTAGCAAATCTGAAGTTTGGGGGTGTTTTAAAACAAGCAAAGGACCACCAAAAATCAATAATAAAAGTGTCAGTTATGGAATGTATGTGCTCTCTTACTGCCTGCACTCGCTATGTGAATGCTTTGTATGGAAAGAGATGGCCTTTTCTTCCTCTTGGATGTGTAACCCAATTAAATAATTTGCGTTCAAATTGTATTGTGCGGCATTAAAGTCTCCTCACATTGACCGATCTACTCCTGTTCTAATTTCTTGCGCTCTTGTGAGAAAGAAAGCCATAATAGACATATCCCAGAAATAGTTCCAGTAAAAAAGTGCAACAAAATTGGTATTTACTTAGAAATCCAATACATAAAGAGATTTGTTGGTTCTTGTGATGTTTCCACTAATCATGAAAAAAGCAGTAGAGGCCAATTTTAGTAAGCTTTTCACTCATTTTAATTTGCCCCCAGATTTCCCTGTGGTTTAAAGTTTCATTCATACCTATGATATATGCTGAGTTTTCAGATTAGGCAGGAGGTGCTGTTCTTGGCCTCTTGTCTAAATTTTATTTTGATATCAATCGGGGCAGAAAAACATCCCAAGAAGTTATTGTAGTATCATTCTCAAATGAGAGTGTTCAGGTGGCCAGTGGCATTCTGAAGAGGTCATGCAGGTTCATTTGGCAGTTAGGAAGGCAAGTGCAATGTTACCATTCATTTCAAGACCTCTAGAATACAAGAACAGAGATATACTCCTAATGCTATATACGATCCTGGTCAGATTGCATTTGGAATATTGTGAGCAGTTTTGGTCATTGTATCAAAGGAAGGAAGTGTTGGTGTTGGAGGGAACTCAAGAGGTGGGTTACCAGAATGCTCCCAGGAATGAAGGGCTTGACAAATGAGGAGTAGAGAAATGATGACAAATGAGGACTCTGGGTCTGTACTTGATGGTTAAGGGGGATCTCATTGAAACCTGCAAAATACCAAGAGGCCTGGATAGAGTGGATGTGGGGAAGATGTTTCCACTAGCAGGAGAGACTGGGACCCAAGGGCACAACCACAGAGTGAAGGGATGACCCTTTAGAACTGAGGTGAGGAGGAGTTTCTTCAGCTTGAGGGTGGTGAATCGCTGGAACTCATTGCCTCTGAGGGCTGTAGAGTCCAAGTCATTAAGAGTATTTAAGACAGTGGTAAATAGATCCTTTTGCTTAGCAAAAGGATCAAGGATTACAGGGGGAAGTCAGGAGAAAAAGGTTGAGAAACATATCAGCCATGATCAAATGGTGAATTCAAGAAACCGGAATCTTGTTAGATAAGGACCATCTCAGTGAGGAAATGGAAACAATCAAAAAGAAAAAAAAAACTTTGAATAGGCAAAATGGTGAGAAGTCCTCAAGCAGAGAAAAACCAATGGGCCAAATGACTAATTCTGCTCCAATGTCTTACGGCCTTATGGAGTTATCCCAAAGGCAGGTGCATATTATTGTAACTATCTGATCCTTAACTCTTGGGGCTGTTTAGCTATGACTGGAAAGCCTTGAGGGCGGTTAAAAAAATCTACAATTGTAGTTTATTTAACTGCAACCATTTTCTAATATAAGGACCTGTCAAGGGTGGGCTTGCATTCAGGAAGTAACTGGACCATATTAAAACAATGGCACAATAACAAGTTCAGAGTTAGACTGGACATACAGCTGAACAGACACAATGCTCCTAGGTGTGAAGTACCTACGCAGTGCCAGAGCAAGGGAAGCCAGGAAAATCAATGAGGTATATGGGATGTCTACCAAAAGAGAATTTGAAGCAGCCTGGCTTTAGAGTACATTTAATTTATTTCCATAATGCACTCGATGCTTGACCCTATTCCAAGAGACATGGCATTATTGGAAACTGGAGCACAGTTTTAGATGCATAAGAATTGAGAAATGAAGAGAAACAAAGTCCATCTAGTTTACCTGCAACCATCCTGACAGTCATATGATAAAACAAAATGGAGATATTCATAACCATAGTAATCAATTCTTATCTATTTGTTGAACTCACACTTAGGTGTGGGGCTGAATTTTATGCTTGGATAAAAATCAGGTAAGATCGTGCCTCTCCTCGCTTATTGGCACATTAATTGGTTAGTGACGGCTTTTTCAAACCCTATTTTACAGGAAGCCATGCCCCTGAGAGCTGCCAAAACACCAGCTGGCCAGCGCCTCACTTGCCCCAGTTGTGCCTTCAGCTGCAGTGGTCATTGCAAGGCCAACAAACAATCTCAGAAGGGGGCATGTGGTGATGGGGCTGGTTTTAAATGAACACCTGATGTCTTCCCCAGGTTAGGCTGGAAGGCCCCAGGGAGAGTGACGAGGATCTGTAATCATCAATGGAATAGAAATGAGAAAATGATGGGTCGATGAAGAGCCTTACATTGGAGATTTACCGAACGTAAGCCTAAAAGGGAGACAACCAACGCTTGCCCTGCTCACCAGTCTGTGAGGATTGCCCTAGTTGGCCGGACTTGGTGCTAACCTCCCTTGTTATGGGTAAAATTCCACCAGCAGCATGGTAATGGAGACCCCTAAAAGGTCATTAACTGATCATTTAATGGCTTCATCTGGTCCACAGAAAGAAGGTCAGCCATTCTGTTAAGATCACAGCGAGAATGAATGGCAGTGATTACATCACCTCTGCCCTGGAATCTTCTTTAAGGTCTGAGCAGACAGCCGCTCCCATTTGCCACCCCAACCCCAGAAATCTTAAAATTCAAGCCTTGATGTGAGGAAACCCTCACTGATGAAGAGCTTAGGTAATTATTGATCCAAAGAGATCTTGTTCTTCCCAAATGTGCGACACAATATGTTATGTCACAAAATTACTCTTTGATCCCCTCTAAACCTAATTCTACAATTTAAGAATCTGACTGGTAAGTAGTTAAGATTTTATACTTTAATTTCCACACAGAGAGGAAGTTAATGAATTAAGAAACCTGAATCTTGTTAGATCAGGGTCATCTCAATGAGGAAATGGAAACAATCAAAAAGAAAAAAAACTTTGAATAGGTAAAATGGTGAGAAGTCCTCAAGCAGAGAAAAACCAGTTACAATGTATAACTCAGCCTCTTCCCACTATGCAGTATCCAGTAAAAACTGAACAATTTTTCAGAAGCACAGGGGAAAGAAATGAATATGATGTGCAGTGCAGGAACTAAGAACCTACTGCAATACAGTATTGAGAAATAAATATATTTGGTAAATATTCATTGAGCCCTGCAAGAACTTACAAGGCAATAGTATACTAGGGAATATGAAGGAAATAGAAGGGAGAACGCAATGGAATTTGTCAACCTCAACTTGAGGCTCAGTGAAAGTGAGGGGAGCCCAGTGTAGTGTTCAGGCCATAATCCTTAGAATGGAGTGTTATCATCAAAATTTTCATGGAGAATGACAGTTCCAAGATAAGTAAATGAAATTGCCGAGAATCTTGCTACAAACAACTTAATCGTAAAAGTAGTTACTATTTTAGTATTTTCCTGAGGAAAAATAACTAAAACAAATTCACGTTGACAGCATCCTATCTCAACTAACTTCATCCATATATCTCAAGTTTTTTTTTAATTCTCCGTCTTGCAATACCTTCACAGATTCCGAATTAAACTTACTGCTCAAAATCAAAATGAAAAGAATAAGGTTATTCTGATTGCGCATAAAGATCACAAAACATTTTAAGGTGAAATGTGAGATAAATCTTCAGTACTTAGAAAAAGAAAGCTGACACTGAAATTGTTTGGCAAAAGGAGGTGGCATAAGTGCAAAGTTAAAAAAAACTTAGCAAATTGCAGGTTGAAAGCTAAGCACACTGAGTCTCTCATTGTACAGTCCTGGATCCTAACATCAAACATCGTCTAATACATGTCTTTCTGCTGCAGGTGCAAGCCACTCTTGATGAGGGACACAATTTCAGTGACCACAGATGAAAATTAGAGACTCCAGTCTTTCACTAAACCACTAGTTTTAATCTCTTACCGTTAGCTTAGCTGTAAGACACCCCTCAGCAAGCCTTAGGTTTAAATCAAACATTTCATTATCCTGGCCTGGCTCAGTGAAAGTAAGGGGAGCCCAGTGTAGTGTTCAGGCCATAATCCTTAGAATGGAGTGTTATCATCAAAATTTTCATGGAGAATGACAGTTCCAAGATAAGTAAATGAAATTGCCAAGAATCTTGCTACAAACAACTTAATCGTAAAAGTAGTTACTATTTTAGTATTTTCCTGAGGAAAAATAACTAAAATAAAACTTTTGGTAGTTTCTTTCTAAATATTTAATCATTAGTCTCTGATTTTTGACTGTTTCTAGACTTCCGCAGGATACTAAGAAAACTGTTGGCAGTGACAAGTTTCTTTGACAGATCTAAAACTGCTAAATACCACATTCTATGGGATTGTGTTCTGATTGCTGGTGTGGTGCCAACAGAGCCCTTATTTTCTGTTGCTAATCCATTTTTGAAGTTCCCAAATCACACACCATGCCCCAATCAATGTGATATGTAGGTGATTGGCTCCTATGTCTTTGCCAATATTGTTGTACTGTAATCCGACATGAAGAAATGTAAAATAGCATGGTGCTCTACCGCATGCTTCGTCTATGGTTTTCTCCATCAAAACAAAGCTATCATGTTCCTGTGGTGTCTGTCACTTAAAGTCCAGTCCAGTTAAGAACTGCGCCTATGAACTTACATCCTCAGATTCTGATGCACACGACATAGGTATCTCTTGTGTTGCTACAGTGGACAACTTCAGGAAGACATTTTTGCCTTGCTTCCAAATGCTTCATCTATCACTTTGTAAGAAAATCTGTCCAATCAGTGATGACCTTTAATCTAGATGCAGCGCTGTAAAGGAAATTTATAATTTGTTTAAAGCATTAGGGAACTCTGTAGGAGTTCCATAATATTTTAAAAGTTTTAGAAGTTTTGAATCAGTTGTAGAGAGATCAATTATATCTTTTTTGGATAAAAAGTAATATTAGTCCCTGTGCTTGACTTGGAAACACTGCCAATGGAAATGAAATTATTACATGTGTGACATATGGTTGGACAAAAAGGAATGTTGCAATCAAAACCGGGTGCCACAAGTAGAGGAGCTGGAGGGTGATGGAACAGATGTAGACAACATGAGTAAGTAGAAAAATACACAAAGAGGAATACACTATTGTGAGGGTAGGAAACAAATCTCACTCGGGAAGAGATCAATGCCTTTATTGGCAGAAAATATGGTAAGAGCTCTTGGAGACACGGTGCAAGCTGAATAAAAACAGCTATACCTGGAAGTCCACGTGAAAATCTTGGAGAAGTTAAGGAGCTTGTTATTTTCCCAGGAGTGGCCATATCATGAACCGGTAAGTTATTACTTGGTCTGTTGAAAAGGAACGCGAGAAAACTACACCATTAGGACTGTTGTAACCCAAGGGAGAAAGGGGTTGTGTAAATGATAATTGCAACTTTGTAACTCAGGGCAAAAGCTGTTATCATGTAAGACTCATGACTTCCTCCACATGAATAAATAACAACATAACCTGGAACAATATGCAGGTAGCTACACAATGCCAAATATGTTAAGGGGGATGCTTGTCACTGTGTAAGATATATCTTTATTATATGAACTATTTTAAGTGAACTTTACTTGTTCATTTGAAGAATCATATGCATGTTATTCGGGTTTAATTTGCAATGGTTCTGATTCATGTCAGAGTAAAAGTTACAAAAAGTTAAGTATTGTTGACATCGTCTTCATTTGGGGCCATTTATTAAATTTGTTTAATTTGGTTTACAGTTCCCACCCATAGATCATAACAAAATTGGATGATTTTGACTTCAGGATTGAACCCAAAAATGGAAACAGATTCACTGGAATTTGCAGCATTTAAACAAATAAAATTTCACATTGGTTTTTGCTATATTATGTGAGAACATCTGTATGAACAGCACTGAGGTGCTGTTGAAAGAGAGGATCTGACTCTCTCAGGGACTTTAAACAGTTAAGAAAAGACAATTTACATGATATATGTGGAGATTAACATAAGATCAACATTTGAGAGGTATACAATCCTTGAAGAATTATCTAGACATCTCAGGCTCAAAGGATACTGAATCAATGCATTAGTGATCAAGTACAACTGACAAGAACTCAGAAAGAAATAGAACTGAGAACAGTCAGCTGAGAATGAAATTAGCAAGAGGAGAAAGCTGAGGAAAGAGATGGGTAAGAAAGGGAAGTGGTAAAAATGGAAAGAGACAGATGAAAAATCAAATTGGAGCACGAATTCTAATTACGCAAACTTGAGATAGGAAGAGAAGTGATGTTAACACAGAGAAAAAAAACTCTTCAATTCAATTGGAAAAACACTTTCACTCAGTACATTAACTTAGCGGAGATGTGCTTTGTGTCTTTTGAGAAAATTGCCACTAATCTGAACTGGCTAAAAGAATTATGATTTATGCTCCTAAGAAGGAGGGCGGCACAGCGGTTCAGTGGTTAGCACTGCTGCTTCACAGCACCAGGGACCCAGGTTCAATTCCACCCTCAGTTGACTGTCTGAGTGGAGTTTGTACATTCTCCTTGTATCTGCATGGGTTTCCTCCCAGAGTTCAAAAATGTGCACACTAGATGGATTGGCCATGCTAAATTGCTCAGGGTAGTGTTCAAGGATGTGCAGATTAGGTGGTTTATAGGGGGATGGGTTCTGGGTGGGATGCTTTGAGGGCCAAAGGGCCTGTTTCCACATTCTATGAAGTGTTTTAGTAGGAAGGCTTTGGAGGTGCATTCATCTCTTTCATGGACTGTTCACATGAGTATAAGCAAGTCAAGAATACTATACTCAATGTCTCATGCCAGACATTTATAGGCAGAAACTTTAAAATTTGAGAAGGAGAACAGGCCCAACCCACATAGCAAACACAATAGGTGCTAGAGAAACTCAGCAAGTCTGATAGTATTTTTAGACAGAGAAACAGAGTTAAAATTTTGAGTGTGGTGATCTTACATCTGATGCGTATCAATCTACATAGAATTTGCCAGAGAAATGGAAATAGTTTCCATTACGTACTGTAGGTCAATGAATATGAAACAGAATTTTGATTCCCTTAGGAAGATTTTGTTAATGGGGAAAGACCGTCGTAAAAGAGGGAACCTTGGAAATGGCAGATAAGTTAACCCATATGGTCCTGAGTAATAGGACCATTTTTGGAACCTTCCAGTGAAACTGGAATGGATGGAAGGTTAATGATGGAAAATATCAAGCCCTGCTGAGATAAGGGTGAATACAAAGATGCAGGCCCTTCTGGGATTTGTAGAAGTGAAGGTTCAGAGGCAAAGTTTGGTTCACGGGGCTGACGTGCTACTTTGCCATAACAAAAGATATGTGAATGTTGAATGGTCGAAATTAAAAAGCAAATGTGTAACATTAGGATGTTTGCACAGTGCCCCTCCATAAAAGAGAGTCCTGGTAGGTAAATTATTGGAGTTTTCTGTTTGTGGGTTAAGTGAGAAACACAATTAAATATTATCCTTTGGATTATGGGGATGATGCAGTCACTGTTGTTGACTAATTGCATGACTTTGTCCCCAGATATCTTGATAAATGCCAAGAAACTCACCAAGGATCCTTCAACAGCAACTTTCAAAATCATAATGTCTACCACCTAGAAAGACAAGGACCACCACCAGGTATAAGTTCTTCTCCAAGACAAATTCTGTCCTGATCTGGACATAGGTTGCCATTCTTTCACTGTTGTTGGGTCAAAGTCCCCAAACTGCAATCCTAGCACCACTATGACTGTATCTATGCCCAGGGACTCCAACAGTTCAAGAAGGTATCACCATCACCTCTAATGGCACTTAGGGATTGGCTATAAAATGCTGGTCTAGCCAGAGATGTCCACATCCCTGAAGCAAATATGGCATTAATTTAAAATCTACCTTAGTTAACTATCCTCCAAATGTTAGTGCTATACCTAATTTTCATATTAATGGTTTAAATTTCTTACAACGACATGACTATGGATAAGATATTGCTGTGTTCAGTAGTTTTGGGAAAGCTAGTTGAGGCTGTGGAACTGAAATCATAAGGGAAGAAAAGACAGGTGACTTTTAAAATGCATGACTTTCTGCACTTCTGCTGTGAGAATGAACATTTCAACAAAAGATGTAGACAAATAGTCAAAAGCAGCATGATAATTTTAAAGGGACATTGGGCTAATCAGAATGGTAAAGAAACCTTAATGGCAGTTGGAAAAGCTTTAAAATGGCCTGAATTAAAAATGCAAGAAAAAGTATGTGCAAAATGAGGCAAAACAGATGGCAGCAATAAGAAAACATGCTTTGAAAGTGAATGGAAAAGCTGAGTCCAACGTTGACACAAAGAGCTGTGAGGAAGGATATGTGTTCACGAACACAAATTAAAACTTCAAAATGAAAAAGCAATCTCTCTTGATACGATGAGATTAATGAAAGCGTGAATACGGAGAATGGAAGAAAATCAAAATTAAATCAAGCAAACTTGTGAACTAAATGCAAAGGAATATCAAGCTTTCCTAACTGAACATCGATATAAACTTCACAAAGTTCTTAAAGCAACTAATTAGAATCTCACTCAACAAAAAGAGATTTACTAGGATGTTGCCGGGTGTGGAAAGTTTGAATTACATAGTAAGACTGGATAGGCTGGGACTTCTTTCACTGAAGCATTGGAGGTTGAGAGGTGATCTTATAGAGGTTTATAATATCGTGAGGGTTATAGGTAGGAAAATGAGTAAGTGTCTTTTCCCTCAGATAAGGGATTTCAAGACTGGGGGCATAATTTTAAGGTGAAAGGAGAGAGATTTTAAAAAGACATGAGAGGCAATTTTTTTTACACAGAGGGTGGTTCGCGTAGGCATAATTACAATGTTTAAAAGACACTTGGATAAATACATGAAAAGGAAAGGTAAGGAGGGATGTGGGCCAGGAGCAGGCAGGTGGGACGTGTTTAGTTTGGGATTATGTTCAGCATGGACGGTGGAACCGAAGTGTCTGTTTCCCTGCTGCACGACTCTATGAGAAGAAGGAGTTGTATACACAGCTAGAGGCAGTGGTACACCTAGAAATGAAAATCAAAAGTTTAAAGCAAGGGGAAGAACTGAGAGTTAAAAATGATCCTAAATTAAAAAGCGATGAGCTGAATTCAATTGTAATGAATATTTAGCTGGTTAAAACATTTTTTCAAAGATGTCAACATTGACAGAAGTCAATGGAGATCAAAAGTTAAAAAGTGAACAGGATGTCTCAGTATCTAATTTAAAACGTGAAAATCCTAATGACAATATTGGGACAGATTTTCTGAGGAGCAGCAATCTGATATGGGTTGCCACTCAGCTCCTTCTTTTTTACAAAAGGAGAATGCTCTGCAATTCTGACAGGAAATTCTGATCAGGGATCCTTCAGAAATGCAAAAGCTGTACTTCTACAGAGATGACTCTTTCATAGTGTAAAAATGGTGAGCTAGGGTAAACCATATTCAGTTTTCACTTCAGTTATCTGCCCTGTTCTGAAATTTAAAGCTCCAGCTGCTGTTAAATGCTGAGTCCCTAAGGTAAGTGTGAGGTTAGGATGCCAAGCGGGAAGGTACCAGAGGGGTAGGGGCAAAGGTATCAGGTATATAGGGTGCCAGCTTGGTAGAGCTCCAGGGTTCCAGCTGCATAGGGGTAGAATAGAATAGCAATAGAATAGAAATGTATTATCACATGTACTTTTTACATGAAAAATACAGTGAAATGTTTTCTAAGTCGCCCTACTATGGCACCTAAATTTATGACAGATGTCAGACATAATAATTTTAAAAATGTAAAATTATGACAAAGTTCATCACAGTTTAGTATATGACCCTTGGGCTCAGGGAAAGTGTATGAAGGAAGAATGGATTACCCGGAAGACAGAGCCAGGAGGAGACTGCCACTCTGGGATGAAACTGCCATGCCAGGCCAATGAAATTCTGGGCTGGAAGTCTCTGCCAAAGAAGACCGCCACTCCTGGATGAGACCACCTGCCGGGCCATTGGAATACCTGGAAACTGCGCTGAAGAAGACTTCCACACAGAGATGACACTGCCACACTGGAACAAGACCACCACACCAGGCTGCTGTAAGACACCTTCTTGCTTGGCCAGAAGAAGCTATATCATTCAGCATTGAAATTTCTGTTTGGATCGGTTCCCACACAGTCAGAGTTAAAAATCCTGGATCTCGCCTTCCTCCAAGAATAGTCCAAGAATAGTCATAGCCATCCAAATTTACACCAGGAATAACCAGGAAATCCAACTCATTGATAAGAAAGCTCAGGGGAGAACTTGTTCCATATGTTCTGATAACCTCTTTCTCGAATCACTGGCAAAATGCCAGAGAGACACATTCCCTGTTCATGAAGATAGTGGGTTTCAGAGAACCTGTCCTCTTGCCAACCTGGAGGAGATATATATCTCATCCCCCATACATCTGCCCCAATTTCAAACTGAGAAATGAAGTTTATATTTTCATTGGTTAGGGTGCCAGGGGTTAGGATACCAGGTTTGTTGGATGTTATTTGGGTAAGCGCCAAATGTGTAGGGGGTAGTTTTCAAGCAAGTAGGATTTCAGTGGGCAGTGGTGGGTTGCTGGGGTAAGATGCCAAGTGTGTAGGATGCCAAATGGGTATGGGACAGCGTGCCAAACTTATATGGTGCCAGGGTGCACAGCAGCAAGGGACCCACTAAGTGAGGCAGTCTTTAGGGTAGGGAGTGAGGAGTCAGATTGGTTCTAGTAGTGTAACAACATTTCAATGTTCTGAACAAGGGTCATTGGACTCAAAACGTCAACTCTGCTTTCTCTCCACAGATGCTGTCAGACCTGCTGAGTTTCTCCAGCAATTTCCATTTTTGTCTCTTTTATTGCAGATGGTCATTGCCTGGCACTTGTGTGGTATGATGTTACTTGCCACTTATCAGCTTGAGCCTGGAAGTTATCCATGTCTTGCTGCATTTTTACATGCTATGTTTTGGTATCTGAGGAGTCATAAATGGTAATGAAATTTATGCAATCATCAGCAAACATTGCCCCCTCTGACCTTATCATGGAAGGAAGGTCATTGATGAAGTGGCTAAAGATGTTTGGGCATAAGACACTACCCTGAGAAATATCTGCAGTGACTTGACTGAGATGATTGTCCTCCAACAAAAATGACCATCTTCCTTTGTGCTAAGTATGACTCCTACCAACATTTCCCATAATTCTCTTTGGCTCCAGTTTTGCTAGGGCTCCTTGACACATTCTGTCAAATGCTGCCTTGATGTCAAAGGCTGTCAACCTCACATCACCTCTGGAGTTCAGTTCTTTTGTTCATCTTTAAACAAAAGCTGTAAAAAATTCAGGATCCAAGCAAATACGCTAGATGTTAAAGTGTGCATAATGTTTAGAAGTTTTAGCACTGTTATTAAGATAACTTTACCATGGTAAAATTTATTTTTCTTCCCAAGGCAGAAGAATAACACATTTTGACCTGAAACATCAAAGTAAAATACATCTGTAATTTCTTTAAAATGTCTATGGAATTTGTAATTGTTTAAAAATATTGAAAATGAACCTTTGAGTGTTTTCCATCAGTTACAAAATGGCCAGTAGTACTTGGATAGTAAGAAGTACTAGTCCATATGAACTGGTGACCCCTGATCTGGAAGTGGTCAATATGAAAGAAGTTATGATTTGGGTGCCCTATGCCCTGACACAAAGGGGAATTATGAACACAGACGACAGCTGAATATAGAGGAATTAGAAGCTAAGCACATAGATGCAGACACAGAAAAGAAAGCAGACCAACACACAAAGAGTAACACTTAATTCTTATGAGGAGTGAAAGAAATTCTCTCAGGCGAAGGCAGAAAAATTGACAAGTGGTCTTTAAATCTGTGTGAGTTGGCTAAAAAGAGCTGAAACATGGAAAGCCATGGCAATAGCTGGGAGATGTCAGGGAGCTTCATGTTTTCTGGAGGTGACCAAACCATGAATCAGGAAATTTCTGGTTGGCCAGCTGGAAAGGTTCTCTGGCAAACTATCAGGACTGTTATGCCGTGAGGGAGAAAGGGTACAAAGACGTGTGCCTTAAAAATGTTAATCTATGTAAGAAATGCAGTGGAGAAAGCTATCCTTGAATTGGATTCATGACCTCATCTCAACCTGAACAATTAAGTCTTCTTATCTCCAAAGATGCTGCCTTACCTGCTGAGTGTGTCCAGCATTTCTTTTTGCTTAATTTCATAACACAGAGTTTAATGACCAATGTTTTAGCTTCTAAAGCAATAAGCAGAAGGCACCAAATACTTGAGTGTTTCAGTGGAAGTTCAAACTCTTCTCCTGCAAGATCATATTCCACCAGCATTCTTGCAGATATTAATTTTAAAGTGACTTGCAGGGTGACATAGCAACCACCAACCTGTCATCCAACAGGTTACCTGTAATGATAATCATAGGGAGTGGCGGTATTTCCATGATGTACAAACCTACTGCCCTCTTTTTCAGAATGGCACGTCCCTCACCATCATCACTCTGCTAGGTACTTTGCTCTTGCCAACAAATTCAGACTGTTACTACCCATGCCAACATGGTACAGTTTAAAGCCAAGCTTCCTACACCAAACCTGCTTGCATTTATCTTTGAGCCAGTGTGCAGTCTCCTCAACTAAAAGTTAGCAACCTTCTACAAACCCTTGGGGTAATTGTGTGTAAGAGAACAAGGTCAGGTAAGGGAACCCAAAGGAATTAGAACAGAAACTAGGAGCAGGGGTAGGCCATTGGCCCTTTGAGCCAGCTATGCCATTCAATATGATCATGGCTGATCTTTTATCTCAATGCTGTATTCCTGCTTTCTCCTCATATACCTTGCTGACTTTAAAATAAAAAATAATTATAGAGATAACAAGGTGTGGGGCTGGATGAACACAGCAGGCCAAGCAGCATCATAGGAGCAGGATTTTTTTCTTGAATATATTCAGTGACTTGGTCTCTACAGCCTTCTGTAGTGGAGAATTCCATAGGTTCACTACCCTTTTCTTTAGCTCAGTGCTAAATGGTCTACCACACACTCTGAGATAATAGGTACTGCAGATGCTGGAGAATCCGAGATAACAAGGCGTGGAGCTGGATGAACACAGCAGGCCAAGCAGCATCACAGGAGCAGGAAAGCTTGACGTTTCGGGCCTAGACCCTTCATCAGAAATGCCACACACTCTGAAATTGTTCTGAGGAAGGGTCACTCAACCTGAAACGTTAACTCTGATTTGTCTCCACAGATGCTGCCACACCTGCTGAGCTTTTCCAGCAATTTCTAGTTTTGTTTTTGAGATTATGTCCCCTGGTTTTCGACTCCCCAACCAGGGAAAACATCCTCCCTGTATCCAATATGTTTGGCTCTGTTAGAATTTTACACCTTTCAATCAGATCCTGCTCATCCTTCTAAACTCAGACCCAGATATCAAGGGTATGCAATAAGTTTATTCATTGGTGTTTGGCACTGTTGATTTATAAATTTTGTTTGGAATAATTACATGTTGGCTTTTACGTTTGCACAATCGTCAAAGAAAGAGTGAAGTTAAAACATGGAACGGTTGGTGAGTTCGAAATTCTAGCATATGTAACACAAACTCTGTCAACATTGAAGGTCTCTAGAAAGCACTAAATGCTTGTACAATTGTAACAAAAGACAACAGAAATTAATCAGCAACTAACCTGAAAGTAGCTTGTTATCATCTTAAATAGCATTGCTGAGAGGTTTTTCCTACAGCTGGACAGTATTTAGCTGCATGAGATTAGAAGAAGGCATCGGTTAGAGCATTGGCTCCGAAAAGATAGTGCTGATGTCAAATGATTGTTGGGCGGTGATTGTTGTAACAATTGTTATACACTGCATATTTATGGTGGATATCCACTGCACATGCATTAATGCCCTCGCCAAATACCATCAGTACAGCATCCACGCTGTACACAAGCTGTGGACACCATTTTTGACTCTAAGGCCATTCTTTGGTGCTATGCATCCAAATTTTGAACCCAGGGATTTTTTAAATGTAATTCTTTTCATATATTTAGCTGATTTTGCTTTGCAATGACATGTTACATCATTTTGCTTTAACCTCCTCTTTGACTTCTACAAAATTGATTTATCATAAATCAGCCAGGCACAGATTTAAACTTTTGGAAGTGGCAAAGTTTACAGACTTCAGGAAAGTAAATTGCTTCTGCCACCTCTTCGTGCATTACATCCTAGTTCTTTGTTTGGGTGGCTTCACTGCTGTTTCGGAAGTACGGAATCTCACATATCTAGATTAGGTGTCTCAGGAACATCTTTAATGAATTTTCAAAGTTGATGCAATAGCTGTGATCAGCCATCTGATGTGACAGTTGCTAATTTTTTTACTCTATTGCAAAGACATAAACTAATTTAGTAAACCAATCTCATCGTGTTGCAGTTACTCAGCCACCAACTTTGACATGGTGATTCTTATAAATAAATTCCACACAATGGTTTAGATTTGGAAATTTTCGAATTACATCTAATACCATCTTGATCTATTTATTGTTCCTTCATATGCTAAAACGTCTAATAATTCAGTGCTCACAGCAAGCTGCATAACTTCAACAAAGTTCACTCCAGGTCTCTAGGGCTCTTAATCTAGGTGGATACTCTAATCAATTGCCAATTTTAATCTGATTATCCCCAGAGGCAACCTTCAGTCAATTACTAATTATTAGTCACTAAGTGTTATAGTTTGAACAAGACAGTAAGGTTCATCAACTTGTTCTGATTCTCCAAGGAGATATCAAATATCCCTGGCACTACTTCAAAAACGAGAAGGAATTATTGCTTGGTACCCTGGCCACCTTTCATTCCCCCGAACCAACAGCACTATTTGCTCACTCAAATAAAAACAAAGCACTGCAGAAACTGGAGATCTGAAATATGTCAGGAAGCGCTGGAGAAGCTCAGCAGGTCTGGCAACATCTGTAAAGATGGAAACAGAGTTGCTGTTTCAGGTCCAATATGACTCTTCTTTGGAAATGAAGATAGGAAAGTATTAAGGCTATTTGCCTGATGTTAACTGGTATTAGTTCAGAATGACATAATAAAACACAATATTCATTTGAAATAAGGTGTGATTTCTTTTCGGAATGGCCTATCTGTCAGAGTTCTGCAGAAGATCAATATTGAATTTGACTCATTAACTCTCTTCCTATCTCCACAGAGACTGGCAGAGCTATTGCATTTCTCTGGCACTTTGGGATTTTACACTACTATTTAGTTGTTCATCTCATTGTCCTTTCAAAATAATAAGCTAGACCTATATGGGATTAGCTCTCTAGAAGGTGGAAATATTTCTCGCTGTCCCTTGTGTACATTGTACAACTGATGAAAACATTCAGAACTAGGAGTGTTGTTTGGAAGCCATTACCAATAGATGAGGTCTGAGAATATGAACTCATGTCCAGGCTGTGGTGCTTATTATGATTACAGAGTCATAGTGTTATAGAGTCATAGAGCACGGAATCAGAGTCTTCAGTGCAGTCCGAACTGAACACAATCCCAAACTAAATTAGTCCGACCTGCCTGCTCCCGCCCCATATCCTTCCAAACCTTTCCTATTCATGTAAGTATCCAAAAGTGTCTTAAACATTGTAATTGTACCCACATCCACCACTTCCTCAGGAGGTTCATTCCACACATGAACCATACTCTGTGTTAAAAATTTACCTCTTACATTGTTTTTAAATGTCTCTCCTCTCACCTTAAAAATGTGCCCTGTAGTCTTTAAATCCCTCATCCTAGGGAAAAGATGACTACCATTAAATTTATCTGTACCTGTCATTATTTTATAAACCTCTAACAGGTTGCCTCTCAAATTCCTACGCTCCAGTGAAAATAGTCCCAGCCTATCCAGTCTTTCTTTGTAACTCAAACCTTCCGTACTCTGCAACATCCTGGCAAATCTCTTCTTACACCTCTCCAGCTTGATAATATCCTTACTATAACTGAATGACCAGAGCTGGACACAGTACTCCAGAAATGGCCTCACCAATGTCCTATACAACCTTAACATGACTTCTCAACTCCTACACTCAAAAGACTGAGCAATGAAGGCAAGCGTGCCAAATGCCTTCTTAACCACCTTGTCTATAAGTGATGCAAACTTCAAAGAATTATGTACCCGCACCCCTAGGTCCCTCTGTCTACAACACTACCTAAGACCCTACCATTAATTGTATAAGCCCTAACCTTAATAGTTGTACCAAAATGCAATATCTTTCATTTATCCAAATTGAACTCCATCTGCCATTTTTCAGCCCATTTACCCATTTGATCAGGATCCCTTTGTAATCTTAGAAAACCTTCTCCACTGTCTGCTACGCCACTAATTTTGGTGTCATCCACAAGCTTACTAACCAAAGCCATTAACTGACCCATTGGTGCTGAAAATAAATCACACCTTATTGCAAATGAAAATTCAGTGTTTTATAATTACATTCTGAAATAATACCAGTTAAAACTGAAAGAATAGTTCCAATACTTTACTACCTTCACTTCCATGACTAATTAATGAAAGAAAAACTTGTTTTTGCATAAAGCCTTATTGCAGACCCCAGAAACACCTCAAAGTGGTTCATACAGAAACCATTGGAACATTGCTGCCTCAAACTCTCCTATTTCAACTGGTGAAACATCCACCCAACTGAGTGTTGTAAGCTTCCATCCAGGAAAGTATTAGAACAATCCATTCAATGTATTGGTAAATTCAGTTACTTACTAAAAACAAACCAAAAGAACTGTGGATGCTGTAAATCAGGAACAAAAACAAAGTTGCTGGAAAAGCTCAGCAGGTTTGGCAGCATCTGTGGAGGAGAAAACAGAGTTAATGTTTTGGGTCTGGTGACCTTTCCTCAGAACTCTTCAAAACAGTTCTGTGGAAGGGTCACCGGACCCGAAACGTCAGCTCTGTTTTCTCCTCCACAGATGCTGCCAGACCTGCTGAGCTTTTCCAGCAACTTTGTTTTTGTTCCTGTTACTTACTATGTTATTAACTAAAACCCAGCCAGGGCATAAACATGTTTTTGGTAGTTTCTTTTCCTTTATTCATTCATGGGGTGAGGGCAATGCTGGCAAGGCAGCATTTATTGCCCAGAGGGCTTTAAGAGTCAACCACATTGCTGTGGGTCTGGAGTCACATGTAGTCCAGACCAGATAGGGATGGCTGTTTCCTTCCCTAACGGACATTAGTGAACCAGATGGGTTTTTCCAACAATCGACAATGGATTCACAGTCATCATTAGATTCTTAATTCCAGATATTTATCGAATTCAAATTCCACCATCGGCCGTGGTGGATTCGAACCCACGTCCCCAGAATATTATCCGGATGTCTGGATTAACAGTCCAGCAACAATATCACTAGGCCATCACCTCCCATTTAAGACCAACCAACGAATATCCCTCTTGTAGACACTCTTAGGGGGTCAGAGTGGCTCACTGCTAACACTGCTGTCTATGGAAGTTCACGTCCTAGTCAAACCTCGGTTGTAGGTTCCACTATTGGTTACCTAAACCAACACACCCATTGGACCCCAAAGCATTGTTCATACTGGATATTTCATCTTGTCTCATTAAAGAATCTCATGGGATAGATCTGTCGCTGCGGAATGGAATTATCTTCACTCATTTCCAGAGAGTAACACTAGCTAATTCAGTAGCATTAAGGGTGACCCTAGCAAAATAAGCATCATGAAGTTAATCAGTGCTGGTAAGCTGTTTGTTTTGGCTGGTTAAATTCCAAAAGTACACATATGGGATTCTCAGTTCCTAACTCTGCCAGTCTATGCGTAGACTTCCTTCACATAGATAAGGAGAGACTATGCCCTCCATTTTGGACAAACAGAAATTCTGCAGGTGGAGATTTTGCAAGAAACTAGTTTTGAGATTTGAATATAGTCGTGCGTTTCCACACAAGTAAAATTTATAGTGAACCAGTAAAAAAACATTGCAATTAAGATTATGATTAAAATTTAGGTTGTAAGTGATTATTATCCTAAATAAGGGATTCATGGTGATGAGAAACTAGTTTGTACTATTTAAGGCTTCATTTCAAAGATGTTTCGAGAAAGCTGTCTCAAGAAGGTTGCATCTAGGCATGAGCCAATCCGAGACAATAACTGCCCTCTCAAAATGAAAGAAGTCATTGTAAATTGGTAAGATCCTGTTTTCCATGCAAGTCTAAATAAGCTGCTGCTGGTGATATCAACAAACAAATGATTAATGGACTTGTAAAATAATCCCCTGTCCAATCCTTTAGTGGAAGAATTAACCCATTTCAATTAAATAGATTAACACCTGTGTTAAAATAACAAGCAAAGAAATGTGTTAAGTGTTTGTCTATAAATATCACCAATATAAATTTCCAACTCAACGTCTTCATACTTATATAAAAATAACTAAATGTATGTATTAATGTTAAAAAGAATTGCCTATATCATGCAATTATTGTTTATAATGCCAATTGTAATGCTACCATATACTTAAGTGATATATGTTTATGCAGCCAAGTTTACAAAGCAATAAATAGCTCTTGCACACTGAATAAACAATGAGACCATATGCCAAGTCATTTGTAATTGTGTGGGAGCCACTTTTGCAAAGTACACTCAGCAGGTCTGCCAGTCTATGATAGCTATTATACTACATGAGTATATTGTGTGAAATTTCTCTTTTCTCTTTTGGAAACCAATATTAATAATCACTCTAGTATGACTTTCCTGTGTGTCAAATGCTTTTTCCTTTGTAAATCTTCTCTTTGGTCACCCCATGCCATGCCACATCCCTTGCTAAGAGGAAAACCAAATAACCTTTCAACCTTCCTAAATGTCACTTAGGGCTGAATTTTCACTTTGGAATATGAAACCAGAGTTGAGATTGCTTCTGGATCCTGAACCTTCCCTGGGGATGAAGCAATCACTCTTTTGGAGTTTTTACAGAGGTATCCTTTCATTACCACAGATATAGTTTCCTTACCCAATGCTGGGTAGGGTCTTGAATCTATGAGACAATAACAGGAAAATTAGACATGTAGAAGCAGCAGAGAGTAAGTAAATGAGAAAGCATACCGAAATGGAGGTGCCGTCTCACCAACTTTTTAAATCATTGAGTGAAACAACAGTTTTTACAACCAAGGCACCTTAGTGGGTTGGTGAGATTGGGGGTGAGGGCAATAGTTATACTGCCCCAATCACTTGGGAAACCATGTGAGTGGGTAGCCTTATCAGCCCTGAATCTGTCTCAGCAAGAATGGCTGAAGCTGGGAACAGGTTCAGGAAAGTAACAAATTGGTCAGCTCTGCTATTTTCAGGCCCTGCCCACCTGTGTTCCTAACATTGCCAATGCTCAAAACCTCACCCTTTATGACTGACAACAAAGCAGAATCAATGATCGACAGATGCGTTTATTTCCTATAACTTTCTCTGTGCAGACTTCTTCAAACAATCATCAACATCAACTGCTTGTGGTCAATAATGGAAGAAAACTCGCACTGAATCATTTTGAGAAGGGCACATCTCTATTGTAGCTTGGGTTAAAGGTGTTAAGGTAGATAATCAGCCATGGTCTACATTGGCAGAAAGGGCTCAAAGGGTGGAATGGTCCAACCCTGTTCCTATGTTCCCATGTTCGTTTGGGCTATGTCACCGAATGCACTCATGGTACTTACTAACAGCTAATCTTCACGAGATTATTTAAACCATCTCTGAGATGTGGGGCAGGATTTTCACGGTGGGATTCAGAAATGCAGCATGAGGCTCAAATTGGAGCCAAAAGTCTATGCTGTGTAGGGAATTATAACAAGAGACCCCTCAACTTCAAAAAAGCAACTGGATATCATGGTGGGTAAGAGAGGAGAGGGTGCCTCACAAAATTTCAAATCTTAATGTAAACAAAGGACCTTGCAGTGGAGGGGATCCACAGCTGGAAATGAAGCTAGGAAGACAGAGAGGACCTCTATGTCTGCCTGGAGCAATGGATCCATCGACCTACTGCCAGGAGGCCACCTTAAAATAGCAGCCCAGTCCCTTGTCAGTGTAAGAACATGGGCTGCACTTGAGAATCCGACTTGGCCTTTGACAATAGCACTTAGATAGCCTTTACCAGCTGGATTTGCTACCTACCACTTACAACAGGTTAATCAAACCAACCCAAGCCCATCCCACCACCAAGAAAATGGTCCAGAGACAGTTTGAAGCCAGGGACAAGGGTTGGGGTTCAGCCCTGAAGGCAAGTAATGAGGACCAATTTTTGTTTTTCAATTCCATATACTTTGATGGGAAAGGCGTACTAACAAGAAGAAAACTGCAATTTTTTAAAATCCTCACCAATTTTGTGCCGACTGCAATTTTGAAGAATGCCTTGAAACAGTAGGTGACAGAGGCAAGAGTGTCAATAATACATTTTAATCAGGGTCTTATGAACTACATTAAATGTCTATGCAATTTTGATGTTCAAACATACGTGGGTATCAAGCTTGGCCATTCATAAAAGGAATCCAACCAAACCAGCTCCCTTAAAAGGATTGGCTTAAGGAGGAGTCTTCCAAGGAACAGGTCCTCCTGCATCAGTAAGCACCATAGTTGGATGAATGTGCATAAAAACTGGAAAGTGTTTAGGGCAGGCGAACAAGCGGGCAAGCCAGTTGGAACCAAACTGAAGTCAAATTCCTGAGAGAGGCTGAAAAGCAAGTTATACAACTGGGAGGAATGTGACCCCAAAACAGTTAACATATAATTAATAAACATATTTTCCACCAATAAACAATTCCATGAATATACATTATTTTTCCTTAAAAACAAAAACTTACCTCATTTTGAAAGACAAAAGGCAAGGAGTAGGGTTCATAAACTGCAAGGCTTTGCACATTCTGTAAATGCTGATCTTGTTATAGTTATGAGAGAAGTAATTATTCATGGCAGCAAGAGCTATGCTTTTCTCCCACAAACCATCCTTTAATTTCACTATCCTGCTGGAAAAATTCCAGGAGGTAAGAATTCCTGATGATGTGCATCACACTCACTACTCCATTAAAGCCATTAAGCAGGGTAACATTTGGAGCTTGCAATGCAAAATGGATGTCATTTATTGTACCAACATCTCTGTGGATGTCAGCAACATAATTAAATTGTACTGTGCTGCTACTTTGCAATTATGTCAAATCCAATGAATTCTTCATCCCTCCACAAATTGTCAGTTACCTGATGAATACATGCTGGAGTGATATTGCTCAGATACAAGCAAAAATTAAATACAGTCATCACGGATGCAGTCAAAGCTATCAAAGCAGATGATCTTGTCTGCAAAAGCTCGTGTGGCTTCAGACAGTATTCTCCTATTCCTTGGAAATTCTTTTGAAGTGAGGTGGAGCTATTGAGATATATGTTTCTTCCTCCTCACTTCTCATCTCAATCTTCTCCATGGATTTCCCATCGAAAATCCCATATTTGGTACTTAGAAAGTCTTACAATGGGTGGAGCCAAAAACATCACACCAATTTCCCGGGCCCAACAGTTTCCTTTGAATTGCAATTTGGTTTAGGTGAGGATGAGGGTAGGGTTTGGTACAGCAAGTTCTGAATTAAATCATTTCTGCCAGCCTGCTAATTACAACAGAAACACTTCTCTTGACTCATCATTAACCACCCTTAGTGCAATGGAAACACAAGCAACAGGATTTGAGGACTCCAGGGTCTTTCCCCATCATTTGTCACATGCTAAACAGCTCTCAGCAGCCTTATAAGTTTGAACATGAAAGGAACAAGATGACAGTGGAAATGACAATACTGTCATATTTCAGGACAAAAACCCATGCAACAGCCCCCACATTAGAACTAAACTACAGAATTGCTAATAACCTAGTTTGAGTCATAAACTCAAGGTCTGTGTACTCAGGGCTAGCATTTTCATGATCACTTTTGATATTTCTGATGGTAACTTAGATAACTCACTGCTTATCAAGGCAGAGTGTGATGCAAATTCTCAACAGACTAATTTGTTTCCTTGGAATTGTGTTTCTTTAGGGTCATGAAGTTGAACTCAGGCCATTCAAGAATTGATTTTCACAAAGGATTGGATTCTCGGACTGAAAGGTGCTACTCAATTTCGCACTGCACATTGAAAGTGTTATCAGGAGTACCCAAGTTTTCAGAATTGATTGTCATCTGTAATGGTATGACATGTGGACAATAGTGATGTTATTTTCCTTTGGCTTAGAGTCATAGAATCATTGAGATGTACAGCACAGAAACAGACACTTTGGCCCAACTCGTCCACGCTGACCAGTTAATCTTTATATAAATCTAGTCCTATTTGCCAGCATTTGGCCCATATCCCTCTAAACCTTTCCTACTCATATACTTATCCAGATGCCTTTTAAATGTTGTAATGGTACCAGCCCCCACCACTTTCTCTGGCAGCTTATTCCATATATGCAACATGCTCTACATGAAAATGTTGCCCTTGAGGTCCCTTTTAAATCTTCCCCCTCTCACTTTAAACCTATGGCCTCTAGTTTTGGACTGCCCCACCCTGAGAAAAAAAACCTTGTCTATTTATCCTATCCACGCCCCTCATGATTTTATAAACCTCTATAAGGTCACCCCTCAGCTTCTAGCACTCCAGGGAAAATAGCCCCAGCCTTTTCAGCCTCTCCCTAAAGCTTCTGGGCTCTTCCACTGAACTTACATCAAACAAGCATGGAACCACTACCAGCGTCCAACATTCCTGTATGAAAGTCAACCTCAGTCTCTGTAAGATAAATTGATTGTCCTTCAACTTTCCCTCATTTCTCCATTCATTCCTGAAGGCACCTCATTGAAATTGCCAGTGCTAATATGTAGAAGCATGCTGTTAAATCACATCACAATCAAGTTAATTTATCAAATAAAGGCTTTATCTAGCTTGCACAAAAAAAAACTAATGCCAGTGTCACGAATCCCGGCTTGTGACATTTAAATTAAGCAATACAGCACCTGTTACTGAAGCTAGATGAAGTTGGCAGATGTTTGTTGCTGTGCTATTTCTGTGACTGAAAATTTGGATGGACTTTTTTTCATGTTAGGACAGCACACTTTCTTCTAACAGTAAAATTTTTTTTTTAGTTTGTAAAGTTCTTGAACAGCCTGAAGAACCACCTAGAAATGTTTTTAAAGATGCAGCTTGTATAAGGCTGAGCACCGTAGGCTTTCTTACACCCCCAGCTTCAGATTGCTGGCATAGCATTCATGTGCATTCAAAAGTACATTTTATCAGCGCAACAATGGCTGCATATCACAGCCTTGGAGAAAAGATGAATATGTCAGAGTTAGCAGCCAGTTGTGATGACAAGCATCACAAGCATGACAAGGGCCTAAACCCTTAGGCCCGAAACGTCAAGTTTTCCTGCTCCTATGATGCTGCTTGACCTGCTGTGTTCATCCAGCCCCATGCTTGTTATCTCGGATTCTCCAGCATCTGCAGTACCTTTTACCTCTGAGCCAGTTGTGATGAACGTCTATACCATAATGCCTGAGCTGTGTAGATGTTCCTGTCTGGATTTTCTGTCCAAATTGTCAGATGCTTTTTCCATGCTTATCTTGCTCATTTTGTCCACCTCCTATGCCTCAAACCTAAACTGCTGATCATCTAATTTCCCTTCTTCAGGACTGAAAGAAAGTTAATACCCGAAACGTTGACTGCTCCTTTCCTCCAGATGCTGCTTGGCCTGCTTGAATTCTTTCAGTCTCCTATTTGTCTACTTTGATTCCAGCATGTGCAGTTTTTATTTGTCTCTAATCTAATTTCCCTTCCTGGGTATAATACAAAAATCACTGAAAATCTGAAACATTACCGGTAGCTGCTGGAAATATTTAGAAGATCAGGCAGCAACTCTAGAGATAAGCAAACTTATTTCAGCCTATTGAGGGCTCATTTGGCTGCTATATTCCGGGTTTTCTCTGTCTAGATACTGTCTTTCCGTCCTTTAACTCTGCAGTCCCTCCCAGACCAATTTCCAAACAAACAATCTCCAGCTTCCCTTCTCTTTCCGAAGATCTTGAACATGTTGTTGCCTCTCAAATCCATGCCTAGCTTTCCTCGAATTCCATATTTGAATCCCTCCATTCAAGTTTCCATTGATACCAAAGTACTGAGACCACACTTATCAAAGCCATTAATGGTATCTTATGTGACCGTGATAAAGGTGAACTGTCCCTCTTTGTACTTCTTGACCTGCCTGTGGCAGTTGAAATGCTTTAATTTTCTATAAGGGTTCCCCAGAGTGATCCAGCTAGGTGGATTTACACTTGTTTGCTTTTATAATTGTTTCCCTAAGCAAAACCAGAGTATCACATGCTATGGCTTCTCTTCCTGTTTCCAAACAGTTACCTCTGGTCACCTCCAAGAATCAACCCTGCCCCCATTCTCACATCCCACCCCCTCATATTATCAATTACACACTGTTCCTTAATAATATCATCCAAAAGTGCACCAACAGTTTTCACATCTATGCTGAGAGACCCAACACTACCTCACCACCTCTGTCCACTGTTGTTAAACTGTCAGATTGCTTATTGGAACCCTCATACTGAACAAGCAATAATTTCCATAAATATAATGTTTGGAAGACTGAAGCCATTGTCATTGGCCCCCACTCCAAAATTACCTTCCCTAGCTCACAACTCCATCCTTATCTCAGCAACTGTCTGAGGCTACACCAAAGCGTTCACAACCTTGTTGTCGTATTAAGCAACAAGCTCCCAACCACATGTCAACTCCATCACTCTCTGCGTATTTCCATTTCCGTAAAATTGACCCAACTTCATTCCTGGTTCAGCTCATCTGCAACCATAAGCTTCAATTTGACTTTTCCAACGTCCCCTGGCTAGCCTCCAACATTTTAGTCTCTATAAACCTGAGATTTTTATTTTCTTTATTTGTACACAGGATGAGCGTGTCACTGTTAGGCAGCATTTATTCCCCATCCCTAATTGCCCAGGGGGCATTTGAGAGTCAACCACATTGCTGTGGGTCTGGAGTCACATGTAGGCCAGACCAGGTAAGGATGGCAGTTTCCTTCCCTAAAGGACATTAGTGAACCAGATGGGGTTTTCCGACAATTGACAATGGATTCATGGTTATCACTAGATTCTTAATTCCAGATTTCTTTTTATTGAAATCAAATTCCACGGTCCGCTATGGCAGGATTCAAACCCAGAATGTTATCTTGGTTGCTAGATTAACTGTCAAGCAATAATACCACCAAGCTATTGCTTCCCCCTACACAAACAGTGTTGCCATGTCCCACCCAAGTCCTGGATACCTATCACTTCTGCTCACTGATACATACTGGGTCGCGATCAAGCAACACTTAACTTTTAAATTATTATTTTTTAAATAACCTTAGTTTGGAATCCCAGGGCTCATTCCACTTTGATCTCTTTAAACACTCCCAGGCCCAGGAGCTTCTGTGGCATGTGCGTCCATCTAATTCTGGCCTATTAAGCAAATCAAATTTTAATTATTACATTTTTTTTTCTGGCCTTGTCTTCAGCTGCCTAGACCCCAAGCTTTGGAATTTCCTTCTTAAACCTCTATCCACTTTTATTCTTGATAACAAGCATGGGGCTGGATGAACGCAGCAGGTCAAGCAGCATCATAGGAGCAGGAAAACTTGACGTTTCGGGCCTAAACCCTTCATCAGAAATGGGGGAGGGGAAGAGGGTTCTGAAATAAATAGGGAGAGAGGGGGAGGCGGATAGAGGATGGATAGAGGAGAGGATAGGTGGAGAGGAGGGGAGATTTTGAAGCTTGTGAAATCCACATTGATGCCATTGGGCTGCAGGGTTCCCAGGCTGAATATGATTTGCTGTTCCTGCAGCCTTCGGGTGGCATCACTGTGGCATTGTTATCTCCACCTTTATTCTTTCTTTCTTTAAGTCGTCTATCTTGGAGGTTTAATAAACCACCTCAAAGGAAGAAGGCTGTTGGCCATCCTTCCTTGTATTGCTTTATGTGGCTAGATACTAATTTTGTTTTCTCATGCCCTTGTGAAACATCTTGTGATTTCTTTTTACTACTTTAAAGGCAGTATGTAAGTGAAGGTTGTTGTTGTTATTGAATAACAATCTCAATGGTTTAATCAAAAATCCTGGTGATCATTTCAACTAGACTTCAATGAAAATGTTTATTCTTTCTCACTACTGGCAGTAAAATGTTCTGTTTGCAAAGCTTTGTTAATGCTGTTATTTTGTGCATCCTTTCTGGCCATCTTTAATATTGTCCATATTACCTTGAGTGCTACATCATACGTCTCTCCATAAGTGTTCACTGGCTATCTTGTAAATTCTTATATGAGTACTCAGGACAAAAGGTAGCAGTATAAATGACACACAATGCATGCTTGATTGTTTCTCACGTAGATAGATAAACATTAAGTTCTTTGACTGATTAAAAAGTGACACATACATCCGCAAGAAAATGCAAAAAAGTACTATAGACAAAACATATTTTAAGCTTGCTACAGTGAGTTAAATTAAAAGCACCATGACTAAAGGTTTCAAATACTCCTTTGCAGGTTATGAGTTTTCATTCATATAGATTTCTGACTAAAATGTGGGAATGTTCAGCAGCAGGGGATTGGTAAGTGGTGAAACAGATGGAGATGTTTCTCAGGTGTTAAGATGTTATGAGGAATTGTTAATGTTTAAGGGGAAATCTGAACACCCAGTAATTAACTGACAAAACAAAGCCATAAGATTTGACATTGTTTAAAGGGAAAAAACTATGATATATAAAAATTAATAGTAATAAGCACCATTAATGCAGCATTACAGTTTATTAAATTTAGTCATTTATTGTCACGTGAATTCAATACAAAATACCGCTATCTACAAGTTTGCTGATGACACCACTATAGTGAGATGGAAATCTAACAAAGACAAATCAAAATACAGAAGTACAGAAGGGACATAGAGGGCTTGGTGACATGGTGCAATGAAATAATCTGTCTCTCAACGACGACAAAACTAAAGAACTAATCATTGACTTCAGAAAGAAAGGGGAAGAACACGCCCCCATCTACTTCAATGGAACTGAGGTTGAAAGAGTGAAAAGCATCAAGTTCCCCAGAGTGATGATAACCAACACAACAATGCCTCTTCTTCTTCAGGCAGCTCAAGAAATTTGGCATGCCCATAAGGTCCCTTACCAACTTCTACAGATGCACCAGTGAAAGCATACTGTCCGGGTGCATAACAGCCTGGTATGGCAACTCCTCTGCCCAGAACCGTAAGAAACTACAGAGGGGGATGTGCACAGCCCAGTCCATCACGGAAGCCAACCTTCCATCCATGAACGCTATTTACACAACTTGCTGCCGCAGAAAGATGGCCAACACCATCAAAGACCCATCACTCCCTGGTAATGACCTCCTACAACCTCTTCCATCAGGGAGAAGATACAGAAGCTGAACACATGCATAAGCAGGTTCAGGAACAGCTTCTTCCCGGCCGTTATCATACTGTTGAATGGACTCTATCCTCCAATAATGTAACTTGCAATGTAACTTATATGTCTCTAAGTCATTTTGATGTGTACATCCTTTGCTTGCTGTGATCTGCCTGTACTGCTCATAAACAAAGCTTTTCACTGTATTTCGGTACATGTGACAATAAAATCAATCAACCAATCAATCAGTGAAGAGGGTGTACCATCGCCATGTATAGGCACCACTCACATTAACTTAAAATGAAATAAAAAGTAAGGAAAGATAACTTGAGGAGAGTCCAACTTTTCCTTCTCCACTGCCAGACTCCCACTCCAGGCTACACCGGCCCATGCCATATCACCGCCAGAGTCCCCACTCTGGGCTACACCAGCCCATGCCATGCCATGCCACTGCCAGAGTCCCCACTCCACATGGAAGCAAGAGTCCTGCTCCAGCCTTCACAGGCCGGCCCACCCTGTAGCCACACTGCCCCTGAAGATGCTACCACCACTCTGGAATCTATCAAGGTTGTCTTTATGCCGAAGAACTCTCTCTATCAACTAAATAAAACTGAGAAAAGAAGGATGAGAAAAAGGAAAAAGAAAAAGAAAAAATGTACGAAAAGGACAAACCCAGGCACTAGAGCCCGGACACTGCCTACTCTGCTACCACCATAGATTCAGATAGTCGTAGAGTCACACAACACGGAAACAGATCTTTCAGTCCAACCAGTCCATGCCAAACATAATTCCAAACGAAACTAGTCCGACTTGCCTGCTCCCGCCCTATACCCTTCCCAACCTTTCCTATTCATGCAATTATCCAAATGCTTTTTAAACATTGTAATTGTACCCACATCCACCACTTCCTCAGGAAGTTCATTTCCCACACGAACCACACTCTGTGTAAAAAATTTGCCTCTTAAGTTGTTTTTAAATCTCTCTCCTCTCACCTTAACAATGTACCCCCTAGCCTTGATATCCCCCATTTTAGGGAAGAGACAACTACCAGTAACTCTATCTATACCTATCATTAGTTTATAAACCTCTATAAGGTTGCCACTCAAACTCCTATGCTCCAGTTAAAAAAGTCCCAGCCTATCCAGGCTTTCTTTATGTTCAAACCTTCCACACCTGGCAACATCCTGGTAAATCTCTTCTGAACCCTCTCCAGCTTGATAATATCCTGACTATAACTGGACAACCAGAACTGGACACTGTATTCCAGAAAAGGCCTCACCAATGTCCTATACAATCTCAACATGACTTCCCAACTCCAATACTCCAAAGTCTGAGCAATGAAGGCAAGCGTGCAAAATACCTTTTTAACCACCTTGTCTATATGTGACGCAAACTTCAAAGAAATATGTACCTGCACCCCTAGGTCCCTCTGTTCTACAACACTACCCTAGGCCTTACCATTATTGTATAAGCCCTATGCTTGTTTGTTGCACCAAAATGCAATACCTCGCATTTATCCAAATAGAACTCCGTCTGCCATTTTTCAGACAATTGACACATTTGATCAAGATCCTTCTATAATTTTGGAAAACCTTCTTTACTGTCTACTATGCCACCAATTTTGGTGTTGTCCACAAACTTACTAACTATGCCTTCTATCCTCTCAACCAAATCATTTATATAGTCTTTTATTTTATTACTACTTAGCCTACAGGCTCAGTTTTTTTTTCTATCCCCACCCCAAGAGTTCTTGTACACATTATAAAAATCATGAAACTTCATTCAATTTTTTGGGACCACCCAAAGATATGCCACAGTCTCCCAGAGTCACTTTGATTTCTCTTCAGTGTCCCCGATATCCTCTGAGGTCATATTTTATGGGATCCTTCCATTAGCATTTTTGGTTGAGTGCCCTGACCCTCCAATTGTTTGTAGTACACCATGATTGGGGATATGATTGGTCTTGATTGTGGTTGCCAGCTGATATCCAACTGCCTTCCCACAACTTTCCAGGTTAATTCTGCTGATTGCTTTCTGCCACAAAACTCAGCAAGGACCACTATTGATTTCTCCCATGAGTGGTATCGAATCCTTCAGCTACTTTTCCACCAGGAAATTTAAGGTGAGATACAGCCTCACCTGCATTCATGTGTTTAGCAGCAAAGTTTGCATGTTTTCTGCTTGAAGTATAGGCCATCTGCAAATGCATTGGATACAGTTCAGAGAAGGTTTATTAGACTAATAGTTCAAGTGGTGGGATATCTTATGAAGATAGAATGGACAGACTAGACTTGCGTCTGCCAGAATTTAGGAAATTAAGAGGTGACTTGATTGAAACATAAACAATCCTCAGGGGCCTTGACAGGGTGGATGAGGAATCAATGTTTCCTCTTGGGGGAGAATCTAGCACCAGGAGGCACAGCTTAAAAACAAAGGGTTGCCTTTTCACACAGAGATAAAGAGTAATCTTTTCTCAAAGAGGGCTTTTGAACTCTCTTCTCGAAGGTGTTTGAAGCAGGGTACTTGAATATTTTTAAGGCTCAGGTAAATAGATTTGTGATTGGCAACAGTTATGTTTAAAAAAAACTACCAGGGATGGGCAGGAGTGTGGAGTAATCAGATTAGCCATGATCTTATTGAATGGTGGAACAGACTTAAGGGACCAAAGTGCCTATTATTACTTCTAATTTAGGTTTATGATTCACACGCATGTTCACACAAACACACAAACAAAATACAGGGTATGCAGATAGATTAAGCAAATTAGAGTCCAGTAAATCTAAAGGGGTATGCGGAAATTAAGGTTTAGTGACTTCACTGGCTGAATGCGGTGGTCCTGCAGTTTTGATGTCGAAACAATTTATAGATGTAGATGGATGAAGATGGCAAGATGAGTTCTTTTTTAAATATGTGACTGTGACACATGGACAACCAAAAGCAACAAGGGTGGGTTCAAAACTTGCAAGTTGAATGGAGTCAGAGGGATAAGCCATTTGTTACTTCTGGGTTTCAGTTGTTTGTGCTGTCCTGCAAAAGGCAAAATCAGTTGTTGAAGCACACAAATGATAGCTGGCTTGGCATATACCCCTCTTTCTGTAACTGCCCAGTGAACCAAAAATGATCATTGATAGTGTACTTCAGTTATAACCTAATTAGATCCAGACCAAGAATTTCCCTCTTAGCCAGGGTCCCATTGCTAAATGATTATAGCTGATAGCTTGTCTCCACTCAGTTATGTGCACAGGTGATCGTCTGGATACTTTGCTAATGGTTTAGGAGATGCTCCCCATTTATATTCCTTCAAGGGAATTTTTCCTGGTGAGACTTTGCAGCTACGTTGTCTCAATTTCAACAATATTGGAATGTACGAGTACAGTGGTATAAATATGCTGACTGTCATTGACTGTCCCAAGTAACTGGAATGTGGCTTTAATCTTAAAAAAAAATCTATTTCCAGTCAGTAAATTTTTAAAATATTTTTGTGTAAAGCATGGCTTCGTAATAGTTACAAAGGAGGGAATAGTAATTGACTATATTGTCTAAAATATGAAATAAACTGTTGGAAATTGACAGAAGCAGGTAGCTGGTGTCATCAGTAATAACAGAATCCAAGGCAGCCAACCTCACAAACTACAAAAACCATTTGTTTCATAGACGATCCATCAACAATCTTTCAACAACTCCAACAATCGAACAAGCTGCCAAATGAAGAGACCACACAGCTTCATCATTTGAAATCATTATTTCTATTGATCAATTTTCTTCATCAGAACTACCATATCAGCCAGCAGTACCCATAAGAATGTTGACAGAATATATTATTTCTGCGATACTGACAAAACTAAAGCAGAAGCAGAAGATTTTAACCTCCATCTAAAGTCATCCTTCCCTAATGCAATAGACATCTTTGTCCTCTCTGTTTCCATTCTTCAATCCCTCTGACTTACTGGTCATATTGACTCTACTATTCATGTTAATTCATCAACCTTCCAACCCTATAATGCTCCAAGATCTTAAATCCTGAAAGAGCTCTTCCATATCACTTCCTTATTTCTTTTCTTATTAACCTCCCCAGGAGGAATAAAACCCCCAAAGCATTCAGATTTAGCACTCAGAAAATGTGTCCCTGATTTCCTTCCTAACATTCATCATCTTTATTCCTGTATCTGTGAAGATATTGAAACAGTTATTCACTTCAATATCTGCCTCACTGACAATGGGCTAATTTACATCAGTTCTCAAATAATGTTTCACCATCATGCCCAGCATCTCTATCTCCCATACCACCAGTCTCTCTGATACAACTGATGACTGTTTAAAATAAACAGGCTGATTTCTATCCATACAAATAGAATGCTAGATTCTACAAGCAGCGATGGGCAGCTTGGGGTGGGAGAGGTTAGGTGTTGCCATGTACTTTATGGTTGCCATAAAAGAGAAAGTGGGAGATGGAGTACCTGTCGCTTTCCCACAACAAGCAGTTTACAAACAGCTGGGGAGATGGAAGACTGCTGTTTCACCCAAAAGCCAATTGAGCTGCTTATGGGGCCAATTGAGAACTTCTTCCCACTACCAGCATTTTACCTGGGGCAGGAGACCACCTGGCAAGGTCAATATAGGAATACACTAATCATAGTCTCACAGTGCAGAATATTAAAAAAAGACCCATATTTCATTCACTTTCTGGCACTTAATAGATGGATGGAGCTGAGAACAGTATTCAAAATTTACACATTGGGATGATCAGTGAAAAATCTCAAATTTCTACTCAGGAGACAACAGCAATTGAAGGCTAAGGACAGTTAAAGTGGAAATTCGATCAGAAAATGGTGGAGCACAAAAGCAACTGCAATTATTTGAAATAAAATCAAGTCAAGAGTATCCTTACTGCAGAGGCCAAGCTAATCACCAGAAGACCACATTAACTTAAAACATCATATTAATAATCAGAGCAGGATGAAAACTCAACGTTTTGATTAACTGGATGAAGCAATACTTGTAATTGTCAATCATTTACAAAGTGACAAACAAGTAAAGTATATTTTCTCATAATTTATTGTTTTGAAACAATAGTTGAATGTGTGAGTTAGTATAGATATTAAAGGTGTGCAGACTTTAAAATTTATAAATGATTAGACTTGCATAATCTTGGCACACTTACATTTCTCATTTACTCACTACCCCTCAGAAAACCAACTGAAAACTTATCAGGTACCTTACTTAACTCTCTCGATACATCCTCTGTTTTTGTACTATCACATTGTTTAACCAACCTGCAGTCCTGTATAAGCTGAAAGTACGCCAATCTAGTATTGGAGAGACTTGAAATTGTTATGTTTGGATCCTGCCAACATCCTGTAGCCATCAACTGTATCCCTCTTGCTGATCCTGCCTCAGACTGAACCAGTTTGTAGGAACTTCAGCATTGCTTGACCTTGAGCTGAGTTCCAACCTGATACTTCTTCCATCTCAAAGACCATTTACTTCTACCATCTTTTGACTTGATTTAATTTATTGTTGTCACATGTACCTAAGTACAGGGAGAAGTTTTGTTTTGTGAGCAGTGCGGGCAGATCATAACAAACAAGGAAATACAGACGATAGGGTGCTTCAGAGACAGGCATATAAGGTTACGACTGCACAGGAGGTGCACAAAAGCAAGTTCAACATTAGATTTGAAATTAGAGAGGTCCATTCAGCAGTCTAATAACTGCAGGGAAGAAGCGGTTCTTGAAGAAGCTGGTGCATGTGTTAAAGCTTCTGTATCTTCTGCACGATGGAAGAGGTTGGAAGAGAGTATTATCGGGGTCGGAGAGGTCTGATGATGCTGGCAGCCTTTCAGCAGCAATGAGAAGGATGGTTGGTTGGCTTCCTTTATGGTCTGGGCTATGCACACAACCTTCTGTAGTTTCTTCCATGCCCCACTCCCCGTCCATCTGCTGCTGTACTCTCATCCATGTTTTTGATATTTGCAATCTCAACTATTACGCCAGTTTAAACTGATCAATATTATTTGCGGAATTGAAATTAGTCAAAACCTGTGCAAAGAAATCCCAGTTTACAGGACGATGATAGTTAAAAACAGTAAGAAAAATGAACGTCTATCTATTATTGTTGGGAGGGACAAGTATTCATTAAATAATTTTCCCTTAAGCCAACCATCTTGGGCTCATAAGTGGAGCATGTTGCTGGAAGCAGACCATACCCTGAAAGCACCAAGGCACAATTGGTCTTTATAGGAAGGAACAATCACAACAAATATGGTGATAGCAATGATAGATTTATTTCAGTTTCACAACTTATTTGTTAGTGTGGAATGTGACTGTTCTCCTTACAACAGACTCATATTTCTTGAAATTTGCAGAACAGCTTTTAACAGGTTACAGACAGTGAATTTTAGACTCTCAGTCCTTTTTTATTAATGCCTGACAGTAATGCTGCAAAAGTATGATTAAACTATTTATCAATAATTTCTTTAAGTAAATGAATCATAATTCACTCTTCCTTAGCTAAAATAAACTAGGAACCTACTCCCATATGTACATACACAACATTCTTCAGAGGCCATTCAAAACTAATTGGCCCTTCAGTTTTCCCTTCCTCATTTTTGGAAAGTACCAGGTTGCTGTTCAGCAGCTCCCCACAGCAATGCAATTAAGACAGAAACTTGCTGCCTGTCAATTGGAGCACCAGTTGGTACTACCCTGTGTCAAATCACTCAAATAAATTGCTTTGGGGACTGTATTGGCCCCCTGTTTCAATCCACTTGGTGAATTTGCTGCATAAAAGTTGAAAATGATTGAAAGTCTGTTGCTGAAAGTAATGTAAAAGCTCCAGGATACCTAGTTAATCCAAGATATTTATATGAGACTATAACTTAATTCAATACACTGAAAGAACTCAGAGTATGCATATGTTATATGTTTAATGTGTAAACTTATATTTAAACATGTAATATCAAATCACTGGGCCATTAATGTGGCTGACATGAAACAAAAAGCTTTGTATACTTGCTTCCATGATATTGAGGCGAAATAACAATCATATAATTAATAAGGAAACATTGAACTTTGGGGTGACAGCAGCCAGAAAACATTACCTGATGTCCAAGTGCAAGAACATATGGGTTTAATTATCCAGGACTTAGTTCCTAACGTGACTGGATTGAAGGAAAACAAGCAGCTACCTTTGCAGCTCTGCACCATTCAGTGGAGTACAGTGTGCTTCCATACTGTGGTCCGAAGAATGATGGCAAGCCTCACATATGTAACAGTGAGTTATATTGTTCATTAAGCCATTCATGAGGAACTCAAGACTCAACCCAACACTGCTGGTCTGGCAAAATAAAATCTGAAAGAATTGCAGATGCTGTAAAGCAAGAACAAAAATTGAAATTGCTGGAGAAGCTCAGCAGGTCTGACAGCATCTGTGAAGGAAAAATCAAAGTTAACGTTTCAGGTCCGGTGACCCTTCCTCAGAACACTAAGGATGGGTCACCGGACCCAAAACATTATTTCTGATTTTTTCATCACAGATGCTGCCAGACCTGCTGAGCTTTTCCAGCAACTTCTGTTTTTGTTACTGGTGGTCAGGTAATTTGCCAATTAATGTCAATGCTCAACTGAGTCAAAAGATAGAATAATGTTAAAGAGACAGAATGTAAGGAACAAAGAAATATAAAGTGGAGTGGTGCTGCTAATAAGGGATGACATCAGTGAATGAGTCAGAATGACTCTTAGATGGGAACAATATACTTGAGTAAAGTTTTGAAACAGCAAGGCACAGCAAATATTAATAGAAGTTGTCTATAGGCCACTTAACAATAGTGATAATATAGGGCATCGTATAACTTAGAGGATCACATAACAAGAGAATGCAGCAATCTTGAATGACTTTAATTAATGTGTACAATGAGCAAATCGGACAAGCAAAAATTCTGTGAGGGTGATTTCCCAGAATGTGTGCAAAATTGTTTTCGAGAGCAATGTATTGAGCAACCTATAATTGATAGGTCATTCTGAAAAATACATTACAACGTTTAGTGGTGGATGGGCAATGGATCATATTTTAAAAATTAAATACATAGTTTACAACAAACATACATTTCTTTAAGACCCAAAAAAAGGAATGGTGAGTCAACGACCAAAAAAGAATCCCCCTCGTCCTCACATACCACCCCACCAACCTCCGGATCCAACGCATCATCCTCTGACACTTCCGCCATTTGCAATCTGACCCCACCACCAAAGACATTATTCCCTCCCCACCCTTGTCTGCTTTCTGGAAGGGACCACTCCCTCTGTGACTCCCTTGTCCGCTCCACACTCCCCTCCAGCCCCACCACACCCAGCACTTTTCCCTGCAACCGCAGGAAGTGCTACACCTGCCCCCACACCTCCTCCCTCACCCCAATCCCAGGCCCCAAGAAGACTTTCCACATCAAGCAGATGTTCACCTGCACATCTGCCAATGTGGTATACTGCATCCGCTGTACCCGTTGTGGCCTCCTCTACAGCGGGGAAAACATGCGGAGGCTTGGGGACCGCTTTGCAGAACACCTGCGCTGGTTCGCAATAAACAACTGCACCTCCCAGTCGCGAACCATTTCAACTCCCCCTCCCATTCCTCAGATGGCATGTCCATCCTGGGCCTCCTGCATTGCCACAATGATGCCACCCGAAGGCTGCAGGAACAGCAACTCATGTTTAGCCTGGGAACCCTGCAGCCCAATGGTATCAATGTGGATTTCACAAGCTTCAAAATCTCCCCTCCCACAACCGCATCCCAAAACCAGCCCAGCTCGTCCCCACCTCCCTAGCCTGTTCTTCCTCTCACCTATCCCCTCCTCCCACATCAAGCCCCACCCCCATCTCCTACCTACTAACCTCATCCCGCCCCCTTGATCTGTCCGTCTCCCCGGACTGACCTATCTCCTCCCTACCTCCCCACCTACACTCACCTTTACCGGCTCCATCCCCACCTCTTTGGCTTGCCTGTCTCCTCTCCACCTATCTTCTCCTCTATCCAACTTCTATCCACCTCCCCCTCTCTCCCTATTTATTTCAGAACCCTCTTCCCCTCCCCCATTTCTGATGAAGGGTCGAGGCCCGAAACGTCAAGCTTTCCCGCTCCTATGATGCTGCTTGGCCTGCTGTGTTCATCCAGCTCTACACCTTGTTATAATGGTGAGTCAACCATGGCTAAACAGGGAGTTAAAGATTGTGGTAGATCAAAGGCGGAGATTTATAAAGTTACCATTAAAGTATTACTGAATTAGAGGCATTTCAAAATTAAGCAAAGGAATTCCAAGAAACTGATAAAGAGAGAGAAAATAAAACATAATAAACTAGCAAGAAACATAAAAAATGTTGTAAAAGCTTCTACGGCTTTGTGAAAAGGGCTTGGGCCATTATAGGCAGATAAAGAAGAATTTTTGATGGAAAATAAGTAAATAGCAGAGAAGCTAATTAATTATTTTGTGTCTGTCTTCTCAGAGGGAGATACAACAAATCTCCCAGAAATAACAGAGATCCAAGGATTAATGAGAATAAGGAACCAAAATAAATTACTGCCAATCAAAAAGTCATATTGGAGAAACTAAAGGAAAACTGAAAGTTAAGGAATCACCAGAACCCAGTAATCAGTGTTGAAAGTGGTGGCAACAGGGCTAGTATCTGTATTGGCTGCCATCTTTCAAAGTTCTTTCGATTCTGGAATAGTGCCTGCAGGTTGTGAGTTTGCAAATGTAATGTGCTATTCAAGAAAAGATGAGGGGAGAAACTGGGGGACTATAGCCTTGTTAGCCTAATGTCAATAATAAGAAAAATGCAAAAATCTATAATTATGGATGTGAAAATAGAAAATAGGAAATAAACAGTAAGTAATGCCCTGGTAGGTAATGTCAACATGGATTTATAAAGTGGATATCATGTTTGATAAACCCATTAAAGATTTGTTTATGTTGTTACTAGTAGAGTGGGACCAGTGGATGTGGTGTATTTGGATTTTCAGACGGCCTTTGGTAAAGTCCCACTCTGGAAAACTTATTGGATGGGTCTGAGAAAACAAGGTGTAGAGCTGGATGAGTGCAGCAGGCCAAGCAGCATCAGAGGAGCAGGAAAGCTGACGTTTC
>JAHRHZ010000144.1:51382733-51408048 GCA_024137785.1 Ginglymostoma cirratum | reverse complement strand
TTCCTGCTCCTATGATGCTGCTTGGCCTGCTGTGTTCATCCAGCCCCACGTCTTGTTATCTCGGATTCTCCAGCATCTGCATGTACCTTTTATCTCTGATACAATTTTAACCCCACTGCGAAGCCTCTTCTAAGGATGCCTACCCTGAAGAAGTTACCCTCCTCCCTCCGGACAAACCTCAGGGAATCTCTCTCCCACTGAAACACTCTCATAATCTCTGCCTCCTCTCCACGTATCCTCTCCTCTATCCATCCTCTATCCGCCTCCCCCTCTCTCCCTATTTATTTCAGAACCCTCTTCCCCTCCCCCATTTCTGATGAAGGGTCTAGGCTCGAAACATCAAGTTTTCCTGCTCCTATGATGCTGCTTGGCCTGCTGTGTTCATCCAGCCCCTCGCCTTGTTATCTCGCAATCACAACTGCGTAGTTTTTGTCCCCTTACTTAAGAAAAGATATACTCTCCATCAAGGAAATGCAGCAGAAGTTTACCAGAATAAGTCCTGGGATAGCAAGACTGGTCTACAGATGAGATTGAAGAGACTGGGCTGCATTCTCTTGAGTTAGAAGAATCAGAAATGATCTTATTGAAACTTACAGGATTCTTAAGCGCACAGGCAAGGAAGATGCAGGAAAAACATTTCCCCTCACTGGAATATCAAAAATCAAGGACACAGTCTCAGAATAAGTGACAAGCTGTTTTGGAGGAATTTCATCATTCAGAGGGCAATGGACCTTTGGAATTATCCAGAAAGTTGTAAAAGTTTAAGTAATGGGAATGTTCAAAGATGTTCAAGGTGGATAATTGCCAAATCATCAATGACATCAAGGTAGATGCAGCAAAATGGCTGAGGTAGGTGATCCATGATCTAGAGAAGCAGAATAGACTAAACCTGGTCACATTTTCTTCTTGGAAAGGACACCACATGCCTTTTGAATCCATCGATACACTGTCTTTTAGGATCACAAGACACCTGAAAGTGCGAAACAGCTTTCCAAGTACTTTATGAAATATAGTCATCGCTTTACTATAGGATGTTGGGATCAGCTGGGAGTTCTGATGAAAGGTCATGCTCATACAGTCATAGAATTATACAGCTACTTTGGTCCAACTCGTCTACGCTGACCAGTCATCCCAATCTGACCTAGTCCCATTTACCAGCATTTAGCCCACAGCAACGTAAATCCTCTGATTCATGTACACATCCAGATGCCTTTTAAATGTTGTATTTGTACCCGCCTCCTCTGGCAGCTTGTTCCAAACAGGCACAGGCCTCTGTATGAAAACGTTGTCCCTTGGGTCTCTTTTAAATCTTTCCCCTCTTACCTTAAACCTGTGCCGTCTAGTTTTGGTCTCCACTACTGTGTTGACTATTCACCCTATCCGTGCCCCTCATGATTTTATAAACGTCTATAAGGTCACCCCTCAGCCTCTGAAGTCCCAGGGAAAAATAGTCCCAGCCTATTGAGCCTCTTGTTGTAGCTCCCAAGATGTTAACCTCAGCTGCCTGATTTGCCGCTTATTTCTAATATTATATTTCGTAGTGTATTCTGTTTTTGAACCAGGTCAAAGTGCTTCCAGTCACAACGAACAATTGACAAGTAATCGCAGTCACCATCAGAATCTGGAAGGTGCACCATGGGCAGGAAGTGAAATTCCTCCCTTTGCATTTCGATAACCTGTAGGTTAATGCAGTAATGGTACCAGTTGAAGGAGCACCGGGAAGCTGGGCTGGCTAGGCGCGGGATTTTAGCCGGTTAACCTCCAGCCCCATCATCACGCAAGATATTTACATCTTTACTGTGCCAGCTTTGCGTCTGAATTGTGTCCATTTCCGAAGAAGGGTCTAGACCCGAAACGTCAGCTTTCCTGCTCCTCTGATGCTGCTTGGCCCGCTGTGTTCATCCAGCTCTACACTTTGTCACCTCAGATTCTCCAGCATCTGCAGTTCCTACTATCTTTGTGTCTGAATTCTCCGGGTTTAGGGAATTTAATATATTCCCATATAGATTGTACACTTCGTGCGCAAAGCTCCTCCAGATATAAGTCGCACGAGATACAGATATACTCTGTCGCGCAAGTATGTGTCATTGTGAGAGACATTTGTCCAAAGGGAGTCTGCAGTTTGTAGCCGGACTAACTGGTTGGAATTACCTCCGACTTACATATCTGGAGAGGGAAGTGGCAGTGCACGGTACTAATTTAAATCAACTAGAGATGTTAGACATAATTCTTTGTCATTCAGTCTATGAATATTAAACTACTGGGCACAGTCTAACTATATTGGGCATTATGCAGTTTGGGGGGATGGGGTTTTAGAGTTGCAATCTACACGCTAGGCGACGATATAGATTGGATTTATGAAGTTAGAGAGGAATTTATTTAGCCTGGTTGTCTCTGATCGTAGCCTAATCTCTTTTCATCATGGGAGTCTATTATATTCCAAATCGAGAAAACAGACCTAATAAGGTACTTGCAGCTAATGATTTTGCTAATGCCTTTTTAGGGAATTCGTTTTCTTGATGAGGCTTTCGCCTTAAGACGACAATCTCTGAATATAATCGAGTTTATTATGAACATTCCGAATTCGGCATCGAATGCACTTATCCTGCTTACAAAAGATCGAAAGATAGACGGGGGACAAACACATGCTGGAATGCTAAATGCAGATATCAGAGAAGTTAGTTGGCACAATTTTTTGTATCTGATAGATACCGAGTTATTCGAATTGTTTGCTCTGCGTAAGACTCATTAAAAGCAATTCATAGACAAGAGATGTGAAATGTCACCGTCTGACCTACATTGGGAGGGTTTATGAGGGCGGATGCCACGTCCGAAAACCGAACTATATTATCCAGCAGCAGACAACCAGCATGGCCTGGAACAGCAAACCGAGATCTTCAAAAGTTGAGGAATGTGAGGAAACTAACAAATCAGAGTCAACATTTCCCTAACAGCCTGCACGTCCTTGTACAGATGTGTGAGAAAGGCTGCTGTTTACAGGTTGACTTGGATTAGAGGCCTTTAAGGAGCCCTTTCATTGCTCAAGTAACAATTTTTTCTAACTGAAGCTGGTCCGCTTGCTTTTAAGGCATTATGCGCGCGCTCACGGGACCCAAATATGATAAAGCTATTAACCGTACTCCTGAAACGGCTGGAAATCAGGATTGCACTAGCACAAAATATTGAATGTGAAGCCTAAAGATTCGACTCCTTGAAATGTAAAAACTACGAACAGTTGTTATCTGAACACTAAACGAGCCATCCTTTTCACCCAGTCTATAGATCCCAACATGTAAACGCTGCACGCGAAACGAGGGAGATTAGAAAGAATATAGATTTACACTCCATATATTCTCAGTGTCTCAATACTGTACATTCGTTTGCTAAAGTTCAAAATTCACGTTTCATACCGACCAACGGCATCGCTAATTCTAGACATACAGTGTCGCATAGCACGTGGAACAAGAACTATTCATCTGCTAAAAATATAAATATAGTTTCGCATCAGAATAACTCGTGGAAAATAATTTGTCACGTTATATTTGTAAAGAGCAACTTGTAAGCGCCGATCTAACACTAGCGAAGGATTTAAAGAACCTGTTAGAGACTCGCCCATTCCGTTATGGCGTGCGCTGTGTTACGGGGCGTCGTGAGCAAGTTGTTTTAAGGTGTTGAAGTCTACAATAAAGGAGCGACAATTTTTCTTCGAGTCAAATATCCCAAGTTTTATCAGAAGGTATTAAACACCTTTTGATTATTTTGAAGTTCAAGCGAATTAAAGTTTTTTTTAAGTGTCAGATGAAGTTAATATCATTAGAAGGCACCAGATTTAATTAATGTACAGTAAAAATAAAAGGAGCATTATTAGACAACCAGTACAAGTTTCAGCTTGCTGCTTTGGGAGCACTGTTGCGGTTACACTTGTCAAAGAATTTAAAGCAAAATAGGCACCGAATATCCAAATATCATTGTACAAAATGAAACTACCGTGTAGTTAGCGTTAACTGGTCTATAGAGAGACCGAAATGCTTGGGGACAAAAAAATACGAAAGTCTTCAACACATCATTTTTACATATATTTCATAGATTTTTGCCTGTACACAACCATATAGCCTCCTTGTATAGCAATCATAGTTTTGAATGCCCTTAAGTGCCACGCTTGATGTTTAAAGCCCTGTATTCTAGGAACCGGACATATGTATATAATAAGGTAATAGTTTGTTGTTTCTTATTTTAATTTAGAATATCTATAAGACAGAATTCTTGGCCTCGAATGAGGTTTACTGCGAATACTTGGGGAATATCACACTATCCCGGAACCAAGGCACAGTAGGGAAATCAAATTTAAATTAGAATACTCAAAAATTTGTTGTGCATCATTTTTAAATGCAACAGCAGAATAAAAACGTAACGTTCTTTTTAGTTCTGCACAAATATATTGCTTTCCAACAGATTTCATATTAATTAGAAACTCATTAGATCAAAAGGAGTAAAATCGAAGGTGAGAAAAAAAAGCAGATTTTCCAATCATAATTAAAAATGCCAAATAATTTAAATCGAATTCTGAACAGAAAAGTTTACCACAATACTGAGATCGTAAAGAAGCGGTAGGCAATATCTAAAGTGGAGGATGTGAGTGAACAATGATTTCTACATCTTCGCACGATTTACTGTCGATTTAGAAAGTGTTTTTTTGAACTTGGCTAGTAGAAGTAAAATCCTGCCCACGCCAAATTTGAGGCGACGAACAGATCCGTCAAGCAAGCAATTGATTGCGTAGTCGCCCAAAGAAATAGAAACATTAAAGGTGCATTGCCACGAAAGCGCAATTAACGTGCTGACTTACACCTTCAACTAACCGAGAACATGAGCATAACAAATTGGCACAGTATTTGTGCCAAGCAGAAAGAAAAATAAACGTATCTGTGGACTTAAGAAAATGAAGTTCGGGGTATAAACGTTCCGTAAAATCTGATGTTTTAACGGAATCTTAGGAAATCTCCTATTTCTTTTTGTTTAAAAAGTGTACGGCAGCGCATAAGCGATTTTCTTCATTTATGGAAATCAAAATAGGATAAAAGGAATCTAATTCATAAGCATTACAGTCCACGACTACTCAATTGTATTTATTAATGTGGTCAATAACTGTCCAAACAGCTAGTTTAAAAAAAGATACATTTACGGGAACCCACAAACACGTGACGCAAAATGAGATCTTACCGAGACAATGGCATACTATATCAGAATTAAATACTTGCAAGTCTTGGCAAAGATTTCATATTTTTATTATTTCATTTTGCACATGAAATGTATACAAACTGGCAAAAAAAAACAGATTCTGTGACATTCACTTCACAGACTGGAACGGGATGAAAGTGTTACCCATATACAAGCACGATAATATCTTTACAGAATAGACAAAATTTACATATCGACCCTGAAAAGCATCATGACCCTCCCCCCTCCCAATCCCTATTGCAAACAGACCATAATATACTTTCTTTGAGAGGAACTCTGTCATTTAAACAACGTGGCAGCAACTTCAGGAATTAAAACTCTATAATTCTACGTTTCTACAAAAAAAAACGCATTAAAACCTTAGTCTATAATCCGAGCCATTCGAGGGTAAGTAACGCAAAATGCCACTGATCGACCGTTTAAAATAATCTGTACATGTGATTAGATAGAACTGGCTTACTTCCAACTACAAAAAGTTGGTCAAATAGGAATTGAATAAAAGTTTCCTGTACAGACACGATTTACATTCCCAAAATTTCAATTGAAATACATGAAGTGGGGAGGGGACGGGAGAAAAGAGTAGGAAAGAGAAAAAGCGAAAGATCTGTACAGGTTAACACACTGCTTTTGAACTTCACAGTTTTATAATTATTTATCACAATAAAAGACAAAACAGGTTTTAACAAAACACCGGCCTGTGTATTCGAGCCCGGGGTTACCATTGGTCACAGGCATCATCATCACCACCACCACAACCAGGGACAGGAAAGGGCATCTTTGTGCAACAAATTAAAACTCGATGTTGGCACCAGCAGGTTTGGCTTTTGGCATTTCCGAGGGGTGGGGGGTGATCAGTTTTAAAAGCCAGGCGGGAGTTTGCCCCGCGGGACGCTCTAGGTGTGAGAGTAAAAGCCGTAAAAGGCCATCTCCTTGGCGCAGTTTTTCTCGCAGTCTCTCGGGGTCAGCGCCTCACTCTTCAGGGGAGACGGGCTCTCGGTGGCCGTGGCTGGAGGCGGTGGCCCATCCGCCGAGATGCGCCTCCTCTTGGCCTGCTCGTAGATACCCGAGTCGCCGGAGTCGATGGACTTGATGGAAGACGGTGCCTCGATCCAGGCCGAGTCCGCCAGCTCCTTGGGTTTCGTGTCCTCAGCGGCGGCCGCCAAGGGCGAGCGGTCTGATCCCGGCCCGGGGGCCGGTGCCAAACCCTCAGCGGCCGCCGCCGCAGCTGCAGCCGCCGCAGCAGCCTCTTCCAGGTACGAGTTTGTGGACGCTCCGCGGGCCCAGGGCAGCACCGAGCTCGATTTGCACGAGTACTGCGGGCTGCGAGCGCCCCAGCCGGACGGGTCTGGGTAGTAGCCCAGGGGCCGGGTGCTGGCCTGCAGCGGCAGCGCCTTCACCCCTACCCCGTACGACAGGATCGCGTTGCCGGCGAAGTCGGTATCGTAAGCCGAGAAGTCGAGGCGGTTGTTGGCCGGCTGCTGCAGCGGGGTGACGAACCAGCGCTGCGGGGACGGCGTGGCTGGTTCCTCCGCTTGCTGCGGGGACAGCAGCCCATTGCTGTGGGGTACACTCCGCTCGGCTCCTCCACCGCCGCCCCCAGCTCCTGCTCCTCCTCCACCTCCTGCAGCGCCCGGGCCGCCGTGGTGGAACCGGGCCTTGGCGTAGTTATTCACAAACTGCTCCTGCAGGAAAGACTGGGTGACGGCGTATCGGCTGCTGGGCACGATCTGAGACCGGGGAGAGTCACTCGGGGACGGGGTGAGCCGGTCAACCTCGCAGCCGGTGTAGATCCTAAAAGTGAGCAGAGAGAGAGAGACACACACACACACAGAGAGAGAGAGAGAAGTTGCATCAAAACCATCACTAACTTGCCTCCAGTTTTAAAGAAAAACTGATTCACATCAGATTTGCCGCCCACCCAAGTTTAAAAACCAGCAGGACCACACTATCTTAAGTAATAAAAAAAAAGTCAGTGCCCAGTTTGTCTTGTTCAGGCGAAAGAGGCCACGAGCAGCTGGTGGAACTTTCATGTAACAAATAATAAGCGTACTGGAGAAACATGGGTCTGGCAGCATCTGTACAGATAAAACGGAGTTAGCAAGACCTGCCGTTTCTCCAGCACTCTTCTTGTTTCGGATTTCCAACATCCGATGTACATTTTGATACAATAGGTGCAGGCTACATTCGGCGCCTTCCCGTGCTGCCGAGTATTCGACATCAACATTTTCCAGGACACCACGTAAAGAAATACAACCCGAGTAATCATTTCTTCCCTCAACCACAGCAAAAGCAACAGCTGTATTTTAACTAGTGATGCGCTCAGATTCAAGATACCTTGATAACTGAGTGGTAAACGAATTTTTAATATTTAAAAAGTAGATGTGAACAGAATACGATTGCGTTCATTTAGCAGATTTCTTAATAAAACAAAGTGAAGCGCAAACTTACGTGTCATAGTTATCTCTAAATCCTTTGGCAAAGGGATTGTGGTCTATTTTCAACTGTGTGATCTATTTGAACAAAATTTCAATAGAAGAGTGATGCATCAGTCATCCTGGTTTCTTAGCAACCAAACTATGTGCAGGTAGATTCTTAAAACATTGATAGCTTTGTGTCAAAAATTACTCCTTTATAAAAGGAAGTTAAATTTGCTGAATGGAGTGAGGCGACCACGATTGTTGTACAGACTTGTAATGGAAGAGAATCACTTCCTGAAAACAAGTGAGACAATTATGTCGCATATTTTAATAATCAGGAATGCAGAAATTTTCAGCAACTAATCTTCTAGACCGCCACAAAATTCGACAATTGTGTAGCGTAGTTCTGATCCACTATGAAAGGTTTTGAAACGGGTTTCATCGTGTCCCAGTGAAAATGTAGAAGTGATAAATTAACATGAATGATAATATTCTATGTTTTGTATTGCCAATTAATTCCTTACGTCTGTATTTTGATACGCTGTAACGGCTATGAACTGTGTCTCTGGGAAGGTGAAAGTCTGAACTCTGCCGGGCTGATTCGAATCCTCCGCTCCGTCCTCATTCACTTCAACTACGTGTAGTCGAGGTTGATATTTATGGAGAGACTGTAGAACCACCATCTGTCAGCGAAAAAAAACGACATGGAAATGCTTTATTTTTCCTGTCTTTTAAAACAACACAGCCGGCTAAGTAAAAAATCACGTTCCATATATTTTAGCTGTTAAGCTGTCACCCAACATCTCGTCAAAACTAGCGTTCATGTACCAGGGACTCATCGGTTAGTTGATTTCAGTATATTCAGTGTATAAAATGTCGATTTATCACTGGAATTCATTAGCTATACCCCCAACAATGCTCAGATTTCATCCAAATAGGGGCATACCTGGCCGTTATTGTTTGATGCTCCCTTATTATTGGTCAGTTTTAGTTTGCCGAACGAAATTTCTTGTCTCATCCAGTGGGCACCTGTGTTTGGCGAATCTGGGTGCATGTAGATCCTATTACCTGTAGAAGACAGACACCCAGAAATATAACCAAAGTCCAGTTCATCCAGTAGTTGAACATAACCGCCAATCTGGAAAAACGTATCGCAAGTCAGTGAGGCCACAAAACTAAGCCGGTTGGATTTTTAAGACTATTGGAGGAAAACAGTGCAACTCTAAGCAACAATTACCGAATTAATTGTCATTCAAACCATAGTGCCCATTCGCTGATGTGAAGCAGCGCGGATTAGAATAACTTGCCTTGCACGTTAGTATCCGCTTTCCCACAAGGAACCCATTTTCCTCCTTGGAATCGCCAGTGATTGGGATCGGCCAGTATAATATCAACAAAGATATTGTAATGTGCAGTGGGGTCCAGACCAGAGATGTTAAAACTCAAAAATGGAAACATCCGCCTGAAACGGAGAGCAACATTTACGCACGAAATAAATAAGATAAGCATTAAAACAGGCGTGTGCTTAGTGTTGGGCTATGTCAAGTATATCAGTTCAGTTGTTGCTTTTTGTGTAATCCACCTTCTAAAATATGTTAGGCAGAGAGATTCTGGAATATGTTGATGTATCTGCACATTTCCTAGTATCTCTTCATTTAAAAAAAAAAGTAAATTTTAAAATTAATTCTTCGAGGAGTTAAATGTAAGTCCCAGGAACTGGGGACTCTCTTCAACATGTACATAACATAAATCATCACCCATTCTTACCAGAACCAAAGCTATCCGCTCTCTGGAGACTCGTAGAAATACGAAAGCCTGTTTCTTACCATCCCAAACAAACAGGCATGGTTGTGTGTACAGTTAACAAGCTTTCGATTTAAAATGTTGCCGATTTGAAATGAGCGTTTGCTTTGTCTAATCTGAAATGGTGAGATTACGTGGTGTTGGAAGAAAAATAAAGTCCACTTACCTGCCTTGTTTCGTGATGATCATTTCTGTTTGATGCCTATGGAATTTAAGCCACAGTGGCCTATTACACAAGTACACTTGGGCTTTGCCGGGGACTAGTCCTGGCTGACCAGAAGAAAATTGATAGAAAGGTCCTCCCTGATAGCTGTGTCCATATTGTTGAGGGTAAGGATAACCGGCAGCCGGGTAGCCTTGAGGCGAAGAATTGGACAAAATACTATTGTAGGCTCCATTCGTGATCACAGGATGGTGAGCCATATACCTGCTCGGACTGCTAATAGAAAAAGCGGGATGTGTTGGTCCATGCTGGCCAGTGTAAGGAAACATAGCACTGGGAGCAGCAGTCGGTTGCTGTGGTTGGCTCGATTGTGACAGGAGATATCTGTCTGCCGCTGATCCATCGAAATTATGACGAATTTCAGAGACCCCGTCCAAAACAGGAGAGAGCTTGCTTCTCTGGACGTCCCCCGACGCGTCCTTGGAGTCAGGAAAATTGTCTGTCTCTGATTGATTCGTCATCCCCCTGGTAATTTTTTTCAGAGGTGAACTTCTTTCGAGGTTGTCACTGGCCGAGATGATAGGATCATGTAAAGCAAGCTCACTGTTGGGATAAGTGCTATTCACATTAAGAAATTTCTTGGGGAGCATTATAGATGAAGATAAGCAGTGCTCCAACTGCATAGCGTAATAAGTAAGCACCTCACCCTATAGAAACCTTCAACAGCAGATGCAAAAACCCAACCCGTTTGAAAGCAATTCTTTAAGCACTCTCACAAAGGCTGGTACTAGTTTTTTTTTACCTTCTCCCCCCAGCCGAAAAGCGATTGGCCAATTGACACTTTGCAATAGTAAGGAAGGACTCACTTTTGATCTTCCCGGTTGCACAGCTAATGAAACGGCCCTTGCTATTGGTTAACTGCTGACAGTAATTTAATTAGACAGACATTAATTAGTATAATCACCTGAGTCCTAATGGCAATGATGGCAAATTGCAAGATGATCTCATTTTAGAAAGACAGTCTGCGTGTTACTAACAAGCAACCTTCCCTCCCTCTGTTTTTGGACAATGTTCCAGCTAGGAAGAGTCGACGGATACAAGTGGGCTAAACTGGAAAGGATAAGGGTCCAATAAATTGTTTGAGTTTATTTTTCCACATCTGCGTTACAGAAATACTGATTATTTAATGGTCGGATAGCAAAAAAACCTGAAGTTTGACAAATCAGTTACGGGGGAAAAAAATGAAGTGTTCAACTATAAATAGGGTAATAGCCTTTATTTGAAGAGCGATGCTCTCGTAATTCAACAATTTAACAGGCATGCTCTTTTTGTGATCCGACGTTCAAACAATATTTTTGTACTGGCATACAGTTACTTCAACTGTACATATCACATTAGCTAATGTGTATCTCAGAAGGTCATCGTTGAAATATTTAAGACTTATATAAAGCTGATGGTGTCTTTGGGGTATATTTTAATAGTCTTGGGAGCTTTACAACAATCTTTATTTTTGAGTGCGCAATAATATAACCGAACACCAGGACCAACAGGGTGATTTTGCCGTGTTAGAAAACAATTATGATTTCAAAATGCTCACTTCCGAAAGTTATCATGGCATTAAAAAATCCTATGAGATTTTGAGCGAAAAATCTAATATTAATGAATCACGCTTTCAGCACATAGAGAACATTGATATTTTAAATACTAAGTTAACTGTGAACTTACAAATGGATGTTTAATTGTAAAGAACTAAGTACACTTTTTTACAAGTGGACTCGGTTCATTTCCTTTCTAATGACCTGGGAAAAGCATTGGGAATAAACTTGTTATACCTGATACATCCTCAAGACGGCTACTTCGGAGTTGTATTGTTGACACCGCTTTCACGGTGGATTGGAACTTGCATCTCTAAAGCAATTCATAAAAGTTACAAGCATTCCTTATCAATAGCAAATTACAAAGTATATACTTAATTATATCTCGCAAATCATTGGTCTAATTTGAAGGCGTTTGAAAGAATGTCCCATTTCTACTTAAACTGTCAAAGCTGTATTGCAAAGTATCACTGATGTGAACAAATTACCTATTTATAAATTGGATATTTTTTTCAAATTCATGCAAAATGTAAAAATGCACGCTGAAGTTGATTCAGATCAGCTTTTCCATTAGAGGATGTACAGAGCTAAACAATTGATTATCTTTCACTAAATATTTTTGGTTCAATCAGTGTACTGCTTTTTGCCCTTCTGAAAATCGGGTGATTTGCAGTCAATGAAAGTGACTTCTTTTAAAAAAAAAATTATTCCTCGTGAATAGCAGAATTCCCTCGTGATGTTCCGCACCACAGCTTGAAAAGGACCAATTATTTTTCTGTGTGAAAGAGCCCGTGATGGTGGACACTGACAGTTTTTATCGGTACAAAAAAGCGTCACTAAAATGGCACTTGAAATTGCATGGAGTTCACCTTGAGCTTTATTTTCCTAATGGAGAAGAAATGTAGTATTTATAAGCACATAGCGTCGTTAAATTAATAACTCAGCAAGTCACAAATTACTTCTAAGATGATGAAAAACAGTTAAAAGACCGTAGAAATGACTAAATTATATAAGAATCAAAGGTCGATGCACAAAAAGGGATTCAGTATTTCGGGGATTTATTTAGAAGCTAAGTACGTTAACGGTGCTGGTGATCCTGTATCAATACCACTCCAAGTTCCACAATAGAGATTTGGGTCGCCGTCATAATAGTTGTGCATTAAATTCATGTCAAGCTCGACTTTAAAAATAACTTTTCCGGACCATTATATTCCAGTGACCCAGCACATTTGTTCTAACTTCATCGGCTGCCCATCGCCATACCATTTTTAAAACCTGAAGGACACCTTACTTGGATATATCATCGACTCCGGGGATTAATTCGACGTGATTTCTTGACAACTGCCACGACGTTTTTGGCTTACATTATATAAATGATTACACTCCAACCCAACCCGAGAGATTTAACGACAGGTTAAGTGACATAGCAGTTGAAGGGAAAGCAAAAGGGGTTTAAGGGAATTTGAACATTTTCTACAAGGATTTTGTGTCATGTGTCTACTTGGCTCACCTTCCTAATTACATTTTCATGTGATTACACAATTAGCTCACATACGTATTGTATTATGGTTTGGTGGGCCTTTGCTTTATAATACCAAAACGCGCACCATTACTGGTAAGGAAGACTATACAAATCGTATGCAAGATTGTCTTTAGTAAAACGTACAGCCTTATGAGCATGAATAGAGGAAATTAATGTCTGAACAACTCTAGAATTCTACAAAGGTTTCCTTCCGACGTCAGGAACACTTGCCACTGAACTGGAAAAATGTACCAGCAGGAGAATTAGAGACCTAATACTCTCCTTTCTCTCAATTACTTAATAACCTTGAAGAGGGTAACACGAGGATGTCCCCTACTAAAACAGAGGGTTGAAATTTAGAATATTCTATTTTTTAAAAACAATTCTTAAACCTGTAGAAAAAAGTCGATTTTCTTATAACTGATTTCAGCAACAAGAAGAAATGCTCAATGTTGAAATCGCCCGCACAAAGGACAAGTCTATTAGGCAAATTTAACTCCTCGCTGAAGTCGGCTTCTTTTACCTCCCAACTGGGACTTTTACTCTAGTCAAATAAACCTTTTGATAATACTAAGGCTCCTGTAACGATATCTAGCAATATTATGAATAATTTTCAGATTTGCATTTAAATACAGATCGCTTGACCTGTTTCTTGTTCAACGCTGAAGTAGTAAGTTTAATATTAGAATAATTACATGTTTAGATTATGTAGGGATACAGTTTATGGAACCAGTGTGAGGCTTCGAACTTATTGTTTTTAAACAAATGTGTTTGCCTAAATTCTTTTCATGAAATTCATCAACCTGTTACAAACAAGTGACACAATCAATTTTAAAATGGGATTATCTCTATTGGACCGGTATAGTCGTTCAAAACTACCAATCATAAATTACTGCTGGATCGTATCAAGGTTAATCACAACAGATAACATTTTAGGTTTTTAAAAAAAACTTGTCCGCCTCCTATTCATGAATTAGTGGTTTGATGTATCTTAACATTCTTTGTGCCAAGCAGTTGGTTGAGAAATGTCATTCTTCACAGACGAGATTCTAGTTTGACCTTAGCATCTGCCATATTCACAGCTACGACCCTAGAGGTGTTAGACATGTGCTACCTCAGCAGCGCTGAACAGCTCTTAATAAACAAGGAAGGATCGGAGAAATGCATAACTGCTTTTGTGTGCCTGATTGAGGTTTGGCGCTTTGAAAACCCCGCAGCACTTCATTTTGAAGTCTTCAAAATGACGGAACCCTTTAGTACAAGTCTGACGTTATGGCATTGAAGAGTTAGGTTACAAATTGAAGGGAAGATCTAACTTTATTGCTTGAGATCTGGTAAAGATAAATGACGACAAAAATATTAAAATCAAACTTGGATATGAAGTTTAATCTTCATTTTTTTAAACACGGAAAATAAAGACAAAAAGGCAGGATCCATCTTCTTAACAATGGAATCAAAATAAGCAATGATAGGTTGCTCAATGACATCATTGTTCGCAGCTCCCAACGTCTATAGTTTTTATAAGTAAAGCCTTTAGCGGCCTCAGTATTACAAGTCATCAAACATTAATGACAATTTTAAAAAAAACAATGCATTCGTACTTTATAGCATTACAGTTCATTATTTAAATACAACTGTATCCAACATGGCTGCTAGGCACTGCACAATATTTGAAGTCATCACAACATCCACATGCTCTTCCAAATGGCGTTTTGGATCCTATGAAACAATTAGGTTACAAGTTATTGAACAAATAGATTATTTTCAAGCTAGCCAGTTATTTTCCAGAAAAAAATTATTTATCTAGATTCTCACATTTTAAGTACTCTAAAATGGCATCAAAAAAGGCCATTATAATACCTACATTCTTCAGTAACATTAACAGTCCAATTTAGCCAATGCAACTGAAAATATTTCAATGCAATTAAAATCTAAAATCAGTCACCAAAATTCCCAGACTGGATTACAGTTTAAAACAGTGGTTCTCAAACTAGAGGCCATGAAGACTTCACAGGAGAATCCACAAAATAATGTGGTTGGGCCTGTCAGTGTACCTGCAGTTGATCATTATTTTGATTTCCTTTGTCCACTCAAGTGACACAACAAACAGTGTGCTCACCGGATAGTTGGACGTTAAGCCTGGGAGTGTAATACACCTGCACAATGAGATATTGGTCCTCACTGCCAAGTGTGCACTTGGCCATGGCAGCTCCATGGAACAGATATCAGATTAGTTAGACTGATTTATAATCCTTGCAGAGCAGACAATGGGCTCTACACACTGGAAATGGATTGAAATTCCTTGGGCTAGGGATGGGTGGTGTAAAAAAGGTGCTGCCATATAAGCCTTATCCAAGCCAAACTTTATTCACGGAGTAAGGCAACTGGGCCTGTAGCTGAACATGAACTGAAGCTGTGGTCTCTGTTGCTGGACGTGCTCCAATCACAAAAATGCTGCACACTAGGCATTATATCAGCAATACCACTGCAGAGCCAAAAGAAAACATCCTAAAACACTTAGGAACTGAGCAGGGAGTTTGTGGGAGGTAGAGGGATGCACCTCTGATGGTGCCAGTGTTCATTATAGGAGCCATCAAACTTAATTCCACTCTGGAAAGAGCAGAATCACGTGCATAAGTATTGGACAGGCATTATGCTTGAACCTAAGTTTACCTTTCAACTGAAGGTAACACTAAAGTTTTGACATCAGCAGTTATATCAATCTTCACGAAAGCAGATAGCCCAAGCAAAACCTATTGCAAATTCTTTTAAAAGGACACTGAACTTTTGACTCTGAAATGTAAATATACAAGGAATTCATAACATAGAACAGGTCTGCAATTATTAATCCATTTGAGAAATGCTCCTTCAACCAAAAAAGTTTGGGAACTATTAATTTAGAATACACTAAAGGATGACAACTATTAATATCATGGTTCATTATATTTTCTTCTACACAATATTATTCAGTAAAGATACTTGTCCAGTTTGTTGTGTGTGTGTTCATTTGGAATTGACCATAATGAAGATAATTCAGATTAGAGATAGTAAAATATAACTCAGTTATTTGAGTGTTACAGGAATGGAAGAACTACACACAAAACTTCTCATCCAAATTAAGACATTGCCTTGAAATTGTAGGTTTACTTTGTGACTTTGCAAGTTTTATTATTGCAACTTGCTGCTTTCGCAAAGAATCAGTGTCACTGAGGTAATGTGCATCTTAAAATGTCCTCCTGTTCTGCTCAATCATCTGAAAAATGTTATGACTAATGACGGTTCAGAGGTGCCACTTCTACCTGGTTAAGAAGATTGTACCACTCCAGGTATACACAAGATGTGGGCATCACTGGTGAGGCCAGCATTGACAGCCCTGGAAAAATTGGCAATATCCTGTCTTCTTGAACCACTGCAGTCTTTGGGGTACAGGCACTGGTACACTACAGTGCTGTTAGGAAGGGAATTCCAGGTTTTTGACCTTCAACAATGAAGGAACAGCAATATAGTTCTAAGACAGGATGATGTTCAACGAAAACTTTGAAGTAGTTTTGTTCCCACATTAGCACATAATCTAGGTTGACGCAGCATTCAACTATCAAAAGTACCATCTTTCAGAGGAGATACTAAATCATAGTCCCATCTGCCCTGAAGCGGAGGTAAAACATGCCATAACAGCATCTAAGGTTCTCCTCATTGTTCTGATGAATATTTATCCCTCACTAAAGTGCTAACATTGCTAAAAATATTCTAATATTTACCTCATTGCTGTAATTGGTATCTTGTTGCTACATTACAGCAGTGACTGAACTTTAAAATTAGTTCATTAGTCTTAAAGCTCCTTGAGACATCCTGGCTGTGAAAGGTATATATAAATTATTTTTCCCTTTTGTTTAAAAAGGAATTCCTAAATTCATTGGCTGTACACTCTTCAGAGCTGTGCCACTGAGCCTATATTGTCTCCCTCTGTCCCTTCTGCTAAACTGCATCCCTTACTCCCCTCTCCTTTAAATTTCTTTGGCTACTTACCTGCCCATTTTGATAGTCTATGTTCTGTGGAATCAAACAGTATGATCCTTACTGTTTAACACAGCTCAAAGTTTTGACAAATTTAAACATTTTACTCGATTACAATGTCCAAATCAATTATGTACATTATAAAGTGATTCTTACACCAATTTTTAGAAAACCCCAGTCTTTCCAGGACACCATCAATTTTCATCTCATCCATTTCCTTTAACATCTTTGCTTCTACCGGTATTTTATTGGTAAACACCTAGAAAGTACTCATTGCATATTCCACTATGCCCTATGCTTTTAAACACATATACTAATGCCTTTGTCCTGAAAAGATGCCACCACACCTATTTCAATCTGCTTAGTAGTTACACGCCAGATGAAGATTTTCGGGTAACCTTTTAGATTAGTTCCTTATTTTGAAAATATATAAATGGGGAAATGGGTGTCTCTGACTGGGCCAGCATTTAGTAACCATCCGTAATTGGCTGCCAGAAGGTGGTTATGAGATGCTTTCTTGAACTGCTCCAGTCCTCGGGAACCCACAAAGCTACTAGGGGGTGAGTTCCAAGATTTTGACATGGTGTCAGTTAAGGAGAAGCAATATAGTTTGGTGTTTAGTGTTTGGTTTGGTGGGGAACTTGCAGATAGTGATATTCCCTTGCATCTGCTGCCCTTGTGCTTCCAGGTGGTAGAGAATGTGGGTTTGGATTGAGCTGTTGAAGGAGTTGCTATAGTGCATCTTGGAGACAGTATGCACTGATACCACTACATAATGAGGAAGGGAGTGCATGTTGATGGTGGTGGATGGCATGCCAATCAAGTAGGTCACTTTGTCATGGATGTGTTGAGCCTCTGGTATATTTTGGAGCTGCACCCTTCTAGGCAAGTAAAGAGTATTCCACCACACTCCTGAATGGGCCTTGCGGACAGTGAACTGGCACTGGGGAGACATCAGGCGAGTTACACACAGCAGAATTCTTAGAATACCTACACTGTGGAAACAGGCAATTCAACCTAACAAGTCCACACCAATGCTCCAAAGAGCATCCCACCCCAACTCATTCCCATTGCCCTGCATTTCCTATGGCCAATGTACCTAACCTACACATCTTTGAACACTATTGGCAATTTAGCATGGCCAATCCACCTATTTTGCATATCTTTGGGCTGTGGAAGGAAACTGGAGCAGAAACCCATGCAGACAGGGGGAGAATGTGCAAACTCCACACAAACAATCGCCCAAGAGTAGAATCAAATCCGGGTCCCTGGTGCTGAGGCAGCAGTGCTAACCACTGAGCCACTGTGCTGCCCCTGATCAAAGAATCCCAAAAGTGTGGAAGCAGGCCATTCAGCCCATCAAGTCTACACCAACCCTCTAAAGAGCATCCCACCTAGACCCACCCATATCCTATCCCTGTAACCCTGCATTTCCCTTGGCTAATCTACCCAGCCTGCACATCCCTGCACACAATGGGCAATTTAACACAGCCAATCCACCTAACCTGCACATCTCTGGACTGTGGAAGGAAACCAGGGCGCCTGGAGGAAACCCACACAGATAAGGGGAGAACTTGGAAACTCCACACAGACAGTCGCCTGAGGCTTGAATCGAACCCAGGTCCCTGGTGCTGTGAGGCAGCAGTGCTAACCACTGAGCCACCATGCTGCATTTTTTTCCCTAGTCTCTGACTCTTCTTATTGCTATGGCATTTATATACAGCTACTGCAGTTAGCTAGAGCTATGGTAACACTCAGGATGTTGATAATGGAGCATTCGGGATGGCCATGCCATTGACTGTCAAGGGGAGAGTGTTAGATTCACTGTCAGAGATAGCCATTGTTCGGCACCTGTGTGGTCTGAATGGTCCTTGCCATTCGATTCTCATAACCTCTCTCTGCCAGTCTTGAGAAATTTGACATGCATCACATACCTTAATTGTTTCATCACATTCTCTATTTTCCTCATCACACAGAGTCATGACTTACGTTCATCTGCTGCTCCCTCTTGTTGGAATATACTGGGCTTGTAACTGAAACATCCCCTCTTGCAGGTTACCCACTGTTTCTTAACCACTTTTTCCTGTCAATCTTTGGTTTCAATTTGCCATGGCTAGGCTCCGTCTCATCCAATTCATGTTAGCCTTCTTACAACTTAGAAGTTCTACATTTAAGTTGTTCCTTCTTCTCACTATTACTACTCTAAACCTTATATTTAGATCATTTTTACTTGAGGTTCTCCCACAACACTTGGTCAGCTTAGGCCACCTGATCCCCAACACCAGATCCAATAACGCCTCTTTCGTATTTGGATTAGGAACATAGTGATTAAGGAAGTTCTCTTGAACACCTTCCAGAAATTCCTCCTCTCCCTTCACTTTAACAATAGCTGAATGAATATCTGGATAATTAAATTCCTCCAATCTTACCACACTATAGTTCTTGCACATATCCGATTTTCCTGCACGAATGTTTCCCTCTGTCTTTCCTTGTTTAGAGGTAAATGGGATACTCCCTGTAGCACAATCCTTTTTGCTCAATTAACCAAATAGATTCTATATGCCCTTAAAAGCCATTCTCTTCCCAAGAGTACACTGTCTTTCCTGATCAGTGCTGCCACCTTACTTTCCCTTTCTCCTTCACTATCTTTCTAAACATTTTGTATCCTTGACAATTGAAGCACTCAATTCTCACCATTTTAAGCCACATTTCCCTTTTTGCTGCTCCAACATAGCTCTGCATGATATTTTGTGCTCACAGCTTACCAACACGATTCACCATCTTTGTACATTTACATACATTTATTCTAAACCTGTTTTTATATTCCTTGTATTTTTCATTAATCTAATTCCATGTAATATTGTACTACGTCCATCTCCAGTACCATCCAAAACTCTCACTTATGCACCATATTCCTCTTTTCTACTTGTATATGCTGGAGCTTATCTCTCTGCTAATTTAGTTTAAACCCTCCTCTAGCACAGTTAACCAGCCATGACAACACTGGTCTTAGTTCTTTTGAGGTGCAAGATGACCCCTTTGAATAGATGGATCCTGCGTCTGAATTTGTCCCATTGCCCTCATATCCTGCACATTTATGCATTGATCCTCCTGCTTTTCCCATTTCTACTCTCACTAATGTGAGTTAACTACTTCTGTGATTATGCCATTAATTTTCTTCCTAGCTACTGAAAGTCAGACCACATGACCTCAACCTGCCCTCTTATGTTGTAGGTTTCAATGTACAATTCTGGAGCATTTTCGTCCCTGTAAAGAATATTCTACATCCTACAATGTCCTTTATCATGCCATCAGGCAGGCAACACACCATGCAGGCTTCACAATCATAGTGGCAGTAAAGCCCCTATCTATAAAATCTCCGAATGTGACCATATTTTAACACTTTGGTGTTCCTTCCTGAGTATATTCATTGGTGCCACAGCCTGGCCTGCATGCCTTCAAGGTACAATCTCCACTGCCAAATACTGGTTTTTGAGAGTGGCACATACCAGAAAACTCCAGTACTTCCTGATCTTCCTACTCTGCTGGATAGTCATTAATCTACTATTCTGAACTCGGTCTTAACTGTGAGGTTGTCACCTCCTGAAATGTGCAATTTAAGAGACTCCCATGTGCCACAGTGACTCCAGCTACGAAAAGCTTGGAAAATCTCAGTAGAGGCTCAAACAGCTGGAGATACTTGCTCCCCACACCATCCTCCAAGACACATGAAGTGTCTTAACGTTTCCACATGCAACTGCGCTGCCCTTCTTTTCACTTAAACTACTGTAATATTTCTGAACTTCCACTTTGTTGTCCCTTCTTTCTTAGCCTCTATGGTGAAAACTGATTCACTAACCCTCCAATTTCAGTATCATCTGCATGTTTACCTGGCTCATCCTTTAGTGTATGCATCCCTCTTACCTTTTTTTTTTAAAAGCTTGTATGTCTGTAGAATTTATTTATATATTCTTTAATATATCCATACCTTGCCAACCTAATTGCCTTATTATCCCTTTGCTAAACTCAAATTTCTTTTCATCATCCTTTACTTATTGTTGCTGGATCGCTTCCCTTACATTTTATTCCTAATTTTTGCAAGGCATCATGGCTATTTCGTTTTTCTTTTTCATTGGAATATTTCCCTCCTGAAATCAGGGCAGGACTTACACAGTTAATGGTAGGGCCCTAGGGAGTTTTATCAAACAAAAAGACCTAGGGGTGAAGGTCCATAGCTCCTTGAAAGTGGAGTCACAGGTACACAGGGTGGTGAAAGTGTCGTGTGGCATGTTTGCCTTCATTGGTCTGTGCAGTGAGTATAGCAGTTGGGATGTCATGTTGCAGCTGTACAAGACATTGATGAAGCCACTTTTAGAATAATGTGTTCAATTCTTGTCTTCCTACTATAAGAAAAATGTTGTTAAACTTGTTATTCTTGTCTCTTTTGTACTTTGACCCAAGTTCTCAACCTTTCCTTATATATTTAAATTGATATAATATCCAATGTTTTTAGTCCTCCTTAGAAACACTGGCATCAAGGGAATGGCATGAGCTAAGATAAACTGGAAAATGACAGCCGTTAGGCTACCAGCATTTGCAGGCTAACCTTTAGACTTCATAAATCAAGAATCAAAATTGAGAGGATTTGCAGATTAGGATAATAATTGAGAACAGCAAACCTTTTTTATATGTGGACAGGCTGTGTTAGTAATGACAACCGTACAGATAAAAGGTATCCAATGCACATAGTTTGTATCAATCTTCAGAAGGCATTCCTTAAGTTATTTCACAGCTTTTTTACAAAATTCAGACATCTACCTGAAGAAGAATCTCGTAACATGAATGGAAAATTGACTGGCATACGTAAATCAAAGGAGTTAAACGGAGTATTGTTCAAACTGGAGAGGAGTGGAACTGGAGTGACATAGGAATTAGCATACACAATGCAATATTCAAGTGACACCGAAGCAGAGGTTGGAAACCAGCAAAGAGTACCGTAAAATATTTAGAAAGGACACAGGTAGCTCAACACAATCCAGGACAAGGCAGTCCACTGGATTGGCACTGCATCTATCAGCTTAAAACATTCACTGCCTTTACCACCAGTGCACAGTGGTATCAATGTGTACAATATACAACAGGCACTATAACAAATCGCTGTCTCCTGTCACCTTCCAAATCCATGACCTGCCACAATCTAGGTAGCAGCACACAGGACTATCACCTCCAAGTTTCCCTCCAAACCATATGCCATCCCAAATTGCAACTACAATGCTGTTCCTTCATTACGGAGTTAAAAACTTCAACTCTCATCCTAACAATTTGGTGGCTGTACCTACACCACATGGACTGTAGCAGTTCAAGGCAGCGGCTATTAGGAGTGGGCAGAAAATGCTAGTTTTGCTAGCGATGTTCACATCCCAAGAAAGCAAAGGGGGGAGAAAAAAGTTAGTGGAATGTGCAAACTAATGTAAATTGCAAATTATGCAAAGAAGCATGGGGTAACATATTTATTAGTAAGGAAATCCAACAAAGAATAGGAATCCAGGTTAAGCGGAAAGCTCTACATTACATCTTTCAGTGGTTATGATAACATAAATCATTGAAAGGACCAACATCAGAAGAACAACTGGAGGACTTAAAACAAAATGGTGACATTCTGGGTTTCATGAAACAGGTATACAGAATACAACAGCAATATCACTAAAATATGTACAGACCAATGACTAGACCAAATATTAGAGTGTCACTTGCAGTTTTCGGTGTTTAATCATACGCAGAGCAGTGCAGATTAATCAGGGTGAGAAATGGTGATTTGAGAAGAGATTTGTGATATGGTGGCATTTTTACAGAACCAAAGATACCCAAAATGAAATTAGCACATCTTTATTTTTATATTTAAATTATAAATAGTGATAATGATGGCAGAAGCCTCAATTTTCAAGTTGGATTCTCTCCTATCCTCATCTTGTGTCACTGGCATATGCTGGAAGGATTTTCAGGTTGATAACCAACCTGTATGGTTCTGTTAAGAGCATACCAAATTAAACACTGAATGGGAATCAACAGTATAATGATAGATGTTAGGGGAACTTTTCTTCCTTGGACATTTGTTAGAGCATGTAATACTTTGTTACTGAGCGATTGAGACAGAGACCAATACATTTGGTGAAAAAAAGTAATTAAACATCGGAAGAAGATCTATTAGTGATAATGCAAGAAAATTCATTTGCCCTTGCAAACAGCTGGCAATAATTTGTTGATCCAACGAGCTCCCTCTTTGCCAGAAACATCTATAATTCTGCAGAGGGTACTTGAGCAGTTAGCTTGAATGACAATCTAATTTTAAGGTGAGCTAATCTTTCAAATATCACTCCAGAAATCATAACACCAAGGAAGATCTAAATGAAGATGTGTGTACTTATTCATGGTATTTCCAAATTAACTCATACATTATCTTGGTCATCAATTCATCTGTGAATAAACTGATTTTGGGGAAAACATGCTCTAGGTCATTCAGACATTCCATACTTACTTGTTTCCCAACATTTTTAATTGCCAGTTGTTCTGGAGTCATTTTATCCTCCTCCTCTACAGCCTAGAAGGAAAATAAATATTCAAATGTAAAGTTTATCATTATTTCAGGAAAACATTTAAGGCCATTTATTATAAAGTTTTCAAACAAGGAGTAAAACGATTTTTAGCTTGCCATTGTTTTATTAATATTGAGGAGTTACAGTACTCTAGCATTACTATTCTTTATTACCTTGTTGTAATTCTTCGCCAAGTCCAGCATTTCTTTGACAACAGTTTCATTAAGTTTACAATGCTCACTGTAGTCCTGAAGTGTTAGACCCTCCATCCAGCTTTTCTTATGCAAGTTCAACAACATCTGCAGTGATGAATAGAACCCAAGATAAATGCTCATTGACTGAATAACAGGATTTCAGCACAACTTAAAATCTTAAAAATAAATAAACCATTTGAAAATCCTGCACAAATAACAATTAAAATTCAAACCTGTAGCAGGCTAGTAAAATGCCATCAGATGATGGTATTTCAACACATCACAATGCCCATAACCTACATCAGAAGGAGAATAGCCTCTTATAGGAGATTGTGGCCCCGTTAATGATAATAGTGATTATCTCAATGATAAATATCTGAGGTCTGCAAGAATTTATCCCACTTTGAGTGTTAACTTGGTGGTGTTGGTATATTAAATTGATGAAGATTGTACTTTAGAAGGAAATTCTGCCTTAATTTGGATCTCTTGTTCCATACACATAACGTTAACATGCATTAGCAAACCAGTTATAAATTTCCTAGATTTAACCGAAATCTGCTTATGAATAAAGGTGCAAGAATAATAACTCGTTCTTCTAGGTTACCTTTCAGCTGATCATAATTGTATCATTACTGTGACTTGATTTTATAATGTTCTAAAATCCATTGTCAATTAAAAAGTAATCAAACAAGCGTAGCCTCGTATTGCTAGATAAGTTAAAGCCAATCCTAATGTTCAAAAGATATATTCCATATACCAAGGGTTAAAAGCTGGATAACCTACAAAGGAAGAAAGAAAGACTTGCAATATAAAGCACTTTTCATGACCATGGCACGTTTCAAAGTGCTACAAATCTGGACTCAGTTTTTGAAGTGTAGTCACTGCTGTATTGTAGGACAGCTGATTTGCACTCAGTAAACTCCTACAAACAGCTCTTCGACAATAACCAGATTATCCATTTTCGTGACGCTGATTGAGGAATAAATATTGGCCAGGATACCAGGACTCCCCCGCTTTTTTTTGTGGAAATGCTGCCATGGGATCTTTTGTATCCACCCACGGAGGCAGATGGGACCTGGGTTTAATGTTGCATTTGAAAGATGGCATATCCAACTGTGCAATGCTCCATTAATACTGTACTGATTTTTGTGCTCAAGGCCTGGAGTTGGTCTCAAATGTAAAAACTTGATTTACAAGCAAGAGTGCAAACAACTAAACCATGGTTGACCCCATAAGTCAAAGTTTCATATCAGAACATACCATAATCCTCGTTAAATTCATATAAAACCTTCTTAATCATTAATCAACCTTCTTAGAATTAAAAGTGAAAATAAAGATATGCAAGAGAGGTTTTTAACGGATGAGGTACAGAGTTGTTGAAAAATGCATGTGGTACTGTCTCCAGTCGTCTGTAGGTTTTTGAAAATGTATTTCTGGTATATTCAGCAATAAACATAAATAATAGTCTATTAGCTGATTTTAAGAGTTTCAGGAGTATTTGGCCTATAGATGATTGACATATTAAAGAGAATGCCCCAACATAGCACAAACCTGCATGTAAAAAATAATTCCTACAGAAATGCACTTCTGACCAGCTGGGGCTGGTATTCTCATGTAACAGCCAACCACATATTTTCCATAGAGATAGCAAGAAACCGCAGGTGCTGGAGTCAGAGATAACAAAGTGTGGAGCTGGAGGAACACAACAGGCCAGGCAGCATCAGAGAAACAGGAAAGCTGACGTTTCGGGTTGGGACCCTTCTTCAGAAATAGGGG
>JAHRHZ010000144.1:51270028-51382333 GCA_024137785.1 Ginglymostoma cirratum | reverse complement strand
AACGTCAGCTTTCCTGTTCCTCTGATGCTACCTGGCCTGTTGTGTTCCTCCAGCTCCATACTTTGTTATCTCTATATTTTCTATAATTTTTTTTCATTCTTTCATGGGATATGGGTGTCACTGGCTACAGCAGCATTCATTGTCATTCCCAGTTACTCAGAGGGCAGTTAAGAGTCAGCCACATTGCTGTGGCTCTAAAGCATCGTGTAGGCCAGACCAGGCAAGGACAGCAGTTTCTTTCTCTAAAGGATGTTGCAGAACCAGATGGGTTTATCCAACAATCAACAATGGTTTCATGGTCATCATTAGACTTTTAATTACAGATTCTTACTGATTTCTAATTGGACCATCTGCCATGGCTTTACAAGGATTTGTTAAAAATTTCAAAATGATCTATTTGCCACACTATTTCATAATAAAGTAACACTGTGCCAGAAAGCATGTGCATGAACCATTTGAAAAGTTTTCATTTTGGAGATGGTAGCATTTCTGAACTCTGAAAATTCATTGTTATCCTAGCATAATAGTGTGTATTTATGAGCAGTAGTCATAGTCATAGACCTGTACAGCATGGAAACAGACCCTTTGGTCCAACTCATCCATGCCCACCAGATATCCCAAATTAATCTAGTCCCATTTGCCAGCGTTTGGCCCATATCCTTCTAAACCCTTCCTATACATATACTTATCCAGATACCTTTTAAATGTTGTAATTGTATACAGTATCTAAAGTAATAAAACAATTCCTAAACTAAGACGCCACAAAAAGCTAGCTTGTGGCTTATATCATTCCTTCCCTCCCCCGAACATGGCTGAACTAAAAGGCCTATCTTGGAAGGCATGGAGGTATCTGAAGGCATATAGGAATGAAGTGCATACAACATATGGACAGTTTGCATTTACTGTTCTATGATAACCACCGTGCCTAGTAATAAAATATTTTGTATATACGGAGATGAAAGGGACATAGTAAAATCATTTTTGGAGCCTGGATTTCAAGAGAGACTTGGATGGATGTCAGATACTTCTGTAAGGGATTTCTTTTTAAGAGAAAAGGTCAGAAAGTCCTTCCAGACTAAATCCAGGACTTCTGTCAGAAAGTAGGTGACTACAAATATCTGCAGTGTCAATGGAAAGATGTTTATTCTGTTGGGGTTACAACAGATAGCGAAAAAAACACACCAGAACATTAGCTTTGTTTTCAGCTCAGAGGAATCCTGGACAAGCAAGTTTTTTTAAAATAAAAAATTCAGTCCAGAAGCAACTTCAGTTTCTCTTTTAGTTGGAGTATTCAGGTTTCAGAAAAGTTCATGTCCACAGATTTGAAAAGGATCCATCAAAATGTCTTCACCCTCCATGGTAAAGAAACTGCAGTCAGTTAAGACCTTAAAATAGAGTTGATGCAGGGACGTAATTTCACTGGTCCTGTACCTCTACAATGGACAATGTTAGCAAACGGATTGAAAATTTGTTGTGCTACTTTAGAACTTGCCAGCTGCCTTTGTATTCTTAGATAGTTTGTCTTTTATTATTACCTCTTTCGTGTAATAAACTGTGTTATTGGAGGAAAGTCTGCAGCTTCGTACTAATAGGTCACGTCTGTAACCATCACATTACCTAAGTAATCAAAAAAATCTATCAAGCCAAATTTAATTCTCAGATCTGGCTTTTCCAGTTGTCTCATCAGCTGGGATCACGATGCTACCTCCACTATCTTCTGAAGTCACATCATTTGGGATTTTGGGTAAATCTGTATTTATATCTTTGCTTTTTTGGCATGGACAGTGTTTAAAATGGTTACGTTATGAACTTATAACTTATCCGAGCTTGAAAGATAATAAGAATTTTCAAATAGCTCTGTCACAACTTCTCCCCTCGCCTGAGGCATCATGACCTTCAAAATAAACCATATCTGTAATGAGAAAGAGAGAGAGAGAGAGAGAGACAGACAGACAGAAAGAAAGAGAGAGAGAGAGAGAGACAGACAGACAGACAGAGAGAAAGAGAGCAGCCCTATGGTCTGGCAGGACTTTGGCAACTTTACCTTCACTTTTTAGCTCAAGTCATTCAGCAGATTCTATATCTTCTAGAAACTAATACCAATACGTCCAGCTCACTGCCCACAAAGTAGAGCACCGATTTTCCCTTCTCTACCATGTCTGCTGCCAAATCAAGAACTGTGCAAGGCAGCATCAGACTGACAGTGGTTGTCTGGATGCATAAGGGTCTTTTAAAGACAGCACTGGCACCAGGTTTGCTAATCCATTCAGGGATATCCCAAAAGCAGTGAATTCTTCAAAGTATGGCGAGTGCTGGAATGGGGCTAGAATGGATGAGAGGGGTGCCTTACAGCAGGGTAAGTAGTTAGTGAGGTTTGCTTGTTAAAGATGCGGCAAGCAATCTCATTTGCCCTTGTGGGCAGAAACACGACAAATATGACCCTTACTTTTACTGACTAAGACTCAGCCTCGTCCTCAACTTCTCTACAGCTTTTAAATTAAAAAAAAACACACATCCAATATTTAGTGACTGCTTTGTAAACAATTTTGGAGGAAGTTAGCCCAACTTTACATCCAGTAAGGGTATTTTATACTTGATTGTTACTTAACTGGATTACAATGTGGGAGAAAGCATGTTCTACGGCAGAAAAATTCACTGATGAATTCTCTTAATTTGGTTTGGAAACATTTAAGCATACTAACAGATTTATTTTTCCAGAGAGATATCTGGTTGCCCATTTTCTTAAAAGTCCTGAACCCAGGTAAATACAGTGATAGCATTCATTTCAAGTGGGCTAGAATACAAGAGCAGAGATGTACTACTGAGGCTGTATAAGGCTCTGGTCAGACCATGTTTGGAATATTGAGCAGTTTTGGGACCCATATTTAAGGAAGTGTGTGCTGGTCTTCTAGTAGGTCCGGAGGAGATTTACAAGAATGATCCTGGGGGGATGAAGGGCTTGTCACATGAGGAGCGGTTGAAGACAGTGTGTCTAAACTGGACGGAGTTTAGAAAGATGAGGGGAGATCTGATTGAAACTTACACAATACTGACTGGATAAAGTGTATGTGGAGAAGATGTTTTCACTAGTAGGAGAGACGAGGACATGAGGGTTCAGCCTCAGTGAAGGAACATTTTAGAACTGTGATAAGGAGGAATGTCTTCAACCAGAGGGTGGTGAATCTGTGGAGGCCAACTCATGGAATGCATTTAAGGCAGGGATGAAGATCTTGATTGGTAGGGGGTCAAGTGTTACAGGGGGAAGGCACGGTACAAGTCAAGGCCAATGGTCTAGGACTTGGTAGAGATCAAGTAGATAATGAATTAATGATTAAGTTATTTCAGTTGTGACTGTGTACAACGATCCTTTCACATTTGCTTAAGGAGATGACAGAGAGATTTGTTCATAGATCTGATTCTATTCATTTCTGAGTAGCTCATTTGGAGCCTTTCTTCGTCATTACAGTAGCAAAGTACGGACTATCAATATTCAACTTCAATCATTTGATTTTAATAACTGAGACTTAGATGGACTCGGCGATTTTAAACAGACAAACATTGACCTCAAATGGCAGTAGCAATCACGTGACCACAGATTGAGACAAGTTCAGCAAACCAATGTTGAATAAACAAACTGTCTCAGGAATCAAAGATTACAGGGAGAAAGGAGCAACAAAGTACTGAATTTGATAATCAGACTAAACGGCGGAACAGGCTTGAAGGGCTCAGCGGCCTACAGCTGCTCCTATTTTCTTTCTATGTCTCTGATTTAAATGTTTTAACATACCGTATAAAAGTCGTTGCCCTGCTGAGACTTTTCACTCACTGCACAACTGGATTCTGATCAACTAAAAATGATGCTAATCAACTCAAAGCTGGTCAAAACAACGACAATGCATTTGGTGTACTGACCTTGTTACGACAACTGTGGAAGTTACAACTGCTATATAGTAGCAAACTCGAATAGTTTACGAAAATGCAAGGTGTGATTAAGGGTCATCCATGGTTAATACTTTTTAACAATCTAAGATTTGAGCAATAAATGAACAATGCCACACAATGTTTTAAAGACATAAAACCAAGATTGAAAATGTATCTTACCTTTTGCTCAAGTTCATTTTTCCGATAATTGATGGTGATAGAGTAGTAGTGTCTGTTTAATCCATGAATCAAAGCCTAAAAATATTCAAAAATCCAAACTGAACAAAAATGGGAATATCAATTTAACAAAGTTAACTTGCATAATCTTGTTGTGATTTATTCGCCGAAAATAAGATTTCCAAAAGTGACAATTTGATATACAAATAAAAATAAACAAAGTTTCTCATGTCAAATGCATAACTTCAGTCAATCATAATCAGATTTGAAAATAATCCTCAAAGTGAAATTCATTCAGGAACTAATTTAAGAGAAATGTTCAATTTATTTCATTTATTAACGTACATAACAGAAAGACTTAAAAGAATCTTTACTACAAAGGTTAATCTCAGAAATACATCAATAAATTGATTGTATTTTCAGATATGTTCCAACTCACCCCACCACATTCCATATTTGTATCTCCCTGAATCAGTTAGATACTTATTAGTGTCTTTGGAAACTTGCTCACTAATTTTCTTTTGCTACACAAAGCACCCCGAATTTTCTCAGTTGTCTGAGAAACACTGAGAAAATTGTTCAGTCATCTTATTTAAGATTTAAAAAATATTTTGAGAGCATAAGAATTCTCTTCAGTATACAACGTGTGCATCTTGCAAAAATAGCTACTGGGAGAGATTGGAAGAAAACAGCAGCAACATTTTCATATGGCTTCCCAGTGAGTTGGAATTAATGCAAAATACTAAAATACTGTGTTTCATTTTACTTTTTAAACTAGAATCTATAAATTACACACATCCGTTCATTTACGAATAAGGCATCCATCTTCTATCCTAAATTGTCACAGACACGGAAACAGAAATGAGCTCAAGGTTTTTTTTTTTAACATTTGTTCATGAGATGTGAGGAATGCTAACCAAGCCAGCGTTCATTGCCGTTGCCTGATAATGACATTGACAATACCAGCGACCATCTGTAAATAAAGACTTGAGTACATATTTTAAAGTTCATTACTTTTAGGAATATTTCTTTAAAAAGGTTACTCCACAAATCAAAGAATACAATAATTCCTCCTGAATTAGTCTAAGGCCCAGCTCTGAAAAAATGAGGAGGACTCCATACTAAAAATTCCAGGGGAGGAAAGAACGGAAGAGTAGTGGCAACCAGCATTCCCTCTAAGTTTCTTACCAGTTGCGTTGACCTTCAAGACTAGTGCATAGCAGGACTTCTGGAAATCAATGCCACAATCTGTATGCCAATGCCAATCACTACACAGGGAACATGTGAGCACGCATGGACAGGGCCACATTCCCTGCTCACAGGGAATGCTGCTGACAGCATTGTTTAAGGTGAATATTCTAGTACTGGAGAGAGACAGTATTTAGAGTGTTTAAGGACAGAATCTGTTTTGTTAGATCTAAGAAACATAGTACCTCACATTACTGAATGTATTCTATAAGTCTCCAACTACTGCTGAAGATGAAAAGGAACATAGGAAGGATATTATCAAGCTGAAGAGGGTTCAGAAGAGATTTACCAGAATGTTACTAGGTATGGAAGATTTGAGTTACAAAGAAAGACTGGGACTTTTTTCCACTAGAGCATAGGAGGTTGAGGCGACCTGATAGAAGTTCATAATATAGTGAGAGGTATTGATAGAGTTAATGATACTTGTCTTTTCCCTAGGATGGGGGATTTCAAGACTAGGGGGCACATTTTTAAGGTGAGAGGAGAGAGATTTAAAAAAAAAACATGAGGCAAATTCTTTTTACACAGAAGGTGGCTTGTGTGTAGAATGAACTTCCAGAGGAAGTGGGTACAATTACAACATTTAAAAGACATTTGGCTAAATACATGAATAGGAAAGGTTGGGAGGGATATGGGCCAGGAGCAGGCAGGTGGGACTTGTTTATTTTCGGATGATGGCCAGCATGGACTACTTGGACTGAAGGGTCTGTTTCCGTGCTGTATGACTATGGCTCCATATGTAAGGAAATTAGTGAACAATGGAAGACATGGAGGGTTTTGGGTTGTCCCAATACAGACTGGGTAGTACTGAAAAAAGTAGAGATGAGGAAAGTTTTCTGCAATGTGTTCGGAGAATTTTCTGTATCAGTATGTTTCTAGTCCAACAAGGAAGCAAGTATTGCTGGACTTGATTTTAGAGTAGGTGGATCAAGAAATCAGCATAACAATGATCGTAGTATTGAAAAGTTTCTATTGGCTATAAAAAGTTCAGAGTAAAAATAATAAATTGGGGGTGGGCCACTTTTAATGGGATGAGAACAGATCTGGCCCAGGTATACAGGAAACAAATACTGGCATACAAACTGCTATTGATCATGATGGACTGCTTTCAAAGGAGATAGTTAAACTATGAGGAGGAAAGGTAAGATAAAGAAAGCTTCAGCTTCTTGCATCATGACAGACAGCAAAATGAAGCAGAAGAAAAAAAAAGTGTATACGAAAGATGTCAAGTTGATAATTCCAATGAGACCACGCAACATGCAGAAAGCTGCGAGGTAAAGTGAAAATTGAAATAGAAGTAAAGGAAGGGAATGAGAAGAGATAATCGCTCTCATCAACCATAACCTTTGGTTAAGCTATTACTGACAATTTACATTTGCTTAGTGTCTTTAATGTCATAAAATTCCCCAAGGTGCTTCACAAAAGCATTACAGAATAAAATTAGAGACCAAATTACCAAAGGAGACAGTGGGACAAGTGGCCAGTAACTTAGTCAAATAGGTGCATTTGAAGGAGCATTTTAAAAGGAGTGAGATACAGAAACAAATAGGTTTCTGAGAGGGAATCCTTAAGCTTAGGAGCTGGACAGCTGAAGCCACAAACAGTGGGGCAAATAAAAGAAATTAAATTTGTCAGAGTTGTAAGGCCTCAGGAGGTTACAATGATAGGAGATGGTAATGCCTAGGAAGAGTTTAAGAAAAGCATTTTTTAAAAAAAACACAAAACATTAAAAAAAGGTGCAGGAATAGGCCATATGGCCCCTTGAGCCTGCTCTGCCATTCATTATGATCATGACTGATTATCCAACTCATTACCTTGTTCCTGCTTTTCCCGTCATATCCTTTGATTCCTTTAGCCCCAAGTACCATATCCAATTGCTCTTTGAAATCATACAAAGTTCTAGCCTCGAATGCTTTCTGTGGTAGCAATTTTTACAAGCACACCACTTTCTGTATGAAGAAATTTCTCCTCATCTCAGTCTTAATTGATTTTCCCATATCCTTAGACTTTGACCCCTGGTTCTGGTTTCCTCTGCCTTCGGGAACACCCTTCCTGCATCTGGTCTGTCTCGTGCTCTGAGAATTTCATAGGTTTCTATAAAATTCATTCATCTGAACTCCAGTGAATATAAACCTAACTGAATCAACGTCTCCTCATATGTCAGTCCCACCAACCCAGGAATCAGTCTGGTAAACTTTTGCTGCATTCCCTCGATGGCAAGAATATCTTTCCTCAGATAAGGAGACAGAAACTGCACGCAATATTCCAGGTATGGTCTCACCAAGGCCCTGTATAATTGCAGCAAGACATCATTGCTCTTGTACTTAAATCGTCTTGCAATGAAGGCCAGCAAAAATTTGCCTTGATCATCTGTTGAACTTGCATGCTGACTTTCAGCAAACGATATATGAGGACACCCAGGTCTTGATGCACGAGCCCCTCTCTCAACTTCTAGCCATTTCTGTTAAAAATCTGCCTTCCTGTTTTTGATACCAAAGTATCCTTGCATTCATCCACATTTTATTGTATCTGCCATGCATTTGCCCAGTCATTCCATTTGTCCAAATCATACTAAAGCATCTCTGCATTTACCCTCCCAACCAGTCTGTGTCAGCTGCAAACGTGAAGCTATTACATTTAGTTCCCTCATACAAATCATTAATATATATTGTGAATAGCTGGGGTCCAAACACTGATCCCTGTGGTACCTCACTGATCACAGCCTGCCATTCAAAGACCTGGTTATGCCCACTCTTTGTTTCCTATCTGCCAACCAGTTTTCTATCTGACTCAATATACAATCTCCAATCCCATGCATTTTAATTTCACACACTGAACTCGAATGTGGGACTTTGTTGAAAGTCTCCTCAAAGTCCAGATAAACCACACCTACTGACTCCCCCTCACCAACTCCACTGGTTACTTCCCCAAAGAAGTTCAATAGACTTGGCAAGCGTGATTTCTCTTTTGCAAGTCCGTGCTGACTCTGCCCAATGTGGTCACTGTCTTCCAGATGCTCAGCTATTGATTCTTTTATAATGGACTCTAGAATTTTCCCCACTACAAATGACTGGTCTCTAATTCTCCGTTTTCCCTCTGCCCCCCTTTCTTAAATAGTTTGGTGATGTTAGCTACCTTCCAATTGGTAGGAACTGATCCAAAGTCTACAGAGTCTTGAAAGACCACCAATGCATCAACAATGTCAACTGCCACTTCCTCAACGCGTTACCAGGCAAACAGTCAATGTTAATCAGTGGACAAAGAGGGGATGGGTGAATACGTTCTGACAAGAATTAGGATATGGGCAACTGAATTTTAGATGAACTCAAGTTTACAGAGAGTGCAAGATGGATGGCCAGCCAGGTCAACATCGGAACATTCAGGTCTGCAGGTAACAAAGGCATGGACAAGCATTCCAAAACAAATGAGCTGACTTAAAGATGGAGGCCAACAAGTTTATGGGAGTTCAAATCAATGCTCAGATGACACTTTTGGTAACTCAGCTCAGGGTCCAAGAAAACGATATCATTACAAACTGTTTGATTTGGTTCAGATAAGGCCCTGTAAAAAGAATGTAGCTGGTGGCAAAGGAGCAGAGTTTGTGGCATGGGCAAGACGATAGCTTCGATTTTCCCAGTGCTTCACTGGAGTAAAATTTCTAGTCATCCAATGCTGGGTCTCAGCCGAACTGCAAGACAAAGCAGAGGCAATGGAGGGGTTGAGTGAGGCAATGGAGAAACAGAACTGGATGTCGTCACCAGAAATGTGAAACCTGACATGTTTTTGTATGATGTTGCCAAAGGGTGGTGTACAGGTAAGAAAGGGAAGGGCCAAGAACCGGTCTCTGGAGGACTCGAGAACTCATGGCTTCAAAAGAGAACATACTGAAGGTGGTTCTCAGGCTGCAATAGAAAAGAAATGAAATCTGATGAGGGAATCCCAGACAACTAGATAACAAGGACAGTATGGCTCAACTGTGATAGTGGCAGCAAACAGGTCATGAATAAATAGTTTTGTCAATAGTCATATATGGTGTCTTTTATGAATCTGATAAGTGTTGAGCTGGTTCTTTGGTAATCAGTGTGCACATCTTGAAATCAGAAGTAAAAGAAAGTTAGTCATAATTTCTCTAATTTGATTCAGAGGTACTGATTAAGATTTCCCCTAATAATAGCACTGCTGTTCCACATTATTAAGAGGATAATTGATGTTGCCCAATTAGTTTATATGTTTGCTAGCCAAAGTCAACTATTGTGATGTTCTTGCTTATAAATGTTGATTGGAACTTTTCATTTTATTTTCCTAGCCTATTTCCTGCTGTGTTCTACAACTTATTAACAAAAAGCATATTAACTAGCATGAACTTAGTAAAATTACAACTTTATATTTGAATAAAATGCTCTTCAAAATCTAATTGTATTTACTCAATATACTGTACTGCCCGTGACATCAAAAAAAGTCTATATCAAATCCTGTTAGCCAAAATTCTGGTCTTTCAGACTGAATGAAGAAATCTTCAAATTGGGAATACTTTTAAAATATTGAGTCTTTTTTTGGAACATGAAAAGACAATCAGTTGTCCTTAGATGGATATTTCTTCTTTGGCAACAGGTACAGTTAAATGTATTTCATAGAACATCATTCCTACAGTAATCATTTGGAAAATTTCATGAAATTAACAAGAGAGGTCATTACAGCACACAGTCATAAAAGGAGCAGGAACCTATTCTCCAGAAACATGCATGCATGGACTTGTCTATGCCCAGTCAAAACCCCTGGCACATTTCTGCTCATTATCTTTGACAGTTATAAAGACTTCAATAAAAGTACAATTCACAACAACAAGCTAAGATCTCTACAGATTTTCATGCTTGGTACAATCATGTCATTAATGCACGTTTTTTTCCAAACTGCAGTGTTTAATTAGGGCGTGTAAATTAAAAAGTCATAAAAAAGTGTTGTAGGGATCCTTATCCAAAATGGTCTTGCCCAACTAATTAGTACAATATATGCAAGGCTAAATAGTGAGGTTCTATGTAAGCTGTGTGCACACAGCAACCCAGAATGCACTGTTCAGCCAGCTCACAAGTGGCCCACTTTATGATCATGTACTTGCACGGGCATGCAAAAAATAAAGGTATCATATATACAAATGGATATCAGCAGTAAAAATTTAGAAGGGGCATCAGAAAAGATTATGGTCTCATTGACATTAACCAGACTGCTTAACTTACTTAATGTCCAATTTTTTCGGCAGTAAAATATCTGAAGATAAAATATAAAATCTGCTGAAGAAGTTTTTTTTAAATTGTATAAAATGAAATTAATTTACTGATGGACACATTTACCTGGATAGATGGTTTGTTGAGATGACCAAGATTTGAAGTGGTTTGCCTCGGCTCATGTCCTAACACCATCATATTAGCATTGATCAGTCTAAAGGCATCAATAACAACCTATTTGAAGGAAAGAAAGAAAACTCATTCTATTTTAGCTTAAGAAAATGGTAAAACCTTGATATCACATCTGGCTTTGGCTTCAATCCAAACAAAGACTTAATGAAAAACCAAACAGAAGGAATTTCCTGCTGGTTGTGTCATCGGCACACCACTTTATAACTTGTAATGCAAGGTGACATCAATTAAACACATAATCTGTATGGAGCAGCAGTGGGTGAATGTATAGTTATGAAAGTTTGCTTATCTTACAGTCTAGTTTTTTTTTTTAAGAATTCCTTGCAACCCAGACTTGGGAAGAAGATAATATAATTGATTGACCTTAACTTGTTACAATAACTGAATAGTCTGTTGTTCGTGTATATATTTGCCAACTAGATCTCATCTAATCAATATGAATGACAGGGAGTGAATAAGACTGAAAGTGAGCACAGGCTAAGGGATTATATGTAAAGCCCAGCACTGTCACATCAATGAAATGATCACAATACTCGAAATGACAAGAAAATTATAGCCAGCAAGCAACTCCCTCTTGCATTCTACTCTAGTCATATGCCTTTGCTTACCCTGCTCAAGTAAAGAGTCTGTACCTTGTCTGATGAATTAAGACATCCTTCATCATCGTCACAATCAGGACAAAAACAATGCATGATAAACTGAAGGCAAGGTCATCTGTGATTCACAACAGGTTACTTTCTAGCTAGCTAGTTTTACAGTATCAATAAAATATTAATATGAATATATTTATAGTTTTAGGCAGTAATAACCTACTCATGCTATTCATATATAATAAACTAAAATTCTAAATATTTTTTCTATATATTCCATTTGAGCTCCAATATTTGAAATCTGAAATCGAAATAAAATAGTAAAATATTACTAACTTATCTTGATATAAAATTTTGGATTTCTATCCAACTCCTTCTCAATACCCTAACCCACAACAAGACTTCTCTCTGGCGATACTGGAAGCAATCTTTTTCCAGCTCAAGACTTCCAGTGTCGGAGTAAATCAGCTTCTGCTTTGGGAGAGGGAACACCACTCATCCACAGAGAAATGTATGGGCAATCACTGCAGTCATTAAGTCTTTATTAGATCATTTCGCCAAAGATATATGTGTATTCATCATCCCAGGTGAATCCAGTCTACCTTTCTGCGCTGTCTGGTTTAAATCATATTTTCATAACCTCTACTTATAAAGCAAATATAAACTGGAAAATTTATGAACTTTGCAAATAATCTCTGTACTAGAAACAAATGAGTACAGTCATGTGTTAGAGATGCTATACAGCAGAAGCATATCTAGAAGCAAATGGTCCAGTAAACTAGATTAAGAAAATAATACATTGGAATTTTAACTATTACAGTGGCTCAGTACTTTGGACATTTTAAAATGAAATTTGAATATGTAGGACTAATACTGTAATAAAGCTAAAAATTCTTATTGAAACAAGATATTTAAAATACATTTACATTCAAACAAAATGCTCAAGTTCTGATGAAGGGTCTAAGCCCGAAACGTCAAGCTTTCTTGCTCCTAAGATGCTGCTTGGCCTGCTGTGTTCATCCAGCTCCACACTTTGTTATCTCGGATTCTCCAGCATCTGCAGTACCTATTATCTCTGCTCAAGTACAAAGTTATCTTTATGTTTTCAAGTTCATAAAATGTCCAATAATTTGGTGTTAATAGTATTTTTGTTTCATAACCTACATCACTATCAAGTGAGTGGAGAGAAAAACAAGACTTCTACTGTGCTGTACATTATTAGCATTTCACGTCAAAATCTAAGCAAGGGTACTATGAGTGACTAGAACTGAATTAAAAACTATCTTAAAAGTTATTCATAAAATAACTTTGATATCATTCATAATCTGCATAACATATTATATCTGTTGAAAGTGACACTAATATAAACATGACTAATTGAGTAAATTTATTTGCATTTTACCAGTTATAGTTTAACTCTCCCTCCATGCTGCCAAGTCTACTATTTAAGATGAGGTTAGTTTTCAGGTGTTTCAAATCAATGTCCTACTTCTCATCCAATTTCCATCATCTGACAACATTAAACATAGATCTCTTCAGGACTAAACTTCTAACTAGCTAGAAAACAACAAATTAGCTTCTGACAAATTTTTCTTCCAACCACCAAAACAACCAATGCAAGCTGGGATGCAGTACAAAGTTGAATATAATTTGACTGTCAAAATAGCAAGATAATGCATTTGATACAGTCTGGAAAGAACAGAATCCAATAAATGAGGAAAAAGAGAAAATAAGCAGACAAAGCTCTGAAATCATTTAGGTATAAAATAATTATACCAATAAAGCCAGTTCTAATGTTTAAGTAACTTGTTATTCACTTACTCTTTCATGGTATATGGGTATGCTGTTCATCCCCAATTGTGCTTGAATAGATCAGGCTATTTCAGAGGGCAGCTAACACATTATGGTGGTTTGGAGTCACATGTAGACAAGACCAGGCAAGGGTGGCCAATTTCCTTCCCAAAAAGCACATTCATTAACTGGATGAGTTTTTACAACAATCAAGAATAGCTTCACGTTGAGCTTTACTGGGACAAATTAGGTTCTTAGATTAGTCAAGATTACTTTCAACCATTGCGGAAAGGCTCATAGGGTCTAAGTATCTTAATTAATGAACCTTCGCAGACCTTTTTATAAAAGCAAAATCCACCAAAGTTTCATTTAAACTTTCAAAGTGATCTTAAAGGTTTCTCCATCTTAGCTGTTAGAAAATTTGGCATGTCCACAACGACTTACCAATTTTTATAAATGTGCCATAGAAAGCATCCTATTCAGATACATCGCAGCATGGTATGGCAACTGCTCTGCCCAAGACTGCAAGAAACTACAGTCATGAATGCAGCCCAGTCCATCACGCAAACCAACCTTCCATCCAGTGACTCCATTTACATTTTCCGCTGCCTCGGGAAAGCAGCCAACATAATCTAAGACCCCTCCCACCCCAGTTACACTTTCTTTCAAACCCACGATCTGGATAGAAGATGCAAAAGTTTGAAAACATGAATCAACGGATTCTAGAACAGCTTAATCCCCACTGTTATCTGATTTTTGAATGACTTCTCATATATTGAAGTTGAGCTTTCTCCGCACCTTCTCTGTAGCTGAAACACCATATTCTGCATTCCGTTCTATTACCCTGAAGTACTTATGTATGATTTGCCAAGATAGCATACAAAACAATACTTTTTACTGTATCTCAGTACACATGACAATAACAAATCAATCAAATCAAATCAAATCAGGAAACTACACAGTCCTCCTCTAATGCCCTTCCATCAGTGCTTTGCTGGGTGGAATTGCCCTCATCTGAATCCATTCTTATTTAGTCAGGTGTAGCCAGAGACTCATCTACAATTGCTTTAGTTCCTGCTCTCAGTCCATTCAATCTGTTGTCGCCCACTGCTCCCAACAGTCTATCTTTGGTATCCTCTACTTCTCACCTACATACTACACTACAGTAAAACTACAAGGCAACTTCCACCACGCACATCGACAGCACTCATCTCCATCTCACCATCACTCCTCTCTTCATTCCTCTAGCCTTTAACTTATCAGACTGTTGGACCAACATCCAGTACTGGACGAACATAGAACATAGAACGTTACAGCGCAGTACAGGCCCTTCGGCCCTTGATGTTGCGCCAACCTGTGAAACCAATCTGAAGCCCATCTAACCTACACTATTCCATTATCATCCATATGTTTATCCAACGACCATTTAAATACCCTTAAAGTTGGCGAGTCTACAACTGCTGCAGGCAAGGCATTCCATGCCCTGACTATTCTCTGAGGAAAGAATCTACCTCTGACATCTGTTCTATATCTATCACCCCTCAATTTAAAGCTACGTCCCCTCGTGCTAGCCGTCACCATCCGATTTGAAATACGAGTTGAAATTTCATCCAACTACATTTTTTGAAGGCTGAAGCCATTGTCATTAGTTCTTCCAAAAACACCATTTCACAGGCACGAAATCCATCCAGTATAAGTAACTATCTAAGAGGTTAGACCAGGCTTTCCACATCTTTGTTATCATACTAACCCTGAGGTGAGCTGCTGACTACATTTCAACATCATTTACAGCACCTATTTCTACTTGCGTAATATTGTTTGATCTTGTCTGTGCCTCAGCTCCTCTGCTCTTGAAACCCTCATCTGTGCATTGGTTACATTCAGCCTTCACAATCCAAAGCATTCCTATTTTTACCATTTATAAACTCGAGTTCATTCAAAACCCTTGCAATGTCTGATTCGCACATCACGATTATGCTGACCAATCTAAACCTGCTCCAGTTAAGTAGACCCTCTCTTTCTGATCTCCAGATCTACAACCCTTCAAAATATCAGTCATCTATCAGTGAAATATCCAAGACAGGCCACCTGAGCATCGCAGTTTTAATACTGCGCCAGTGTCTTCAACAGACCCTAAAGATCTGGAATTCCCTCCTTCAAACTCTGCTTTACTACTTTTGTTTTTTCCATATTTACTGTGGAGAAGGACATGAAAGCAAGAGAACTTGGGGAAATAAAAACTGATGTCTTGAAAAGAGGTGGTGCTGGAGGTCTGAAAATGCATAAAGGTAGATAAGCATATATGAATACGAAGGGTTTAGAGGGATATGGGCCAAATGCTAGCAAATGGCACTAGATTTATCTAAGATATCTTGTCAGCATGGATGAGTTGGACTGCAGGATCTGTTTCCTTGCTGTACATCTCTATGACTCTAAGACCGCGGGACCTAATCTGTGTCATCAATAGCCACATGTGAGGTGTGGCAAGGCTGGAGGTTAGCTAACGTTGTGCTATTATTTAGGAAAGGCTGTAAGGAAAGCCAGGGAACAATAGACCAGTGAGCCTCACGTCAGTGGTAGTAAATTGTTGGAGGGGATTCTGAGGGACAGATTTATGTGCATTTGGAAAAACAAGATCTCATTCTGAATAGTCAGTATGGCTTTCTTTGTGGGAAATTGGGCCTCAGTAACCTGATTGAGTATTTTCAAGAGGTGAAGATGAGGACTGATAAAAGCAGAGCAGTAAACATTGTCTATATGAACTTCAGGAAAGCATTGAACAAGATTCTGCATGATACACTAGTTCATAAGGTGACATCACATGGGATCCAGGGAGAGCTAGCCAATTGGATACAAAATTGGCTTGAAGATAGGAGAGAGCATGGTGAGGTGGAGGGCTGTTTTTCGAACTGGAAGTCTGTGACCAGGGTGTGCCACAAGGATCAGTGCTGGGTCCATGCTTTTCATCATTGACATAACTGATTTGGCTATGAAAATAGGAGGTATGGTTAGTAAGTTTGCAGATGGCACCAATATAATAATAATAATATCCTTTTATTGTCACATGTCCCCCATTGTAGGAATACAGTGAAAAACCTTTTACGATGTCTCAGGAGAGAGGGGGAGGCGGATAGAAGATGCATAGAGGAGAGGATAGGTGGAGAGGAGACAGACAAGTCAAACAGGCGGGGATGGAGCCAGTAAAGGTGAGTGTAGGTGGGGAGGTAGGGAGGAGATAGGTCAGTCCAGGGAGGACGGACAGGTCAAGGGGGCGGGATGAGGTTAGTAGATAGGTGATGGGGGTGCGGCTTGAGGTGGGAGGAGGGGATAGGTGAGAGGAAGGACAGGTTAGGGAGGCGGGGACGAGCTGGGCTGGTTTTGGGATGCGGTTGGGGGAGGGGAGATTTTGAAGCTTGTGAAATCCACATTGATACCATTGGGCTGCAGGGTTCCCAGGCTGAATATGATTTGCTGTTCCTGCAGCCTTCAGGTGGCATCATTGTGGCACTGCGGGAGGCCCACGATGGACATGTCGTCTGAGGAATGGGAGGGGGAGTTGAAATGGATTGCGACTGGGAGGTGCAATTGTTTGTTGCGAACCAAGCGCAGGTGTTCTGCAAGCGGTCCTCAAGTCTCCGCTTGGTTTTCCCGACATAGAGGAGGCCACAACAGGTACAGCGGATGCAGTATACCACATTGGCAAATGTGCAGGTGAACTGCCGGTCTGTCTCCTCTCCACCTATCCTCTCCTCTATCCATCTTCTATCCGCCTCCCCCTCTCTCCCTATTTATTTCAGAACCGTCTTCCCCTCCCCCATTTCTGATGAAGGGTCTAGGCTGGAAATGTCAAGCTTTCCTGCTCCTATGATGCTGCTTGGCCTGCTGTGTTCATCCAGCTCCACACCTTGTTATCTCGGATTCTCCAGCATCTGCAGTTCCTATTATCTCTTTTACGATGTCTGCCTTCTTATGGTGGTGAAGGTGGCGTTTGACACATTGACATATGCCTCCATTGGTCAGTGCACTGAGTATAGGAGTTGGGACATCGTGTTGAGGCTGTACAGGACATTGATGAGGCCACTTTCAGAATACTACATACAATTTGGGTCACCCTTCTATAAGGAACATGGTGTTAAACTGGAAAGGGTTCAAAAAGACTTTCAAGAATGCTGCCAGGGCTGGAGGGTTGAGCTATATGGAGAGGCTGAATAGGCTGGGGGATTATTCCCTAGAGCTTCAGAGATGAGGGATGACCTTATAGAGGTTCATAAAATATGAGGGGCACAGATAGGGTAAATAGCTAAGGTCTTTCTTCTAGAGTGGGGGAGTCCAAAATTAGGGGACATAGGTTTTAAGCTGAGACGGGAAGATTTAAAAAGGACCTGAGGGATAACTTTTTGACACAGAGGGTACTGCATGCATGGAATGAGCTGCCAGGGGAAGTGGTGGAGGTGAGTACAATTACAACATTTAAAAGGCACCTAGAAGGGTATATGAATAGGAAGGATTTAGACGGATATGGGCCAAATGCCGGCAAGTGGGAATAGGTCAGATTGGGTTGTCTTTTCGGCACAAATGAGTTGGACTGAAGGGTCCGTTTCTGTGCTGTCTGATTCTATGAATCTATTTTAAGACTTGATAAAACCTGACTCTTTTTCAAGGTTTCAATCAGCTATTCCATGTTGCCTTAAGAGGCCTGGTGTTACTTGTAAGGTATCTTAGGATGTTTAAACAAATTAAAGACATTTTAAAAATACAAGTCACTGTTATGTTATATAACTTTATATGTACAAAAATGATATTAAAATTTTAAATTATATTTTAGTTTTTTTATAAAATCAAAGTCAGTGTTGAACATCTCCATAAAAATATTTTTGACACTAGGTAACGCCAGAGTTGTACTACCATAAAAACAAATTACATAATTTCTAAGCTAGTACAATACCTGTTCAAAATGGGCAGTCATGATATGAACAAGGTTTACTTGTGAAAAAAATAAATCACACCCACCTACTTTTGAGACTCACTTGTTAAGCTTATTGTTTGTAAATCAGTAATGAACATGAATTGTAGGGCAACTTAACCGATCCATGCTATAAGTTGCAACAGGTGACATTTGTCATGAACGCTCAAAACTGGTCACAGAGATACAAACACAACTTCCTTGTACAATATCCTTCACTAATACTGGTAAACTGTGAACTAAGAATGTTTCTCAACAACAATGCTTAAATCCCCAACAAAAATGGATGAATTCACTCAAACCATATCCAGGGATGGAAATACTTCATGCAAATTGATCAAATTACATCTGCAATTCCTTAGAGATAAATCATACACAAGTAATTATTAATGCTATATAAAAAAAAAGTAGAAAAGAATTCATGACCACCAGTTCATAGGGAAGTTATACTGTACTCTATGAATCTTTGATTGAAGTATGATTCCATTCTTCCCCAAGTAACAATCCCCTTAAGGAGGGCATATTAGTATAACAGACTCATTGATACCCAACATGTTAATAAACAGAAGGTAAGCAAGCTATTAATTACGCTACAGTGAGCTTCAGAAACGACCCTGGTGGAATTCCTCTTAACCATGCTTTACCTGTGGACTTGCTTGTCTTTTTTTAATACAAAGGGTACCATGATGGAAACATCAAATATGTTACTTTCCCAATCGCTCTTAAAATATTGTAGACTACAACTTAAAATTAAGATTAATTGTGATAAACAGCAAATAGTTACACAATTGATAATGCAAAACACTGTTATAAAATACTAGTTCTAACCCTTTACAGTTCACATTTGAGCCCTCTTAGAAACATTAAACCGCATCATTATTTTAACACTGCATTTGATTTGCTACAAATGACTCCTCACTAAAATATCAAATTTCAACAAAAAAATGTCAAGTAACGGTATGGCATTTGGATTCAGTGCAATTCACAATTACATTCAGTGACAAAATTACTATGGGCTAAATTTTATTAGATATCAAAAAGGGAGTGTTAACTGTTTATCGGGATCAAATTCAACAGGTCTGCTTTTTAAAAAGTTGACAGCAAGAATAGAAACTCAAATCAAACCCAATATTACAGAGCTTGTGGAGAGGTGGGAAGGGGAGAGGGTGGAAGAGTTGGATTTATAAAATTTGCACTTTTTCTTATTCTTTCATGAGACACCAGTGTTGCTGGCACAGCCAGCAAGCCGCCCTAATTGTCTCACCGAGGCTTTGGACCTTCTTCAATCACTGTAGTGCATCCGGTGTCGGTATATCTGTTGTACTGCTAGGAAGAGGAATTCCAGGATTGGACTCAGTGATAATGAAGGAATGGTAATATAATTCCAAGTCAGGATAGTTTCTGACTTGGAAGGAAACACACTACTATAAAGGTTACACAAGGGTGCTACCTCATCTGTTTAGGTGACTGAGGTCACGTAATTGGATGGTGTCATCCAAGAAGCATTTCTGCACAATATCTTGTATATTACGCACACCACCACCACTATGTGCCAGTAGGAACTAATGTTTAAAGTGGTGGATGGGACACCATTGAAGCGGACTGCTATGTCCTTGATAGGACCACTCTTCCTGAACATGGCTCTGACAACACTCACCCAGGCAAGTGGTGAGTATTTCATTACACTTCTGACTTTTGGTTTCTATATGACAGACAAACATTGGTAATCATGTAGCAAAATACCACAGAATTCCCCGCTTCTGACCTGTTGTTACAGCCACAGTATTAATATGAACGATGCAGATAAGTTTCTGGTCAACGGCAACACCCAAAAAGTGTTGATGGTGGGGGATTCAGCAACAGAAATACCATTAAATGGTGAAGGGAAATTGCTAGATGCACTGTTGTCGGAGATGGGCCCTATCTGATTTTGGACCCACTGTCGACGGTACACACTGCAGCAACATTTCAAAGTACCGAATTTAATTAGCATGTTATAAATTGGTGAAAATTTTATTCATCCCAAGCTGCAAATTTGGCATTTGCGTGGTCTTTCTCATTACTGTACCTTCATCATTACTTTCAAATCAGGATTCCTTGTACAGTCCACAATACTAACACATTATATTCCCTGGCTCAAAAATTAAAGAATACCTAACACATTCCTTACCTTCTACAATACCGACCAGAAGCAAAAAGTGCACCACTTTGTGTAGAAACAAAAATTTGGCTCATTGTTCCATTGAAATTCAACTCCACGTGCACAAACTGAATTCATCTCTTATTAAATACACAGGAACATATTTCAGGGGCAGGACCAGGTGACCCAGCCCATCAAGTCTTCAGTCTTGTTAAATAACAAGCTCATCTAATTACTCTATATTCCTGCCTAAACTGAAGATCTTTCACCCATTTGTTTAGCAAGGCTCTATCTACCTCTGCCTTAATTTACATTCAAACACTCTGCTGCCACTTTCGGGAAACACTTTCGGGAAGAGAGTTCATGACCCTCGGTGAGAAAAAGATTCTTACCTCAGACTTTAATAGGCGAACCTTTCATTTTAAGCAGCATCCATAGGTCTAGATTCGCCCACAAGAGTGAAGATCTTTTCTACGCCCATCCTGTCAAGACTACTCAGGATCTTACGTTTCAAGCAAGTCCCTTAATACTTTTCTAAACTTTTGTGGATACAAGCCTAGCCTATCCAACCTTTCCAAATAAGACAAGCCACCCATTCCAGTTATTAGTCTTGGGTACCTACTTTGAACTGTGTCCAACGCATTTACACCAAGAGGCCAAAACTATACACACTACACCAGATGTGGTCTCACTACTGCCACTTATAAGCATAACCTCCTTGCAAAAGATAACATTCTATTAACTTTCCTAATTACTGCATGCTAAACTTTTGTGATTATTGCATTAGGACACCCACATCCCACTGTACTTGAGAGTTATACAATCTCTCACCATTTAGATAATATGCTTTTTAATCTGTCCTACCAAAGTGGACAATTTCACTTTTTTGCACATTATACTCCATTTGCCACTCTTTGCCTTACCTATATCCTTTCATAGCTTCCTTATGTACTCTTTGCAACTTATTTTCCTAACTATCATATGTCATCAGCAAAGTTTACAAACATACCTTTGGTCCTTTCATCCAAATCATTTATACAAATTGTAAAAAGTTAAGGTCTCAGTGCTGATCCTTGTGGTGTACCACTCAATGCATCTTGCCAAAGTGGAAATGACCAATTCATGCCAATTATTTCCTTGGCTATCCAAATATCTGTCTGTTCTAATATGTTACTCATTACTATGAATCTTTAGTTTCCTTTAGCATGGCACCCTATCACTGCCTTCTGGAAATCTAAGTGTAATGTATCCACAGATTCCCTTTATCTACAACATACTGCTTTCTCAAAAGAATTTCTCCAAATGAATTGGTTAAACATGACTAGCATTCATTTTGTTAAGTCTCTTTCCTTTTAAATATCTAGATACTCGCTTGAACTGTTTTCATATTTCTAGCCAGCTGCCTCTCATATTCTAATGTTTCATTCCTTAATATTCTTTCACTTAGTCTTTGCTGATTTTTATATTGTAACCAATCTTCCAACCTGCCACACACATTTGCACAATTATATGTTCTTTTTACATTTGATGCGCTCTCTAACTTTTTTAACTAGCCATAGACTGTGTACTCCACTTGCAATTTTTCCTTCTTGTTGAAACATATCTATTGTGCATTCTTAAGTATTCCCTTTAATGCCTGCGCATGCATCCCTGTTGACCTTAGCCTAACCATAACTACCTTTGCAAATATGAAGAATTTGACTTAAATGCATATGATTGAGATTTAAATCTGCATTTCATTTTGATTTAAATATCATATTTTGTTCGGAGAATGTTGACGTATTAGTAATTCTCTCTCTAAATAATAACTTGCAAGTTTTTCCAAATTTGTAGCCGCACAAACATGCTTTTAAGAAAGCCATTATCAGTTCTGTTAGCTCTGGGAAAGAACTAATTTTGATTTTTTCTGCTGATTATCACTGCGTGCAGCTGGGCAGACCAATAGATTTTTATTTCTCAGATTTGCTAAATTCATGTTAAAGGTCTGTTTTCTTGTTGAATAAATTTGGTTCTTATGCTGCTATCTATTTCATACAACTCGACTCTAATGGCACCTTTAGTCTAAGCAGCACCCACAGATCAAAACATAGGACTAAGTGGGGGCTGATGATGCTATTTACATATGTGATTCCTGCTGTCTTCTTGTTAGTAGCTTTAATATAATGGAAGACCCTGTCTGGTTTGTAATTAACACATCTTTATTGCAGAGATGTTTGGAAGTGATTGCTGTGAATTACTGGTAGCAAGATAAACATAAGCATACACCATTTTCTGTTATGAGAGCAATTTTGTAACCAAGATCAATACACTGTGATGCAATATTCAAAGAAACTGAATCAAATCTATATAATCCTACATTGTGCCAAATGTATACTCTCACTATGGCCTGAAGCATAATTAGCCTAAAAAATAAAGACTTGGTCTGTGTTATTCTTTACAGATTATCTACAGTGTAACCAAATTCACAGGAGAATCATTTAAAAAACCTTGTCTTTTTTTTAAAAACTTCAAAATAAAAATTAAGCTTTCCAACAATCTGCATTCAGCATTATTGAAATCAGAAAATGACAATGATTACATAAACAATGACATTTCAAAAGTTGTAAAATTAAAAGCTAAAGCCAAAATCAAAACTAGGGCAACTTCATGTAAGGAAAATTTATACAAACAAAATCAAAACAATGAAACATTAGAAATGAGCTAACTAAAAAGCATTACTAGAGAATCTGTCAATCTGTAAAAAGATTAATGTGCCATCTAAAATTTCTTTTATCACCCACAACCAACCAGTTATCAACTGTTCAATTTACTGCTGCCTACTTTAAAAATTAAGTGAAATGTGTGACCTTGAAAGTGTAGCTAGGGTTGAGAGACCATTTGGTTATTTATGCTGCAATGCACTGTCAAGCATCCAGAAGTGAAAAACATCATTCTCTGTCCCCACTAAGCCCACAGCATAAAAAATTCAGATAAATCTTACTTTTCAAGCCATTTCTGACGAAAAGCACACTGAAATGAAACTGACTTATGCCAAATGAATATCATTGAATCACAGTGATTGTGAGTTTGAAGTTCGAAACAGTGAAATTATTTATAGCTTAGCAAAAGATATTCCTAAGAGTAAGAAGTGTATGCATTTTCTTGTCTTTTCCTTAGAGACTTCTTTGCTTTGTGTCCCCATTAATATAAACATTAAAAGAGTGGATTGTAGGGTGGTGATCATCACCTGGATTTATACTGCGATCCAGGAGGCTTCACTGGAAGGTTAAAATATTCTGTAATTATTCACCTTCATGCAAGTGAAAGGACATCAGTAAGTCTTGTGAACTCTCCAAACAACGGAATCATTGAGCCTGATCGAAATAAATAAGTGAAAATTTCAGTGTCTCTGTTTCTCTTTCAGTTTTTGGTCTCAAACAGTTTAGAGAAGAAAACAAATTAGAGATTATTTGGGATGCTACTGGGTCAGATTACTTCTGCCAAAAGGCAGTAAATACCACACAGTCACACTGCTTTGTTTAAATAAAAGCAAATAAACAATGACATCGCCATTACCAAACAGCCATGATCAAAATACTGAGAGATCTCTCCACAGACTAGAAATTCAGTCATAGAAATGCTATGGCCTTTACAAATCAGAGTATGAGTATACTTAAGTCTTAAATCTCAAAAACCCCTTTACCACCTCCAAGGCATGCATCATGAGTGTGAGGGAGTCTGCAGCACTTGCCTAAATGAGCATAGCTGCAATAATCCAGCGGCAGCTCAGCACGACACAGTGCAAAGTTTACAATAGGTGAGGTTGATTAAAAATATCTATGGAGTCACTAAGTTGTCGACTTGCAAATTTTCAATTTAGAAGGGCTCTTGTGGCACAGTGCTAGTGTCCCTACCTCTAGACTGAGGGGCCTGGGTTCAAGTCCCACCTGCTTCAGAGGTGTGTAATATCATCTCTGAACAGCTTGGTTAGAAAACTAGGTTAAGTAATAAAAAGTTCTTGCTGCTTTTCCATGACAACCGTATTCCAACTAAACAGCATCCCCATCTCATGCTGTAGAAATTGGGAGTTTCCTTTCTCAAGCCAGTTTTCCTCTGTCTCAGAATGCACAATGGAAAGCAGCCCAATTTTATCTCTCTTTTAGCACAGATTAAGTTCTCTACTACCAAGTAATGTTAATACAGCTAAAAAAATCAGAAGAACACCAGGCTCCGAATACAATAGAAAATTCAGAAAGATATAAACGTATCATAATTATCAAAAAATCTTTAGAACAATAATTCTGTTAAAGGCTGCAACAGGGCAGTTGTTACATTCCATTCTAAAAGGGGGAAAAGTAAATAACCAGGAAATTCTGGACGGATTAGTTTTAGGACTGCGTAAATTTTTAGACTCCATAAAATTGAATGAAATTAGTAAACATTTAAAAAGTAGGTTAGCAGTAGATGCAAAGAAATCTGAAGGAAAGCACTGCAGAAACTGAACTTTCTTCTGTTGTTATCTATTACAAAATCTAAGAACTTTGAAGATTTATGTAATTCGGATTAGCGCATAGTTTAAATGCTGAAACATTGTCCACCCTTTGCAGGTAATCAGCAACGAGGAGTTTTAAACCAGGATTAACAATAAAAAGAAGGGATAGCACAGTAAATGTTTTCAAGAAGCAAGTTATTAGAATGTGAATGACTATTGCAAATCAATACTGAGACAGAGCGTGTCAGTTAAAGAAGAATTACCTAACTATTTGTAAAGCATTTGTGAAGCAACATGAGGGTAGGTTAGGTTAGGTAGTTCCATTTGAAGATTCAACACCAGTGATCTTACAGGTCAAACGGCCCAGTTGGCTGGATGCTGTTTTGCAATGCAGAGTGATGCCAACAGCAAGGGTTCAATTCCTGCATCGACTGAGGAAATCATGAAGGACTCTCCTTCTCAACCTCTCCCCTTGCATGAGCCATGGTGATCCTCTCATTAAACTCATCACCTGTAATCCCCACCTAATGACAGAGCAGCCCTATGGTCCGACAGCACTATGGTGACTTCACCTTTACTATTTCTGTAGATGATAAGTTCAAAAATCAATCTTAAGAGTTATTTAAAAAATTAGGGAGGTTCTACAGTCATCAGCTGTCACTTAGTATTGTGATTTCTTTTCAGAACTGACTAAACAGCATGCAGCACATGGAAAGTCAACCCCTAACTAAACTGGTTTATTTCTAGTACAACCATAAAGTTGGTGTTAAACCCTTCCCTCCTTAATGAGTATGTTAGACAACACCTAGAAATTACAGATAACTTACACACATCTTCAAAATGTGTCCTTCAGAAATTCTGTCGAAACTTTTAGACTTGCACACATCAAGGCAATTTATAAGAATTACCAAAGGGAAAACAACACACAAGCTTTATAAGAGAAGCGGATTAACTGGTTAGCAAGTGGACTCTGATTGCTAGAGATGTTGCCATGGAAAATGCATCGTTCATTATGAGTGACACTGAACTGCCAAGAAGTGTTCATATTTTAAACCAGGTAGGTTTACTCTGATAGGTCAAGGCATGTACCTGGAAAATGAACCATAGATGGCTGACACTTATTTTGTTGAGTTAAAACAGATGCAGTTGTGTGTACATGTTCTTCCTATCTACAAGCAATAGGACCTTGTAAATCAACATATACGCAGCCTCCAATATACACTTCGGTGCCACACTAAGCCCAACTGACAATCCTAAATTGGTGGTCAGTGTAAATCTTTGTACATTCTGGATTACTTTGGACAGGGTGTTATTCGTGATTTCACACCAAACATTGGGCATTTGTGTTGAGTTTTGCAAGCATGGATTTGTCGTGAACAGCCAAATGACGTGCATCTGATATGATCTGCAAATATTTGCAAGTCTATATTCAAATGCAACATGATCTAGACCATGTCCAGACCCGGGCTGACAAGTTGCAAGTAATATTCATGTAACACTAACAGTAGACAATGTTTCTTATTGGAGATAGTCAATCTAAGCACTGCCCCTTCACATTCAATGGGGTTACCATCACTGAATCCCCCAGAAGCAACATCCTGGGGTTTGCCATTGACCAGAAACTCAACTAGACTCACAAACACAGTGGCTAAAACAGCAGGTCAGAGGCTAAGAATGGTGTGGCAAGTAACGTACCTTCTGACTCCCCAAAGCTTGTCCAACTTCTACAAGGAACAGGTCAGGAGTATGAGAAAATATTCCCCACTTGCTTGGATGGGTGCAGCACTAAGACGACTCAAGAGGGCTCAAGAGATAGGCATTATGAAAGCAACAACAAAAGGACAGGAAAGCTGGAAGGGGTTAATGACCTTGCATTCCTATCACAGTAAGATTGGGCCCACAGCAATACCTACAGATCAGCAGCAAGAGGAGAAAGAGGTCTGACAGCTCCAACTTCACCCATTTGGGAAATAAAATCAGTGACATCATGACTAAATCATGAGTTAATTGGTTAGTGAATAGGTGCTGTGGGGGTCGATGCAGCAGTTGGATTTAACAGTATACACAAAATATATATATGGTTGTAAAGCTCACCAAGTTAAGACCTAGTAAAATAATGTTCTTGAGTAAATCAAATTAAAATAAAATGAAAGGAAAGTAGTTAAGAAATAGCAGAGCAGCTCAATCATGTGAAATGCAGGAAGTTGTGGCCAAGTGCAACAATATGTAGAAACTTGAGTTCCAGGTTTTGGACCATGTCAAGCAGTTTCAGCAATACCTGTGAGGCTGAGAGCCACATGGACAGCATGTTCAAAGAGGTGGTCATACCACAGGCTAGGAGCATGCTGGGAAAAACAATATGTGTGAGCACCAGGCAGTCCAGGAGAATTAAGCATATAGTGCACAAGTCCCTGAGGTCCTGCTTGCTAATCTGTTTTTAATTTTGGCTAGGGGTTAGAGTGTTAGCTCCTTGGAAGAGTGTAGTCAAAGCCAGGTTTGTGGCACCATGGTGGCTCAGCTGTATGGATATACTGCAAGAAGAGGGGGGAACAGCAGTAGTGACAAGACATTTGCCAGAGTGGGAGAGTGTGTGCGCACATACAGCCATGACATAGTGGTCCATTTTTGTAACAATGACTTGGGTGCGAATGAGGTTCTGAAAGATTTTAGGGAGCCAAGAAGAAGAACAAAAAACAGGATCTCTAAAGCATTAAGTTCAGCATAACTTCCAGCCTGAAGTGAGAGTAAATACAGAAATTGGAAAACTGAGCAATGAACGTATGGCTGCTGTGGAAAAGTGAAGGAGGAGGGAGGACATCAGATGAATCAGAACAAGTTCTGGGGAACAAGACCTGGACAAATAACTTACAGGGAAAACTGCTGATATGGGTTTCAATTAGACTGGGAGGAGTTAGGAACTGGAGGGCAGATTCAGATAGGACAAATTCAAAGCCAGACTGGGGAAACAGAAAACTGCCAAGTTAAACATGCCAGAAAGGTTGTAAATGCAAAAAAAAATGCAAAAGAAATTCGGCAATTAAAATGTAGAACTAGAAATGAAAGGCACTCAGCAAATAAAACTAAATGTGCTGAGGGCACTGGTGAACCGAGCAGCATCACACCATTGCTATTTCAGTAACCAGGCTTAAAGGAGGGCAAAAGTGGCAGCTCAACATCCCTGGATTATGGCATTTTCAGGTGGGATGGGGGTGTGCTAAAAAAAAGTAAGTTGTGGCATTATTGGTTAATGATGCAGCTGTGAGGAAGGATGGCATACAAAATTAATCATCAAAGGAGTCCCTATGGATTGAGCTGAGAAATAGAAAAAAGGGGCAGCCACATTGCAATAAATGTACTACTAAAGGACAAAGGCAGAACAGGAATTAAATTTCTAAATGGGGGAAGACAAATTTTACAAAGCTCAGTGATCTGCCGAAGATGGACTGCATTTAGCTACTTTGAGGAACATCAATGATAAATCAGTGGGATGGATTCAGAAGCAAGGTTCTACAGGCAGAGCGTAGACATGTCCCAAAGAAAAAGACTGGGACCGCCAAATCTAGAACACCCTGCCTGTTGCTGGATTACCAGGGGAGATAAAGCAGAAAAAGAAAGCTTACAATAGTCACAAAAAATAGTACTGTTGAAAGCTTACAGAATGGTGCAATGAAGAATGCAGGACGGCATGCTGAGAGCAGCACCAGGCATACCTAAAAACAAGGTGTTAACCTGAAGCTACAAAACAGGACAACTTGTGTGCCAAGAAGCATAAACAGCAAGTGGTAGTCACAGCGAAGCGATTCCACAAACAACCGATTAGATCTAAGCTCTTCAATTCTGCATCCAGTCATGAATTGTGCTGGACAATTAAATAACACATTGGAGGTAGACAACCCACTCCCAATGATGGAAGAGCACAGCATGTCAGTGCACAAGTTAAGGATGAAGTATTCGTAATAACCTTGAGCCAGAAATGATGTATAGTCATACTGTCATACAGCGCAAAAAAGGCCCATCAAGTCTGCACCAACTGTATTAGCTGTAATAGCTAAAGGTGCGCTAATCCCAAATTCCTGCACCTGTCCCATATCTTTGAGTGTTACGATATTTCAAGGGCTCATTCAAATAGTTTTTAAACACTTGCAAGGCTTCTGGCCTTCACTACATTCCCAGGCCACGCATTCTAGATTACAACCACCACAGTGAAAATCTCTTTTTTCTCCCCCAAACCCCCTCTGAATTTCCTGTCCCTTAACCCAAAACTATGCCCCTCGTGATGGGCCTCTCAACCGAAGGGAACAGCTGTTCACTATTCACCCTGTCCATACCATCCTATACATCTTAATTGTGTATCCCCTCAGTTCTGTCTGCTCAAAAGAAAACAATCCAAGCCTATCTCGTCCCTCGTAATAGCTCAATTTCTCCATTCCAGGCAACATCTTGGTAAACCTCCTCTATACCCCATCTAGTGATAACATATCCTTCCTGCAGTGAGGCAACTAGAATTTCACACAGTACTCCAGTTGTGGCCTGACCAATGCTCAGTACATCTCCAATATTACCTCCTTCCTCTTATACTCTAAGCCACAAGTGATGAAAGCAAGTGTCCCATATGCTTTCTTAACCATCCTATTCACAGTCTCTGCCAACCAGGGATGTAAATAATCACCTAAGAGCCCTCCGCTCCTCTAAGCTACCCAATATCCTACCATTAATTAAATATTCCCTCATGTTGTTTCTTCCAAAGTGCATCACCACGCACTTATTAGGGTTAAATATCATCTGCCACTGGTCTGCTCATCTGATCAACTCATCTATATCTTCCTGTAACCCACAACCATCTTCTTCACTATTAACCACTCTACCAATCTTGGTGTCATCTGCAGAGACAAAAAAAACTGCAGGTGCTGGAATCCAAGGTAGACAAACAGGAGGCTGGAAAAACACAGCAAGTCAGGCAGCATCTGGAGGAAAAGAACAAAGAACAAAGAAAACTTACAGCCCAGGAACAGGCCCTTCGGCCCTCCAAGCCTGTGCCGATCCAAATCCACTGTCTAAACCTATCGCCCAATTCCTAAGGATCTGTATCCCTCTGCTCCCCACCTACTCATGCATCTGTCCAGACGCACCTTAAATGAATCTACCGTGCCTGCCTCTACTACCTCTGCTGGCAACGCGTTCCAGGCACCTACCACCCTCTGTGTAAAGTACTTTCCCCGTGTATCCCCCTTAAACTATTCTCCTCTCACCTTGAACGCGTGACCCCTCGTTATTGAATCCCTCAACCTGGGAAAAAGCTTATCTCTATCAACCCTGTCTATACCCTTCATGATTTTGAAGACCTCAATCAGGTCCCCCCTCAATCTCCTTTTTTCTAATGAAAACAACCCCAACCTACTCAACCTCTCTTCACAGCTAGCACCTTCCATACCAGGCAACATCCTCGTAAACCTTCTCTGTACCCTCTCCAAAGCTTCCACATCCTTTTGGTAATGTGGCGACCAGAACTGTACACAGTATTCTAAATGCGGCCGAACCAAAGTCTTGTACAATTTTAACATGACCTGCCAGCTCTTATACTCAATACCCCGTCCGATGAAGGCAAGCATACCATATGCCTTCTTGACCACTCTATCCACCTGTGCAGCCAACTTCAGGGTACAATGGACCTGAACTCCCAGATCTCTCTGCTCATCAACTTTTCCCAAGGGTCTTCCGTTTACAGTATAGTTTGCTCTAGAATTAGACCTCCCAAAAGAGAAGTCAACGTTTCGGGTACTGCCCTTCTTCAAGGCTGGATGCGTGAGTAGGGGGAGCTGCAGATAAAGAAGGGGGTGGGTGTCATCTGCAAACTTGCTTAGCACACCACCCACATTTTCATCTATATCATTTATGTACATAACAAACAATAAAGGTCTTAGTGCTGATCCTTGTGGTGCACTGCTGCACACCAGCCTCCAGTCACTCGAACTGCCTTCTACCACTACCCTGTGTGTCCTATTACTAAGCCGGTTCTGATCCATCTTGCCAAGTTCTCACCAATTTCATGTGCTTTAACCTTCTCAGTCTCCCATGTGGGATCTTCTCAAAAGTTTTGCTAAAATTCATATAAACTACATCAACTGAACTTCCCTCATCCACACACTTGACCAGATTTTCAAAAAATTCTAACAAATTTGTCAGGCATGACCTCCCTCTGACAAAGCCAGTATCCTAAATATCCCTAATTAAGCAGTATCTTTCCAAGTGGATATTAATTCACTCCCTCAGAATTTTCTCCAATAGTTTCCCTACCACTGACATGAGACTCATCAGTCTGTACGTTCCTAGTTCGTCTCTACCATCCTTCTTGCAAAGTGGAACCATATTAGCCATCCTCCAGTCCTCTGGCATTTTCCCTATGGCCAGAGAGGAGTCAGAGCCACTGCCATTTCTTGCCTTACCTCCTAGAGCAGCCTGAGATGCAATTCATCCAGGCCAGGGGATTTGTCTGTTTTTAAGCGTGACGGAGTTTCCAATATCTCCCCATTTCCTATGTCAAACTGTATAAGGTCCTCACAGCCCCTTCTCTTGAATTCTGTAACTACGTCTTTCTTTTCCAGGGTGAAGACTGAAGAGAAATATTCATTTAACACCATTCCATTATCTTGCAGCTTCACAAACAGGATGCCTCCTTGGTCCGTAATGAGTCTTGCCCTTTCCCTATTTGACCTCTTCCCTTTAATGAATTAACAAAATATCTTAGGATTCTCCATTCTGTTCACAAGTCCTTTATGTGCCACATTTTTGTCTTCTAATTGCTTTCTTAAATTCCTTCTTGCACTTCCTATATTCCTTTAGGGCTGTAGCTGAATTGCTCTCTTTAGACTTGATAAAAACCTTCCTCTTCTTCCTCAACAAGTCCTGAATTGCCCTAGACATCCAGGGTTCTCTGAACTTACTGTTACTACAATTTCCCCTAGGGATACATCTTGGACCAGTACTCTCCCCAGCTCCTTTTTGAATGTCCCTCACTGCTCTGCTACAGACATACCCTCAACCACTCTGTGCGTGAAAAACATCTCTCATGCCCCTCAGGCCCTTTTTCTGTAAAACATGCTATACACGTCAGGCCATGGAAAAATGTAATCAAGCCATCAACATCAGGTTTTGAAGAACCATTCAGTTGTGTGCTGATAGATTGTATAGGACTGAAAACAGAAGTGGAATTCCAGGATATCTTTACTATGATGGATATGACAACTTGATTTACAGAAGGTATTTCTTTGAGGACAGTTACAGCGGAAGTGATGATGGAAAATTAACTCATTATGCTTGTTCATTATGGACCTCTTATCTCATGACCATAGACAATTCATAGATGCCAAACCCAGCAGATGCATTCAAGGAATTTAAGAAAGCAATTAGTAGACAAAAATGTGGCACAAAAAGGACTTGTGAACTGAATGGAGAATCCTAAGATATTTTGTTAATGCATTAACCGGAAGAGGTCAAACAGGGAAAGGGTAAAACTCATTATGGACCAAGGGGGCAACCTGTTTGTGAAGCTGCAAGATAATGGAATGGTGTTAAATGAATATTTCTCTTCAGTCTTCACTCTGGAAAAGAAAAACGTAGTTACAGAATTCAGGAGAAGGGGCTGTGAGGAACTTACACAGTTTGACATAGGAAATGGGGAGATATTGGAAACTCCGTCACACTTAAAAACAGTAGCAAATAACAAAAGAAAAATTATGGATGACCAACGGATTGTATGTCAAAAAATTTTTTGTGACTCACAAAATAATTTGGGTACAAAACAATTGAAGTCCACTGCATATCAGCTGCGAACATAGGGAAATTTGGAGAGATAACATCAGTCTCTCAAGGCATTTGTCACAAACACCCATAGTATTCGGACAAAGGAGTGATTTTTTTTTGTTATTTGCTACTAGAGGTTCCTTGAATGCATCTACTGTGTTTGGCACCTATGAATTGATCTATGGTCATCAGATAAGAGGTCCATTAAGACAAAATAAAATAAATCCTCGATGTTGGATTATATGCCATTCTTCTAAAGAGATTCAGCAGCATGTGTAGTAACACAGGGATATTTAAAATTTTCATAGGCAAAGATGAAAGAATGGCAGACAAACATGCTGCAACTAAAACATTTCATACAGGCACATAACAGACAAACAGGCCCTTCAATCCACCATTGCCATGCTGTCCAACAACACCTAACTACAATAATTCCATTTATCTGTACGTGGCCCACAGCCTTGGCATTTTTAATGCTAATCTGGATACTTCTTAAATGTTACAAGAGTACCTGCCTCCATTACTCTCAGGCTGCGCATTCCAAATTTCCACCGCCACGTGAATGAAATTTTTTCTTCCCTCAGATCTCTTCTAAATCATTTACTCCTCATGTTAAACTTGTGTTAACTGGTCTTAAACATGTCTGCCATGGAGAAAATATTCTCACAATCTATGCCTGTCATCATTTTGTGTACCCCCTTTAGACTCTTCTGTTCCAAGGAAAACAACTCCAGCCTACTCAGTCTCTCCTCATAACAAAGATTTTCCATCACAGCAACATCCTGCTGAATGTCCTCTGCACCTACTCCAGTGCGATCACATCCTTCTAAAAGTGTGGCAACCAGAACTGTGCAAACTATTCCACCTGCGGTCTAAAAAATGGTTTTCAAAGCTGTAACAAGACTTCCTTGCTCCAATTGTCCAGCCCCAGCTAATGTAAGCAAGCACCTCATACGGTCTCTTCACTTTCAGTCTACTTGTGCTGACTCTGTCAAGAATCTACAGAGGTGTACAACATGGTCTCTTTGTTCCTCAGTACTCTCTAAGGACATATCATTCATTGTGTATATCCTTCCCTTATTAGATCACCCAAAATGCATCACCATATTAGCTAAATTCCAGTCATCTGGCACTTCACTTGTGACCAATGAAATATTAAATATCTCCAACCACGGCACCAGCAATCTCATCTCTCGCCTCCCACAACAGCCTGGTGTATAGATCATCAGCCCTTAGAGATTTATGCACTTTATACCTGCTAAAACATCTAATACCTCCTTCTTATTAATCAAAACCATTCTGAAATCGCAGAATGGCAACGCAAATCCCGGGCTACAATGTATTTCTCTGCAAATACAGATGAGAAATATTCATTTAAGACCTCATCCACACCTTCTGGCTCCGTGCACATATTTTCCCTTTGATCTCTAATAGGTCACATTCTTTCCCTGGTAATCCTCTTAGTCTTGATATAGACCAATTTTTTTTAAACAATGGGACCAGGAGTGTGTCACATGATCAAACATTCCAGATAATCAAGAGGTACACATAACCTGCGGTAAACCCCAACCAAGTGAACATTTGAAATATCAAGATCCCTCAAAAAAAACATAAAATCATTAACACGCCTCCTAAAATCAAATGTAAAAACACACACTAAGAGACAGAAACATAATGCAGGGGTATACACATCATTGTCATACTTTATTTACAACATAAACCCTCTGACATTGCAATATTTGAGGTAAATAATTTTTGTTGGATTATCTAGTGTGCGGTTGATAAAGTGCTGGTTAAAGTAAAATTTACTTTACTGATAAAATGCTTTGTGCTTTTCTTTAATCCTATTGCTAAAAATATTTTGTGGCCTGTCTTTAGCTCCTAATGTCTTTTTAAGCAAATATGTACATTCTTTGTACTTTTGAAAGGCCTTCCATGTTTGAATGCACTGTATCTAACATATGCTTCCTCTTTCTCTTTATCAAGCTCTCAACATGCCCTGTCATCCAGGGTTCGCTGGATTTGCTCTCTTGCCTTTCACTCCTAGAAGAAACATGCTGGCCCTGAATTCTCACAATGTTACTTTAAAACATCTCCAACTTTCCAAATGTAGACTTACCTGCAAGTAGCTGCTCTCAGACTATGACTGCCAGATCCTGTCGAATGATATTGAAACTGGCCTTCCCCAGTTTAGACACAATTTCTGCACTACCTTTATACCTTTGAACAATGACTTTGAAACTTAGATTTATGATCACTATCCCCAAAAATGCTCACCCACAAACTTCAACCACTTGACTGGCATCATTCCCAATGACTAGAACTGCTACATCTTGAGACGGGCACTCTACTTATTGGCACAAAAACCTCTCCTGGATGCGCTTTAAAATTTCACCCCTTCCAAACCTTTCACGCTAAGGAGATCCCAGTTTCAAGGATTTCAAATAAGCAGCAAAAGGTTTGTGCTATGTTTACAAGGCAAACCTCCTAAAATGAGATCCAGTGGTGCATACAATGTAGTTAGGAGATTTAGTGAAGAAACTTCTATGGTAGATACTCCAGATCACAGGAAGAATCACGAGATACGTTTCATAAAGATTATCATGGAGAGGAAAATGAGAAAAACAGTATCTCAGTTGTTGACAATAGTGGAGGATGTCAAAGACACTAAGAGTGAGGTCGATGGAGCTATGGATTGTCCACAAAGTGAACCTTCCACAATCCAATTAGCTAATACTGAAATACTGGGATATGTAGACACTATAATCTAAAGTCCAAGGACCAATTCCACCACCCAGAAACTCCTGCTAGATGTGTGGTTGGAGATGCAGCTCTAGGGTTGGTCTCCTCAGCCACACAAGGACCCACAGAACCCATGACCAATGACTCAGAATTTCCTCAGTGAACAATCATACTCACTAGTGAGTGATTGCAATGACAACGACTGAGAGGAAAGACAATGAGAAGATATGGTAAGATTAGTTAGGAAATTCAAGGAAATCTGTAGAGATAAACTCAGGTGTATAATGTTAGGCAGACACAATGTTGATGTAAGGGAATCAGTACCAATAAAACAACATCCTAACTGTTTAAGCCTGATAAAACAAATTCAGGTGGAAACAGACCAGTGGTGCCGGCAGTGGAAGAGTCCATTCTGGTTTTAAACTTTCCGGACACCCTTCTGGTCACCGCTAACAATGTGGACGTAAAAAAGATTCAGTCCTGGCAAAACTAAAACAGCTGAAGGTGATGGCACAAACAAAACGCTGATCACAATCAGAATTGAAACTTTCTGCACCCTGTGAAACCAGATCTCCATAGAGGACAGCATTTCATTATAGGGAGCAAGAGTGATTGTCCCGAGCAAAGGTCACCATCATCCAGGGTGTTTCAAAATGAAGATATTGGCAAGAAGTTATGTATGGATGCCAGGCTTGGATGCAGACATAGCTGCATTGGTGGGGCAGTGCTGAGAGTACCAAGAATGACATACATTACTGCCAGCAGCTCACTTTCATTCATGGGAATGGCAAGGTAAACCCTGGACTCGGTTAAACATCGACTATGCTGGCCTTTTCATGGCCTCGACATTCTTAGTCATTGTGGACACCCACTCAAAGTGGTTGGATGTGCATAGAGTTCATTTGTCAAAGACGAGGACGACGATAGAAAAGTTGCAAGCATCTTTTGAAAAACATGGGCCCTCAGAAGTGTCGGTCACAAACAACAGGCCATCATTTACCAGCAGGGAATTAGGCATGAACCTCCAGTAAATATCCTACATCAAATAGGAAATTATGACATTTCTGGGACTTTTAGGAATAGAGAGTTATATCTGACACCACTTTTGCTGTTCTTTGTAACATTTGCCCTTACCCTACAATGTATTCTAGGTAAATGACCCCCGTTTTCGCAAACTCAATTTTGGCAAGATTTTTTATGAAGCCAGATAACAATAAAATACTTATCAGACCTTCTAATTGTTTCACACCTTCCTTGCTGTTAGTATATATTTAAACATTATCTAAATAAACAACTCAATTAGGCATATTAACTATGACCTGCTTCAGAAGTTTTTGGAATGTAGCTGGGGCATTTTTAAACCCAACTAGGATGAGTTAACATTGTTACACCATATTTGGTGCCACTAAGGCTGGTACCTCTTTTGGTCTTGATGTTAATGTTATTTGCCAGTATTCCTTCAATAAATCGATTTTAGTAAAGAATAACGCACCGTCAACCCTATTGATACCCAGTTCCTTGGTAAGAAAATTGTCTGACGCTGTTTTCACTACTGCATTTACTTTTCTGCAGTCAATGCAGAGTCAAGTCTACCAATCAAATTTAGGAACCACGCCACTGGTTTACTCCAGCTGCTTTGGCTTGGTTCATTCAAGTTGTTTTCTGGGTATTTTTAATCAATCTGTTCAGACATATTATTACGTACCTCTGGAGCTGGTGGAACTTGAAACTAGGCCTCCATGCCACTGAGTCAATCACTCTTGCTCCCTATAATGAGATGCTGTCCTCCATGGAGATCTGGTTTCACTGGGTGCGGAAAGTTTCAATTCTGATTGTGATCAGCGTTTTGTTTGTGCCATCACCTTCAGCTGTTTTAGTTTGGCCAGGACTGAATTTTTTTTACATCCACATTGTCAGCGGTGACCAGAAGGGTGTCCGGAAAGTTTAAAACCAGAATGGACTCTTCCACTGGCGGCATCACTGTTAGTGTATCTGTCAGCAGGAAGGGGCTCAAGGCATCTGTATTTGCTACTTGGCCTCCCGAGTGGTGTTCTAATTTGTAATTGTACACACTTAGAATGAGAGCCCACTGCTGAATTTGACCCGAGTAGCCCGAGCAAGGGTTTGTGGTCTGTTAATGTTACAAATGTATGCCCATGAAAGCTATTGGTGGAACTTTCGCACATCAACGAAGACCGCCAAGCCTTCCTTCTCTATTTGGGCACATTTGCACAATGCATCAAAGTCCAGGAAGCATATGCTATTAGGCATTCCTCTCTATTGGCCATCTGTGGGCCAACACTACCCCAGTACTGTATATGTCGACACCAGATCTCTCATGGGATCATAGCGTGCCAACACCTTAGACAATGATAGCTGTTTCTTCACTTCCCTAAAGGCAACATCTTGGTGACAAGACCATTTCCAAAGCTGACACTTTTTCAATAGCAGATGTACAGGTGCCAGGCTGGAGGCCAGGTTACGTATGAACTCTGTAATAATTCACCAACCCAAGGAAAGGCGTAACCTCTGGTAGAGACCTGGCAGCCGGAGCATCTTTGATTGCCCTCACTTTATCTTTCAACACGTGTAACTCAGTCTCGTCAACTCTGCAGCACAGGTAGGTGTCGTGGGGTGCCTGGAACACACATTTTTTGCTTCTGAGGCAGACATTTTTCCAAGATGGATGTACAAGGTCTGTGTCCAAGATCTCGAAGTGCTGTTGTTTGGTCTTCCCTGTAATTAACATATCATGCAGAAAAATTGGGATCTGGGGTAAAAATGTTCTCCATCGTCCACTGAAAATTGGCACAGGCTGATGGTACCCCAAATGGCAGTCTCGTATATTGGTACAAATCCTTATGGGTATTAATTGTAGCACAATTCTTGGAATTCTCATGTAACTACAACTGCAGGTATGCATGGCTCATGAACAGCTTTTTGAAGGACTGCCCGCCCGCCTGCCAGATTTGCATATAACTCTTCAATGCAAGGGATTGGTGTTTATCCAGCTGCAGGAAGCTGTTTACCATTCGTTTACAATCCCCAAAAAGCAAACCAAATTGTTGGGCTTCCCAATCAGTATCATCAGCGCTGCCCATTCCACAAACTGCACTGGTTTGATGATTCCCTCACCTTCCAGCCTCCCGATTTCTACCTTTACTTCTGCATACAGGGCAAAGGGCACTGGGCAGGGCTTGCAGAATCCTGGAATTTCTTTTTCATTAACATGCAAAATGGCCTTTGCTCCTTTGATAGCCCCTAGACCTTCCTGAAAAACTTCCAGGTATTTAATCAGGGCTTCTCTCCGGCAGCCATTTTCTAATCAAAAAACATGGAGCCAATCAAGGTGAATCTTTGTCAACCAACTTCATCCCATCAGGCTTGGATCTGCACTTTTTACTACAATCAGTGATAACCGAACCAGCTGCTTCTCATAGCAGACTGGAACTGTTCCCAGCCAGATGTAAGTGGGGTTTGCACTCTCCTGGATACTGGCCTATGAGTTGTCTTACTCAATTCAGGCCTAGTGGAACTCTTTTGCTGTATTGAGTCCACATACTGGCAGCGACTGCAATGGCTTGCTGGTGCAGATCCTGAAGAAAATGTTAACTGTTTGTACAAGGCTTGGCTTTGTTTTGGGGTTTTGGTGTGGGCTGATCTATAGTCCCTCTATTCAGGATATGTCCCGAGTGAGGTTATGCAATTGGTGGTGTCCCCAGAGCTCAGTCAGCCTGGCGAGGGTGTCCACTTCCATCAGTATACCTTGTAACTCATATGCTCCACTTGCCACACTTTCTCATGACAAAGCCAGTTGTAGTGCCTGTTTGAAGTCCAGTTGGGCTGCAGCTAGTAGGCACTTTGCATGGTTACATCATTAATCTCACATACCAAACGGTCTCTCAGCATCTCATTAAGGCTTAAACCAAAGTCACGTGTCTCGATCATTCATCTTAACCTCATCAAAAATCCCAACATCAATTTCCCCTGGTTCTCGAACTGCCAAGTAAAATCAATAGCGTCTCGAAATTAGAGACAGTTTGGGTCGTGATATTCCTTAACTAAATCTGCCAACTCTTGAAAGGTTCTATTAAAAAAAAATCTGGTGCCTCAGGAAACATTCGGCTTCTAATAACCAAAAAGATTGCTGGTCCATAAGCTGTCAGGATAATTATTCATTACTTTTCACCTGTCCTGATGTCACTTGGTCAGAAAAAAAACGCATTCTTTCCACTTACTGGGTGGAGTCTGATGGCAGGATCGAATGACTGAAGCTTCCCCAGTAATGGCATGATGCCAGAAATGCTTACCCCAAATTTAAAGATGACTGTTACAAGTGAATTTCTTCAGGGGCATTTTTTTCTCTCATTGCCATGGAAAGAACTCCAGAGAGGCTGGTATCCCATCACCAAATCACCTTCTGTTCAAACATGCATCATTCTTAACATTGGTCTGGCTTTCTCAGAGCCAGGTCTCAGAGCAAACAGAACCTCTAGCATGCCTGTTCTTATCTGTTATCCAGGGCTCTCTGATTGGGCCAGGTTAACAGCCCCAATCAGGGAACTCATATTCGATTATGTCCACCTAGCTCGTTACAATTACAACAGATTATTCCCAGCTCTTAAACATTTTGAAGTTTAATGTCCTTCACAACCACAAAGATTTAGTAATATACATTGACCATAACCCCTTGGTCACTAGATAGAAATGTGAAATTCAAAATGCAAGATTATTTCAAGCAATATGACTTGGTCATACCTCTGGAAAAGACAATGTAATTGCAGACACATTATCAAGAACGTAATGATGCTGGAGCACATTGAAAACCAGAGGGCAAAAGATGACAAAAATAATCGTACAAATCTGGCATGAGCAATGAGTGAGGGTGTGTGAAGATTTTATTTGGTGTTTTATCGTATATGCCATTTTAATTGAAACACAAATAAAAATGGCCTTTCATTTCTCCAAGGTAGAGAAGTCCATTTTCAGACAACATTCATTTTATTTTAAATATAAACTGGAAAATGGTAGTTTGGACTTTTAAAATTCTCGTCCATACACACAATTACATGTGAAGGGAAAAAGAATATACAGAAAAATATAGCTCTGTATCACCTGTACAAAGCCACGGGACTGGTTTTATAATTCTGTCAATTCTTCAATGAAGTCTCAATATTATCTGCATGGCAACGATCAGTCTGTTGTTCTATGGTGATTTGGTTGGATCTGGGATCTGTCAAGACATTTTAAAATTATTTTTTTCGGTGTTTTCAAATGTTATTTTTCTGACCTTTAAAACAGAAAATTGGGGGAGGGACTTCACAGAAAAAGGAGAAAAAGAAAGATTAACTCGGCTACCTTCTGCAAGTTTCTTTACTGCTCTTGGTTTCACTCCCCTCAAAAAAAGGGTCAGTGTTAAAATTAGAATTAAGATTAGAATTAGAAATAGCTTTATTGGCACATGGACTCAAACGAGTACACTGAAAAGTTTACAAGTCGCCACTTACAGCACCACCTTAGGTACAAAGCTACCTACATACAGAATCTTACATAATTCTTAAGATTCTTAACTGCAACCCAGAGGATTGTTCCTACGTCGATGCCTCCTGGTCCCACAACAAATGGTGCCAGATTGACTGGACTCAATGCCCCCAAAAAGTAACCACATCTCAAATGTATAGTTAGCTTCACTTGTTTTTCCAGTTGCAAACAGCTCCTTGCAGATTCTCCCTCTGTAAAAAGTAGTGTCAATTTTTCTAATGTTTAGTCCACGGTCCAAATATAAAAGATATCTTCCGTTACATTCCCCCAGTCTTAAAATAGCTTGGAGAATTAAATAGGGGTGGTGCTGGATGTCTTAAAACGCACAAGGGTGAATAAAAACCGAGGACCTGATCAGATGTATCCCAGTACTTTGTGGGAAATAAGGGAAGTGATTGCTGGGCCCCTTGCTGGGATATTTGTAACATTGATAGATGCAGGTGAAGTTCCGGAAAGCTGGAAGTTGGCTAATATGGTGCCATTATTTAAGAAAAGTGGTAAGGAAAAGCCAGGGAACTACAGACTGGTGAGTCTGATGGCAGTAGTTAATAAGTTACTGGAGGGGATTCTGAGGGACAGTATTTACATGCTTTTGGAAAGGCAAACACTGATTAGGGAGAGTCAACATGGCTTTGAGTATGGGAAATTGTACCTCATCAACTTGATTGAGTTTTTTGAAAAAGTGACAAAAAAGATTGATCAAAGCAAAGTGGTAGACGTTGTTTATATGGAGATAAAAGGTACTGCAGATGCTGGAGAATCCGAGATAACAAGCGTGGGGCTGGACGAACACAGCAGGTCAAGCAGCATCATAGCAGCAGGAAAACTTGACGTTTCGGGCAGCCCCACGGTTGTTTATATGGACTTCAGCAAAGTGTTCGACAAGGTTCCTCGTGGTAAACTGGTTAGTCAGGTTAGATTACATGGAATCCAGGGTGAGCTAGCCAAATGATATAAAACTGGCTTGAAGGAAGGAGACAGAAAGCGGTCATGGAGGGCTGTTTCTCGGACTGGAGGCCTGTGACTAGCAAGGTGCTGCAAGTATCGGTGCTCAATCCACTGCTTTTTGTCATTTATATCAATGGTTTGAATGTGAATATAGGAGGTATGATTAGTATGTTTGCAGATGATACCAAAATTGGTGGTGGAGTGAACAGTGAAAAAGGTTACCTAACAGTACAATGGGACCTTGATCAGATGGGCCAAGGAGTGGCAGATGGAGTGTAATTTAGATAAATGTGAGGTGTTGCATTTTGGTAAGGCAAATCAGGGCAGGGCTTATACAGTTATACAGAGCCTTGAGGAGGGATGCTGAAAAAAAGAGACCTAGGTTACGGGTGCATAGTTCCTTGAAAGTGGAGTTGCAGATAGACAACGTAGTGAAAAAGGCAGGGTTTGGCATGCTTGCCTTCATTGGGTCACTGCATAGAGTACAGGAGTTGGAATGTCATATTGCAACTGTACAGGACATTGGTTAGGCCACTTTTAGAATACTGTGTTCAAATCTAGTCTCCCTGTTATAGGAAGGATGTTGTGAAAGTTGAAAAGGTTCAGAAAAGATTTGCAAGGGCATTGTTGGGATTGGAGGGTTTCAGCTCTCGGGAGAGGCTGAATAGGGTAGGGTTTTTTTCCCCCCCAGGAGCGTCAGAGGCTGAGGGGTGACCTTATAGAGGTTTATAAAATCATGAGGGGCATGGATACGGTGAATAGCCAAGGTCTTCTTCCTAGGGTAGGGTAGTGCAAAACTAAAGGGCGTAGGTTTAAGGTGAGAGGGGAAAGATTTAAAAGGGACTACAAGGGGTAACTTTTTCCACACAGAGGGTGGTGTGTGTATGGAAATGAGCTGCCAGTGGTAGAGGTGGAGGCTGATACAATTACAACATTTAAAAGGCATCTGGATGGGACACGAATAGAAAGGGTTCTGAGGGATCTGGGTCAAATGCTGGCAAAATGAGACTAGATTGGTTTAGGACAGCTGGTCGGCATGGACGAGTTTCACTGAAGAGTCTGTTTCCATGCTGTATGACTCTTATGACTATTACGAAATGAAAACCATTTTTAAATGTGTTTCAAATCCAAGGTATATGACACAGTCGACAAAACACAACACAAAGCCTACATCCATTTATTCTCAATCCTGTACAGTGTGTGAACAATTTTTGTCATCTTAACTTATTCTGTAAATTTTACATTCTTTGCAGAGCATTGTCTTGATGCCTTTAAGACTCAAAAAGTGTTGTAAGTGGTGCTTATGCGTTGGTTGCACAAGAACATGCAACTTTTGGAGAAGCTGAATTTGATTCTTTTGATAGACTAGCTGGCACCAGGTGCCCTTGGGTTGAAAGAAAATTCCCAGCAACAGCTTTTGGATTGGTTTTAAGTGGCAGTTTGTCACAGAACTGAGAAAAAGGAGCAGTTGCACTCAGACCTCCAAAAGCCTGCAAGCAAGCCAGATCTCTCGGAGTAGAAGAAAGCCAGCGCTAACACACTCTTAAAAACAACTTCTGACTGACCAACTACCAAATTGGGCTTGTTTAGTTAATAACCAAAAAAAAACTGTGAAAAGGTCCCCTCATTCCACTCTTGTGGTTTTGACCCTTGACCGTCAACCTGGTCCTTATATTTTCTATATTTTCCAAGATATTTACATAACATTTGTGAAGGCATGGTGTTCAGTTATGAGGATCTAGAGGGGGTATAGCTTAAGCTTGCATATTAGAAATTTAAAACCCATTCTGTCACATGCTAGGGGATATGTTTCCTGCAATAACTACATTTTTTTTTCTTGTTTACTAATGAAATCTGGAGAGACTTTCTTTTATCTTAGGTAGTGGTCCCAGTCAGACAAACTAATCTGATTACTAACTTTATAATTTTCATAATAGTGATGGTTTGCGGAACAGTGAGGCTTGATTTCCAGCACACACTTCCAATCAGGGTGTGGCAACAAGAACATGCTGAACAATGAGTACTGTGTGCTCTGTTGCTATATTTGAAGCACGATTTGCGGTGTAATTTTCATCTTTTACTCTATTCATTGTCGCGAAACATGAAAACCTCTGAGAAAACTGAGGCCTGTTTTCAGATACAATTTCCTCTGGAAATCCATAAGCAGCAACAACCTGCACAAACTCTGTAAAGTTTCAACAGTTGCTTGATTCACTGGAAACACCTCACCCAATTTTGAGTTGATATGTATCATGATAATTATCTGTTGGCCATTAAATTCTGCAATTACATGTTCAGTCTGTGCCTCACTTTTGGCCATTTCCATGTTTGTAAAAGCTACTGATGGGGCTCCTTTTCTATAACATGACATTCTCCACGTTCCACTGCGGATGCTATAAATCAGGAAGGTGTCTTCTACGTCCTTACGTAACCCCAGCTGTCAAAGATTGCTTCTTGCTGGACTCTTTGTCAAATTTAATCTGAAGTACTGATCATTAAGAACTACACAGCAACTTTAATCTGTACCTTTTTGAAACTACAATGCTGACTTCACATATGACACAACATTAATCAATTGACAACCTTTTATTTTGGATTAAAAAGAAGGCCTGATTTCTAAACCCATCTGTGGTGGCCAGCTGTTCATGATAAAGTTACATACCTTTGACATATCCAATCTCCATGAGTTGTTCAATCAACATCATCTGCTAGGATTTGCAATTCACCTAGTTGTGAATAAAAATGCATTGTACCTCTTGTTTTATGTTGGATGAGGTTTGTAGGCTAGACATCATTTCGGTTACAGCTAAAGTGGGTACTGAAGTCTTTGGATTCAATATTGCCATCATTGGCTTATGAGATAACAAGGTGTAGAGCTGGATGAACACAGCAGGCCAAGCAGCATCAGAGGAGCAGGAAGGTTGATGTTTCAGGCCTAGACCCTTCTTCAGAAAAATGGTCAGTTATGATCAGTTTTGATTGTTAAACTATGATGATCCAAGGTATTTATGAAAGGTTCCTGCTCCAAAAATCAAGGACAATGCTTGACACTCAGTATAATTTTGCTCATTGACACACTGTGGGTATTATTCAAGTGACCATTCTTCATCAGCTTAGAGCACAGCAGCAGGCTTTTCACTTGTGGACAGCAATACAGCTGAGCCTGATAACGTTCTCACCTGATGTGTATGGGTGTGGATACACACACAGGCACACTTTCCAGCAGGAGGCAACTGAAAAGCAATAGGACGCCAGAACCCTGACTGGTTTTTCCCCTCCATAGCCAAGGAGCACTATGGGCAATTGTAACACCCCAACTGTTGCACTGGCTGAGTTCGCAGACCAGAAATTGTGCGGATTAGCATAAATCAGACATAACTGACAAAACAGGAGAAGAATGTAACTGAATTCAACATCGAGAAACCGTGAATTTGAAATCTGAGTAATGTGGAAGTGTATTATGAAAAATGTGAGGAGAAAAGCAAAACATTATTTAAACAGAAAAAAGACAACAAAATGCAGCTGTACAAAAAGGTCTGAGTATCCTTACACATGAATCAGAATGTTCAGCATCTGGGTACAACAATTAATTCAGAAGGCAAATGGAACATTGGCCTTTATCACAGTGGGGGTTGGACCTATACTTATTGGTGTTTAGGAGAATGAGAGATGGTCTTATTTAAAGATGCAAGATTTTAAGAGGGTTTGACAAAGTAGATGCTGAGGGAACATTTCTGGTTGGCTATCTAGAACTAGCGCCTAAATTTCAGAACAAGGGATCACTCATTTGAAATGGAGACAAGGGGAATTTCTTCTCCCAGATGGTCAAAAATCTCTGGAATTCTCTAATCCAGAAAACTGTGGAAGCTGGGTCATCTAAGTTTGAGATAGTTAAAAATTTCTGAACCGTAGGCTTGTGAGGAATAAGCGGGGAAGTGGAGTTACCACCAAGATCAGATCAACCTTGACCTTGCTGAATGGCAGAGCAAGCTTAAAAGGGCAATCTGGCCTACTTATGCTAGGTTTGTATATCTGTTTTAAGTAGAATAAAAGTACATGAAATTTACAAATTTCCCCAGGGTAGGAGAATCCAAAACTAGAGGACAAAGGTTTAAAGGTGAGAGGGGAAAAGATTTAAAAGGGACCTAAGGGGTAACATTTTCACACAGCGGGTGGTGTGTGCACGGAATGAGCTGCCAGAGGAAGTGGTGGAGGTGGATACAATTAACAATATTTAAAAAGCATCTGGATGGGTATGCGAATACCAAGGATTAAGAGGGATGTGGGCCAAATGCTGGCAAATGGGACTAGATTAATTTAGGACATCAGGTCGGCATGGACGAGTTTGACCAAAGGGTCTGTTTCAGTGCTATGACTCTACTGCATTAAATATCTGTAAATAATTCTGCATCGAAAAAAAATCTACATAATTTTTAAAGTAAAAGCAGGCAATTTAAAGGACAGAACAACTCCTCAAAAAGTATTTTCATTAACACCAGCTGATATTAAAGCACAGGACTTTCTCCCACTAGAGACCATTTTGTTCTGTTCAAGGCTCTGTATATCTCAGATATATTACTTCATAACAGGGACTAAACAAATCTGAAGCCCACAAACAACTGGCTATAACTCTGGTCTAGCTAGGTTGATCTTTTAAAAAGTTACAATTACATGTTCAAAAATGTATATTAATCATGAAATTAATATTGGAAAATCAATGGAAAAGTCAAATCTTACAAACTGATACAGTTTAGCTCAAATACCAACATAAAATAAAATGCATACAAGGAGAAAGCTAACAATACATTCAACTCTGATGTTATATGGCTTGCGTGGGTGCTGGAACAAAGATATCTTCACTTAAACAAACCAAGATTAATTTGTCCAACTGCACAAACATTACAATCATTATGTATCAAAGTTCCATCAATTCTAATGTAGTATTCCACAGCAAAAATGCTAATCAGACAATCAGTTCAGCTAGCATTTCTTCTGGTGTGGAACAGGTCAAACTTACTCCCATCACTATTCCCAAAAAGAAAACAGGGCTGGATTTTTACATGAACCATATTTTTCTCCTACGTGGCATTTTTTTTAAAAACTAAAACAACATTGAATCAAAGCTGTGTAACAGAATTGAATGGCATATTTTTAAAACACACTGGTAAATCACAAGAACATGGGTTCAATATCCAATTAACCAATCTAAAGACTCATTATGATCTACACAGCTGACAAAATTTTGCATCTCTACAAACACAATATGAACTCAAATTCCAAAAGAAAGATTTCTGAACCTTTCTATATGTGAACAACCACCATTTCCACCTTTTGGAGGAGAAAGTGAGTGGTTGATAACCTTATTCATTAGCAAACCAAAACTGAAACCAGCTTTAGAGAAGTAAACAAAAGGTTACTTCAAACAAAATTGTAAAATATTATAAAATGTATTAAGGTTAACATGGATAAATGATATTATGTAATTTTGTTTCATATATAATGGCTCAATATGACTAATATTTTCTAACAATGAGGTATAAGCTCCCTGATCTGGAAAACATCTCAACCACACAGATATCTTTCATAGTAAAAGCATGTATTAACCATCTAACGTACTTCCCATAGTCTTTTAAAATTTTACAAACATGCACCTCAACATATGATTAATCACTATTATACCATTAAGTAATCAGTCACAAAATACAATATATACATCTTTCTGCAAGATTAAAGTAAGAATTTGTCATTTCAGTTCACAATTTCATTAACTTCCATATCAGAATGGCAATACATGCTGTAACAAGACACCTCAGCAGTAGTTTAAGCAAGTAAACCACCTAGTCAATTTCTTTATGTTCTGCACTCTTTATAATATACCCTCCCTGCGGTAGAGCAAAATCGAATTGCCTCTCACATTTGCAGACAGCTCTGTGAAGGTGATAATAGACCTGCTCCCTGCTGTCATGAGGCAGGAAATAGGAAAATGGCATATGGGGCCAGAAGAGAATAAAAAAAGAAAGGAACTGAACAACATCAGCAAAAACAGACTACAACAAAGGTGAATAGCAACCAAAACTGTAATTTAACCATCTCCCTGGCAATGTTAAACACTTCCAATTATTAACTTCTGAATGTACTAAAATAACTTGTAGATTATTGGAAACAGTCACAAAATCATTTCACTTTCCTGGACAAATTAAAAATTAATAAATTGTTAATTCATTCATCAAATTCTAATCAGCCTCACATTTCTATTACATTCAGCAAGTTAATATCTCACCACTGAAATTCTTTATTATTTAATAGGAATTAACAAATGCATGATATTAGTTTAGCAATCAAACCACTGAAGTGTGAAATGTATAGGTACTCAAATCTTTGCAAAGTGCTATTGTTAATCCAGAAAATCTCTATATTTTACAAAGTTTGCAGTCAAAATTGCAAATTATCGAGTGCTAGTATAGTACTTATATTGATTAAATGGGTATCATTAATTTTAAAATGAATGCTATATGCTCCATTTATACTAAGTTTACATCAGGCCCAAAAATAATTATTTTTAACTGTGCATTACACCTGCTAATCAGAAGTCATTTGATAAAAAAAAAATCAACATTAAATATTTGATTTTCATCAAATGGAATTTTTTCTATATATCAAAAAACATCATGACATAATGGGCCTCATGTATGCCTGGGTTTCTGACCAACTAGAATACTATTTTTAACATAAAATACCGCCTCTTTGTAGCATAGATTTAAAGAAAAAAATGCAAGGCTCTTTCCATTAAGCACAGGAGGTATTTTTACCAAGTGTTCAGAATTCCATTTTAAGACTCTGAAGGATCAAAACTAATTTGCATCCTTTTTTAAAAAAAAGGACTATAAATAACAAACATTGTACAGCAAATATGTTTTTTTTTAAACAGTGGTTAAATAATGCTTCGGACAAGGGAATAAATAAATATAAATTGAGCACAGCAATGTATCTACTTTAGCTCCAAAAATGCAAAATAGGAAAAAAAGGAAACATCTGGCGTATTTGTGAAGTAAAACTTTAAGGGAAATCATCCATTATTATATAGCTCACCTCATATTAAATTTTACTTCAACATTTAACCAATGTTTATCATTCCTAACAATGTCATGTAAACTGGTGTTTACACTGAACACTACAGAGGGTTTCCAGTGCATCAAATAATCAATATTAATTTTATGAATTTGATAATCAACAGATTTATTGTTACACAAGTAACATTTTTGCAAAGAACATGATCATACCTTCCCCTTCACACTCTGAATAGGATCCACTACTACGGCAACAGCTCGCTCCGACAGGGCTTCAAAGCTCTGCTGAGTGTTGATGTCAACTCCTGAAAGCCAGCATCCAAAGCCAGGGTGACTATGGTACCAGCCAACAACCATTTCAGGTCTAAAACAGAGCAAATGGCTAAGTGTTTTTATTTTGGAAATAAAAGGCAAACTAGCACTTTGAAGAACGCAAACACAAAAAAGGAGCTGAACAATAGAAACAGACAAACATGATAATACTAAAAAAGTATGGAAAATGGGAACTCATTCAACATACATTTATGATGGTGTGGAAGTGAAGAAAGTGTGTCATAGAAGCGCTATCATTAAAAAGATGTGCATTAGCGGTGGTAGATCATGCTTTCAATTTTTCACCCTGTTACCACACCTTCCCTGAGCCAGTTTTTACCCTTTCAGCACTTGAGAGTAAATATCCACCCTTCAAATATCAATTAAAGCAGCAGTGGGACCAGGAACTCAGTCAAGAAGCAATTTACACTATTCTGCAGTGCTGCTGAGCCTTTTGTTAACATTAATTTTTAAGCTTTTTTTCACAGTGAACGTATTTGAACAAGCATGTGACAACTGTTGATAGGTATGAAATGAAACTGCAAAGGGAAACAAAATAAAATAGCAATCAACTTCAGAGCTTTAAACAATTTGTAATAAGTTGCAGACAAAAATAATTTAATTGCAAAAATTAAATTATAGATAAATAACCTAATATTCCACACATACAGATTTCTGATGGCCTTGTTTTTATCATACAAGATTTTATATCCTACCTTCCTGTCTGTTTCAACATGTCCAGCATTTTGGCTTGAAAAACAGGATCAACTGCTTCAACACTAACACCCTGTTTGAAAAAAATAAAACAAGCAAATTACATAGCTTTGACAATAAATTTCTCCAAATCAAGCTTTGTACAATATCAAGAACTGAAAAATTATGTTTGTGTCACTTTCAGACAAAAACAAACAAAAACATTGCTTACCGTGCCGGATTGAGGCATAGCAAATACATCAATAACACGGACTGTGTAGTCATCAACAAATTCACCCAGCATCAGGCCCATCACTTCCATTGGTACACCAGCCCGTCCGTGTTTCAACATCTGCAGATTACCAAATTGCATCCCAAAAAGTATACTTCAGTGTTTTTTTTTAAACCAAAATAGAGAAAAACAACCTTTCTTTGTACGTGACCATCTACCATGTTATATTAACTCTTGATAACTTCAGTTTAGTTTCTGCATTTTCTAATTTCATTTGTATAACTACACACTCATCATGAAAAACATCATGCAGTTACTGCATTTTAAATGGAAAGCTTAGTGCTGAATATACAAAATAAGCCAAAGTATTTTGTGGAAATGACAAAATAGTGAGAATAGTGGTGGAAATGCCACCAAGACATAGGACATCAAATAGATTACTTTAATTGTTTTGTGCCACTTCTCTCTAAGTTATAATGTGTAATTAACGTGATCAAAAAGCAAACAAAGCACTGACCTTACCTTCAGCAAAGCAAGAGAAGATATATAAACCTGTTCGGCTGTATCCACAGCTGGGGCATCAGTTGGTGGGCCCTACAAAACACAACGCCAAGGTTAATGTCTAACATTTTCCAAGCGTGTTGTACGTCTGATAAGACTTTTTAAATTTCCTGCTTCAGTAATTCATTTTTAAACGCTAAAGCTGACAATATACTGAGGTAGGCAGTCTGACAAAATACTAATTTGTAGCTAGATTTTACATTCTATACCAAATATAGACATAAAACTGTGATTAAGCTTTCACTATAAAAGTTCATTTGTTCTGAAGTTTTAAAACCACACTTGAACATTTGGTTTGTTTAATATAAAGATATTCTTAAGAAGCGATATATTTTGTACCAATAATATTAATTACTTAAAAAGGTGAACACAGAGGAGATTTGATGCTTTTGGATTTGTACAGAAACTGAATTATTCTCTCAATAAGGTATGCAAATATTATGGATGTTAGCCACAGTTTTAAGATCTTTTAAGATGCCACTAATGGCATAAAAATACATTGAAAGTGAATATCTAAGCTTTTTAAATAAATACTGGTAGAGTAGTCACAAAGAAAGTCACATAATTTCACCCTGTCACTCCTGTCAACGTCTGATCTGGCAATTACCTGCGTGGTTCTAATAACGGTGTGAATGTAAACACCACTGGACCAGCATTATTAATCTGTACCGCAGCAACAGCAATTTCCTTCAGCCTCTGTGGTTGCAAACTAAAAGACAACCAGTTGAGGAACGTAGCAGCAGTTTACAGGTAACAGCCTGAGCTGCAGCTTGAGAAAATGCAGCAACGTTCCCTAGGTATGACAGCTGTGAACAAAGTACACCACAAGATGCCTTATGGGCTATTCAAGCAATGAAGTTCACTTCAACTATTTTGAAGCATTTATTATAAAATATACATTTGTCACAAATGTATATATCAATTTTTTTTTATTTTACTTTAAACAAGTATAAAAAGGAGTCTACTCCATAATAAAGCTAAGTTGCAAGCTGGTGCAAATCATAGCCAAAACTGTTGCAGGAAAGCAACACTCTCCACTTTAATTGTAAAATACACATGTATCATGAGACTGAAGCCCGTCATTTAATTTTGACTTTAAATTATAAAGAATTAACCCTTAGAGTCTCTTTTTGGCCTAATTAGTTGATTCATTTTCAATTGAAAAATCTAACTTCAATATACTTACAGAATTAGAATTTTAACATCAGGTACCTCATGAATGAAATTAGTAGGGTGCTGGCCAGCGCAATTTAGAACAAAAAAAAAGTCAACTGTCAGATCTTCATGATCAGCTGCAACGTTGTTCATGTGCATTTGATCATTAGCAAAATAAAAATGAGGGCTTCCACAAAACCAAATACTCATTTTGTTCCTGTCACCAAAAACTAACAGCAATATCTCAGTCTTTAATGCGGTTGAATTATAGAACAAAAAGTACGTTTAAACCTGAAAACGCATCAACTTGGTCCATTGTATCTGCACTGGGTCTTTGTGAGAGCAATTTAAAACTAATAGAACCTATCTGCACTGTCTGCAAACCTATATTTCCTCTGCTTCAAATCTTTATCCACTTTTTCTCCGGATACACATGTCTCTACTTCAACATATCTTGCAAAGAATTCATGCTGTACAAATTCTGACTGAGGAAATTTAGCACCTTCTTTCCCTCACATTCAATTGCTATACAGATTCCTTAAAACAGGCTATTTGAACTTAACCTATCAAAACCTTTCAAATTTTCAAAAATCTCTAAACTTCTTCAAAGCATTTATGTTTCGAGCATCAAAAATCGCTTCCCGTTTCTCATCCACAGCATCATCTAGTGAGGCTATCACCAAATGTATTCTCAAAATCCATACTTCCACATAGAATATTCGCCTATCCAATCAACCACTTCATTATAAATGCTTAAATGTAATTTGTCTTTTAAATATTCACATTTGCTATACTTGTTTATCTAACCATCTCTAAATATTCATTAATTTTATCCTTCTGTATACCTGTTTAATGCAATACATTAAAATTATTCCAAAAAGAAAACAAGACATTAGTTTTTGTTATCTCCCCCATTTGTGCTTGCTTCTCCCCAAAACCCTTACAGTTTTCCTGTTTACTCCAAAGTTCCACTGGTCACAGTGATCCAAATAAAGAATTTAACAATGCAAAGGACTCCCAAGGATCACTTCCCATGAGTGCGACTCTGACATTTCTTAAGATTTTTGTTTGCTCTTTTGTCTAATACACCAAAGGAAGGACTGCAGAACACTTTTATTAAAGGCTGATCATTAAACATAATTCTGATGATTTGAAAACACCTAATTCAAAATTGAATTCTCTCCAAACAGCCACAACTACTATTTACAACATCTCCTGCTCTTAACAAAACAAGTAAGCCTAGGTCTCTTGAGCTTCACCGATTTTAATTTTTAAGTTCACTATTTCACTGGCTGTTGTTCCTTAGCATGGCAAAGAACCACCATTTTTTCCCCCTCTTTTATGATTCCTATTCTTAATTTGGATGTAGGAGCAAGAAAATAAAGGGCAAATTTGATGCCTTAGGGCGAGAAATTTGATATGGTGATGCCATAACCATGATTGCGTCTGCTGTGTTTTACTCGACATACTAGGAAAAGGCTGCTAAACAACTATTTCCACAAACCACATCTACACCCCATCTAATTAAAATTCTCAGACTGCATTCCCCGAATCTTGATTTCTCCCTTCCCAAGTGTTATTTACCAAATAAGCAAGCTTTTATTTTGTCCATCGTCAGCCAACACCAGGGAATATAATTAAGTTAATCATAGAATTTCACAGTAAAGATGCCATTCGACCCATGATGTCTGAATCACCTCCTAAAAGAGCTACCTAGCTAGTGCCACTCCCCAGCTCCATCCTTGTAGCCCTCCAACTTCATTTCTTTCAAATATATTTCCAGATCTCTTCTGAAACCTATGGAATCTTCCTCCATCACTCAGGCAGCACATTCCAAACCCTCAAAACTGCCTGAGTAAAGAAGTTTTAAAAGACACCATAACGGATTTTCTTTTTCTAATTCCAGCTTTTCCATTGCTGCTAATCCTTAAACTCCAACCATGAACTTAGCAGGCAGAGATCTACCACTAATGAGCCTTTCTTTAAAAATATCCAGGAGATATTGCTAATCCCTATTTGTCTTGGAGAAGGTGGTGAAGAACTGCCAACTTGAACCACTCCAGTCCATGTGCTGTAGGGATTTGCACATTACTGTTCAGGAGGGGGTTCCAGGATTTTGACCCAAATACACTGAAGGAACAGCTATAAATTTTCAAAGTCAGGATAACAAGTGGCTTTCAGGGAAACTTGTAGGTGGTGCTGCTCCCATGTATCTGCTACCCTAGTCTTTTGAGATGGAAGTGGCTGTGGGTTTGGAAGATGCTGCTGAAAGAGCCTTGGTGAATTGCTGCAGCGTCTCTTGTAGACAGTACACACTTTAAACACTCAGCACTGATGGTACAGAGGTGGATGTTTGAGAATGTGGTGCAAATCAAGCAGGCTGCTTTGTACTGGATGGTGTCAAGCTTCTCAATTGTTGTCAGAGCTGCACTCATCCAGGCAAGTAAGTAACGCATCACTTTCTTGACTTGTGCCTGGCGGATGGTGGACAGGTTTTTGGAAGTCAAGTGATTACTGGCTCACTGCAGGATTCCTAGCCTAACCTCTAAGCGGTTCTTACAGCCACTGTATTTACAAGGCTCCTCCAGTTCAGTTTCTGGAAAATGGTAACCCCCAGGATGTAGACAGTGGGGGATTTGGTGCGGGTAAAACCAATGAATTGATTAGATCAATTAGATTATTATCGATTAGATTGATACATCGATTAGATTATTTCTTGCTGGAGATGGAAATGGCCTACCATTTATCTGGCACAAACATTAACTGCCACTTTTCAGCCCAAAATTGAATACTGATTGAACTGATCCATTGCTTTTGGAATCGCTTAGCTCTGCCTATCACTTGCTGCTTTTGCCGTTTGGCATGCAAGTAACCCTGTCTTGCAGCTTCACCAGCATGTCATCTCATTGTTAGATATCTCTGGTGCTACTCTTGGCATGCTGGCTGGCAGTCTTCATTGAAAAAAGGTTGATCCCATAGCTTAATGAGAATAGTAGATTGGGGAAATGCCAGGCCATGAGTTTGCAGATTGTTTTAGAGTGCATTTCTGCTGCTGATGATGGTCAATGCAACTCTTATTCGTTTGGTACAATTTCAAAGCAGAAGGACTGGATGAATAAAACATTGTTATAAATTTCCTTTTCATCTTTTGTCATCAACCCAACACAGGCTGAAATACAGAAACGTTCTTCTTCACTGGCTCTATGATCCTGCAGGAAATCAGGCTTGGCCTTTAACTACCAAACCATACCCAAAGATGAACAATCTCACTTTTGGGTACACCATAAATAATGGCTGATGGTAAACAGGAAGCATCACAAGAATATATGAGGAAGGTTGAGGTTTGGATTCCACCAGGGCTGTTCAGCACCTGAACTCATTGCAGCCTTGGTTCAAACATGTACAAGAGCTGAATTCCAGAAGTGAGGCAAGTGTGACTGCCCTTGACATCAAGGTCACACTTGACAGAGTGTGGTATCAAGGGGTGCCAGCGATACACTTTCTTTCTCCTTTTTAAAATTTTGAAATTCAGACATCTACTTAAAAGGTTAATAAGGTAGCTGACTGAGAAACAATTATCAGTCCTGGAGCCTGATGAGGGCCTCAATAGGTATGATTACAAATAAAGTTTAACTAGTGACAGTCATCTGACCTCACCTCAGTTGTATTTAAGAAATGACCTATTGAATGTGCGTGACCACGAAGGAGAGATCACATCAGCACAAGAGACCACATCTGAAAGTGACAGGCAGCCAGAGTGAGTATAGACTGCGGGAATTATGGAGGCAGTGTGGGAAGATGTTGCAGAAGGGAAGTGGTGCTTTTTTGGTTCGTAGCTTGTAAAGATCTTTTTGCATGATAAACTGAGGCCCAGGATTTAGGGCCCAGCACAAAAGAAAGAGTGACATCACAGGAAAACTGTAAGTTCACTGGTTGGTAATAGCCACTCTTTATAGGTTACTTTCAGATTGAAGGTAAAGAGGGGAATATTGACGTTACAAACTAAAAGACCAGTAGGAAATTGTTAAAAACCAAATTAAGAACTAAGTAAACAAAACAGAGATGCAGAGCCAGATGATATGTTGCACCTGCATGATGTGGGAGTTGGTGGACCATACTGTGGTTTGTAGTCACCACATCTGCAACATGTATTGGTTGCTTGAGGAACGCAGGCTCTGAGTTGATGAGCTGGTGTTTGAGCTTCAAACACTGCGACAACATCAAGGAGGGGGAAGAGTTACATGAACTCTGTATTTCAGGATGCAGTCATACCTTTTAGATTAACTACCTCAAATTCAGTCAGTGATCAGAGACAGCAGGGTGTGACTATAACTGAGGCAGGTAGAGGGATCCAGGAGGTCGTGCTGAAGGTCCCTTAGCCCTTGATCTTGTTTAACAGGTTTGAGTTTCTTATTATCTATGTGAATGAGTGTGGAGGCAAAAGGGAGGATGAGCAAACTGACCATAGCACCATGATAAAGGAAGCCATTCAAGAGGGGGGAGAAAAGATGAGGATAGTATATTCCAGGAACAAACACTATTCTCTGTGGATAGGATTGAAATTCCTGGCTGGTACCAGGATTCAGGATACCTCACCTGGGCTGCAGCAGAACTTAGTAGGACTGGAAAGATCCAGTTGTCAAGGTCCATGCAGGGAGATACTGCAGAGGGAGTATGAACAAAACTAAAATGCAGAACCAAAAAGATGGTAATCTCTTGATTACAACTTCAGCATGAGCTGATTAGCACAGAGTCAACAAAATTAAAGAGGTAACCTCGTGGTCCAAAGATTCGTGTGGCAAAAGTATGTTTGAATAATATGGGAAAACATGAAATGGCTCATTTTGGCAGGAAAATCAAAAAGTAGTATATTATTAAGATGGAGAGAGATTGCAAAGCTCTGAGATGCAGAGGCATCCGGATGGCAGAGTGCATGAATCACAAAAGTTTAGAATACAGGTCGAGCAAATAATTAGGGAAGCTAATAGAAAGATAGCATTTAGCACAAGGGAAACTGAATAGAATATTTTCTGATGAAGGGTTTAGGCCCGAAACGTCAAGTTTTCCTGCTCCTATGATGCTGCTTGACTTGGTGTGTTCATCCAGCCCCATGCTTGTTATCTTGGATTCTCCAGCATCTGCAGTACCTTTTATCTCAGAATATTATGAATGTTATGTTTCAATTATGTGGGGCACTGGTAAGGCCACATCTGAAGTACTGTGTACAGCACTGGTCTCCTTATTTAAGGAATAATAGAAGTGTGTTGGAATTAGTTCAGAAGTGGTTTAACAGATTACCACCTAGACTGGACTGTCTTATGAAGAAAGTTTGGACAGGCTAGGCTTGTGTCAGAGAGTGGGCGGGGGGGCCAGAGAGAGGGGAGGGGGGCTGAAAGAAAAGTTTAAGTGAAGTTTAATATGAACATTGGAGACTTTTAAATCATTTCCTAGAAATCACATGATTGATAATAATTGCTTACTTTGCTGTAAACCCTGGCTGGAGCTTTTTTGAACAGTGATTGGTTTAGAGAAGTTTGTGGTTTCTGGGTGATTTGGAAATAAGTCTGCTAAGAACATGTGGAGTTTGAGGGACAGCTTAACAGCCAGTTGCACTGGAGGGTCATCTGCTCAGAACCAGATGAACAGGAGGAAAGCTTGCGAAGAACAAGCTGCCCAGCTGGTTTCTCTCATTTCTGAAAAAGAAACACTTCAAAACAATTCAGAGTGAAAGCCATTTGCTTTTTTGAAAGACTGACTGGAGAAACATCTCAAGATTGTACTTCCTGAGCAAATTTTATCCATAAGATTTCACAGACAACAGTCCATGATTCGTGATTTGACGACACATGCTAGAAAACACAAAGAGACTGCAGAACATCCTCTGCTTTATCATTTTGCCTTCAAGAATAACTCACTGGCATAAAGTTTTTTTTTCTTGTTTCATAAAGCCAATCTCTGGAGAGAATCTTTTTTCTTCCCTTTTCCTGAAGCATTTTTGTTTGAGATATTGATCGGGGTAACATTTTTACTTCTATATATCTGACTGTATGTTAACCAATTATTCTATCTTTACGTAATTGGGTTTATTTTCCAATAAACTTATAATTGTATTTCTTAAGAAACCTGTTTGATAAAGTATTTAATTGGCCATATTGGTAACTGAAGGAAGGACTCTAGCCTTGGTCGCCACAGTGGTAGAAATTACATCAGATTCCCAATAGAAACACTGTAGATGGTGGCAAGCCTTAAGAATCAGCTATGCACCACTTGTCAGAATCATCAAAATCCACCATTCCATAAGACCATAGCAAAGCTAGGTCATTTAAGTCTGTTCCATCATTTAACGAGATTGTTGATGATCTGATACTCAACTCCACTTTTCCTTATAACCCTCAATCCCTTTACTGATTAAAAATTGGTCCACCTCAGCTTTGAATATACTTAATGACACAGCCTCAACAGCCCTCTGCAATAAAGAATTCCACAGACTCACAACCCTCAGAGAAGAAATCCCTCCTTATGTCTCTCATGAATGAATTCCAAATAATTTCAATTCATGAAGCCATGCTGGGTCTGTTTGATCATGTTTATTTCTAAGATCCACACAGTGGTTGGCTTTCAATTCCCCCCTGAAATTGCCAAGTAAGCCATTCAATTGTACCAATCTTTACAAAGTTGGTCTTCGAGAGCAACCAGACATGGGCAATAAATGCCAGCAATGGCAACATCCCACATCTGAATTTGAGAAAAAAAGCTCTGCTATTACATTTTCCCAACAATGTTAAGCAACATGCCCTGATTTTTGTCTCCTTTGCCTCTTAAATAAAGGTGTTACACACTGGTAGTTTTCTAATCCTTTAGAACGTTTTCAGTTTCTAAAGATTCTTGGAAGATTACTACCAGTACATCCACTATCTCTGTAGCTACTTCCTTTAATAACTGATGGTGAGCCCATCCTGCCCAGGGAACTAAATAAAATCCAAAAGAACTGCGGATGCTGTAAATCAGGAACAAAAACAAAGTTGCTGGAAAAGCTCAGCAGGTCTGGCAGCATCTGTGAAGGAGAAAACAGAGTTAACGTTTCGGGTCCGGGTCGGCTTCCTGAGAACCGTTTTGTGCCCAGGGAACTCATCGGTCTTTGGCCCCATTTGTTTTCCTAGCACTTCTTTCTTCCCTATTGATAGTTTTGGATTTATTTCCTCTCTTCTTTTTGCCCCATGAATATTTAGTAATTTTGGTATGCTATTTGGGTCTTCTACTGTGAAGACTAATGCAAGTAATTCACTCAACTGCCACTTCCTGGTTCCTCATTATTTCCCCAGCCCCATTCATTAAGAGGCCCACGTTAACTCTGGCTTCTCTCTTCTTAGATATTTAAAGAAACTTTTGCGATCCATCTTGCTATTACTCACAAGTTTCCCTTAAAGTTTCTTTCCTTTCTCTTTGGTCATCTTTTGTTGGTTTAAAAAAAGCTTTCCCAATTCTTTGCCTTACTACTAAATTTTGGCACATTGTATTTTTTTTGCTGCTTTCAGTCTGATGTTATTTTTAAACGTTTCTGGATAATCATGGCTGATGTTCAAAGACTCACTTCAGTGCAAAGAGACCATTCAGTCCATTGAGTCTGCACCAACCCTCCAAAGAGCATCTCACCCAGACCCAGATCCAGCCCCCTACCTGTTCTTGTAACCTTGCATTTCCCTCAGTTCATCTACCTAGCCTGCACATCCCTAGACACTATGGGCCATTTAGCATGACCAAACCACCTAACCTGCACATCTTTGGACTATAGGAGGAAACCCACACTAACACAGGGTGAATGTGAAAACTCCACACAGACAGTCGCCTGAGGGTTGTGAGGCAGCAATGTTAATTAATGAGCTACCGTGCCATTTATCCCCTTCCTAGAATCTTCCTTCCTCGCTGGAATGTCTTTCCTATGAGCCAAAAAATATGTTCTTAAACATCCGCCATTGTTCCTCAACTGCCTTTGCTGCTAAACTCCTTCCCCAGTCCACTCCAGTCAGCTTTGCCCTCATTCCTTTGAAATTAGCCTTATTTAAGCTTAGCACAGTTGTTTCTGACCCAAGTTCCTCCCTCTCAAGCTGATTGCTGAATTCTACCATATTATGGTTACTGTTTCCAAGGGGATCTTTTATTTAGTTATTAAATCTGCCTCATTACACATCACCAGATTCAAAATACCTGACAACAGATCTTTGGTTGAATTCACCACGAACTGTTCTAGAAAACTGTCCCAAATACACTCTGTTAATTCTTCCTCATGGCTTCATCTGCCATTCTGACTATCCAAATCCACAAAAAATAAAGTCACCCATGATTAAAGGTACTGCATTTGTTACATGCCCTAATCATCTCCTGTTTCATTCTGTCCCACTGCATAGCTACTGTTAGGGGGCCTACATTCGAATCGCGCTAGTGTCTTCTTTTCCTTTTTATTTCCACCCATATGTACTTTCCAGCTTCAGATTTAACACAGTTCCTCGCTATCATACTTATTCCATCCCAACAATGCTACCCTACCACCTTTCCCTGCCTTTCACAAGGTCACATATCCTTAGTCCCCAACTTTGAGCTCTGTAACCATGTTTGCAGGATGGCTATAATATCACACTGTTTACCTTATTTGTGTTGATAATTCATTTATTTTGTTCTGAATGCTATGCACATAGAAGTAAAGACCCACTAATTTTCCCTTTTACCATTTGGTACTTGGGGCAAATTGAAACAGCCGTTTCAAAAACTGGTCAAGTAGCAATCTGACATGGTATCAAACACCTCGATCATTATCCTTAGTTATGTCTTGACCCAACAGCAAGACAGTTCCACCAGTGGTGACAGTGCAGTGGAATGCACTTGAGAGACAGTGTCCCCGGAAATCCTCAACACTGACTCTCAATCCCATGAAGTTTTACAGCATCAGGTCACTCAGGCAAAGAAACCTCAAGCTGATAACCACTAAAAATCTTCAACTGAAGAATCAGTACTTCTTTGTGTGGGAAGACATAGTTTTACAACATAGAAAGCAGTTCAAAAACAGATGTTGCTGAAAAACCTCAGCAGGTCTGGCAGCATCTGTGGAAAGAAAATCAGAGTTAACGTTTCGGGTCCAGTGACCCTCCCTCAGAACTTGTAGATAGTAGGATGGGTGGATAAGTTTGAAGAACCCCAGTTCTGAGGAAGGGTCACTGGACCCGAAACGTTAACTCTGATTTTCTCTCCACAGATGCTGCCAGACCTACTGAGTTTTTCCAGCAGCTTCTGTTTTTGTTTCTGATTTAAGCATCCGCAGCTCTTTGGCCCAGCATGTTCATGGACTCTAGACCCTTCATCCAACAATTTACCCATAGCCTTGTATCTACAGCACAACAGAAATGTGGAGGTTGTTTAGGGAGCAGTTGCTACAAATACTGGATAGGTTTGTCCCACTGAGGCAAGGAAGGGATGGTAAGGTGAAGGAACCTTGGATGACAAGACATGTGGAACATCTAATCAAGAGGAAGAAGGAAGCTTACTTAAGGTTGAAGAAGCAAGGATCGGACAGGGCCCTAGAGGTCGACAAGGTAGCCAGGAAGGAACTGAAGAATGGAGTTACGAGAGCCAGATGGGGGTTTCAGAAAACCTTGGCGGGTAGGATTAAGGAAAACCCCAAGGCATTCTATGCCTATGTGAGGAACAAGAGGATGGCCAGAGTGAGGGTAGGCCCAATCAGGGATAGTGGAGGGAACTTGTGCATGGAGTCAGAGGTGGTAAGGGAGGTCCTTAATGAATACTTTGCTTCATTATTCACCAATGAGAGGGACCTTGACGTTTGTGAGGAGAGCATGAAACAGGCAGATATGCTCGATGTTAGGAAAGAGGATGTGCTAGAAATTTTGAAAAACATGAGGGATAGATAAGTCCCCTGGGCCAGACAGGATATACCCATGGTTGCTACGGAAAGCGAAGGAAGAGATTGCTGCCCCTTTGGCGATGATCTTTGCGCCCTCACTGTCCACTGGAGTAGTATCAGATGATTGGAAGGTGGCAAATGTCATTCCCTTGTTCAAGAAAAGGAATAGGGATAATCCTGGGAATTACAGACCAGTCAGTCTTACTTCTGTGGTGGCAAAATTATTAGAGAAGATTCTGAGAGATAGTATTTATGATTATTTGGAAAGGCACAGTTTGATTAGAAATAGTCAGCATGGCTTTGTGAGGGGTAGGTCATGCCTCACAAGCCTGATTGAATTTGTTGAGGATGTGACAAAACACATTGATGAAGGCAAAGCAGTGAATGTGGCATATATGGATTTTAGCAAAGCATTTGATAAGGCTCCACATGGTAGGCTCATTCAGAAAGTAAGGAGGCATGGGATTCAGGGAAATTTGGCTGTCTGGAAACAAAACTGGCTGTCCAGTAGAAGACAGAGGGTGGCAGTAGATGGAAAGTATTCAGCCTAGAGCTCAGTGACCAGTGGTGTTCCGCAGGGATCTGTTTGGGACCTCTGTTCCTTGTGATCTTTATAAATGGCTTGGATGAGGAAGTGGAAGGGTGGGTTAGTAAGTCTGTCGATGACAAAGGTTGGTGGAATTGTGGATAGTGTGGAGAGCTGTTGCAGGTTGCAACGGGACATTGATAGGATGCAGAGATGGGCAAAGAAGTGGCAGATGGAATTCAACCCAGAAAAGTGTGAAGTGATTCATTTTGGAAGTCGAATTTGAATGGAGAATACAGGGTTAATAGCAGGATTCTTGGTGGTGTGGAGGAACAGAGGGATCTTGGGGTCCATGTCCATAGATCCTTCAAAGTTGCGACCCAAGTTGATAGGGTTGTTAAGAAGGCATATGGTGTGTTGGCTTTCATTGGCAGGGGTACTGAGTTCAAGAGCCGTGAGGTTATGCTGCAGCTCAATAAAACCCTGGTTAGGCCAAACTTGAAATACTGTGTTCAGTTCTGGTCACCGCATTACAGGAAAGATGTGGAAGCTATAGAGAGGGTGCAAAAGAGATTTACCAGGATGCTGCCTGGACTGGAGGGCAGGTCTTATGAGGAAAGGTTGAGACAGCTAGGGCTTTTTTTTATTGGAGCGAAGAAGGATGACAGGTGACTTGATAGAGGTGTACAAGATGATGAGAGGCATAGATAGAGTGGATAGTCAAGAGACTTTTTCCCCAGGGTGGAAATGGCTATTACAAGGGGGCATAATTTTAAGGTGATTGGAGGAAGGAAAAGGGGAGACGTCACAGGTAGGTTTTTCACACAGAGTGGTGGGAATGTGGAATGTGCTGCCGGCAGTGGTAGTGGAGTCAGATACTTTACAGACTTTTCAGTGACTCTTGGATAGGCACATGGAGGAGAGTAAAATGTAGGGTATGCAGAGTGGTTTGATCTTAGCAGGATAACAGGTCAGCACAACATCGTGGGCCAAAGGGCCTGCACTGTGCTGTACTGTTCTGTATTCTATGTTCAAGTGATCATCTCAATACTGTGACGGCTCCTGCCTCTACCAGGCACTAAGTTCCTGGTTACCCTCCAGGTGAAATAAAAACTTTCTTAAATCTTCTCTAAACCACCTGCCCTTGACTTTAAATCTGTGTCCACTGGTTATTGATCCCTCCACTAAAGGGAAAATATTATTTCCTATCTATGCCCCTTATAATCCTATACATCCTGTTCAGCTCCTCCCTCAGCCTCTGTACTGTCAAGGAAACAACCCCAGCCGATTTTCTCTACACCCTCTCTGAACAATCACGTCCTTCCTGTCATGTGGCAACCAGGACTGCACACAGTACTCCAGCTGCAGCTCCATCGTAACCTTCCTGTCCTTCCATTCAATGCCTCAACTTATAAAGGGAAGCATTCCATACACTTATTTAAGCTCCTTATCCACCTGTCCTATTATCTTCAAAACAGCAGGCAGGACCTTCAAATATAGCAATTTCTGGATTACGCCCTGAGTAATGAGTAATGAAACAGGAGGATGAGACCATGAGACCATAAGACAGAGGAGCAGAAATTAGGCCATTCAGCCCATCGTGTCTGCTCTGCCATTCAATCATGGCTGATACGTTCTTCAAACCCATTCTCCTGCTTTCTCCCCGTAACCCTTGATCCTCTTGATAATCAAGAACCTACCTATCTCAGTCTTAAACGTACTCAATGAACTGGCCTCCACAGGCTTCTGTGGCAGTGAATTCCATAGATTCAAAACTCTGGCTGACGAAGTTTCTCCTGATCTCCGTTCTAATAGTCTTCCCTTTACTCTAAGGCTGTGCCCTTGGGTCTTAGTCTCTCCTACCAACGGAAGCATCTTCCCAACATCCACTCTGTTCAGGCCATTCAGTATTTTGTAAGTTTCAATTAGATCCCCCCTCATCCTTCTAAACTCCAATGAGTATAGTCCCAGAGTCCTCAACCGTTCCTCATATGTTAAGCTTCTCATTCCTGGGACCATTCTCATGAACCTCCTCTGAACCCACTCCAGGGCCAGTACATCCTTCCTGAGATATGGGGCCCAAAACTTCACACAACACTCCAAATGTAGCCTGACCAGAGCCTTATAAAGCCTCAGTAGTACATCCCTACTTTTATATTCAAGACCTCTCAAAATAAATGCCAACATTGCATTTGCCTTCCTGACTACTGACTCAACCTGCAAGTTTACCTTGAGAAAATCCTGGACTAGAACTGCCAAGTCTCTTTGCACTTCAGGCTTCTGAATTTTCTCCCCATTTAGAAAATAGTCCATGCTTTTATTCTTCTTACCAAAGGGTATGACCTCTCACTTTCCGACATTGTATTCCAGCTGCTATTTCTTTGCCCACTCTCCTAACCTGTCCAAATCCATCGGCAGCCTCCCTGCCTCCTCAATACTACCTGTCCCTCCACCTATCTTTGTATGGTCTGCAAACTTAGCCAGAGTGCCCACAGTTCCTTCATCTAGATCATTAATGTATGAAGTGAAAAGTTGTGGTCCCAGCACTGACCCTTGCGGAAGACAAGAGACAGATGACTGCTTCTAGAAAGATGATGCAGGAATGAGGTCTTCCAATTGTGAGGAAATCAGGATAGAGTCTGGGCTGGATGGCACCTGCAAACACTGGACATGTTGCAGAACACATCTGGAATTGAGCTACCTGTGGGACATTTTGCTAGTTCTATTGGCAGAGCTTTAATTTAACTTGGCAGGGGTGTGGGAATGAAGTGAAAACAGTGGAGAAAAATACCAGAGCTCAAAATATTTGGAGACACAGCTGGTACCTAGCATAGAGAACAACATATTGATAGGTAAAGTCTTGGTAAGGGAGAAAGAAATTAAGTCTAAATTAGGGTTACTGCGCATGTATGTGAATGCAAGAGTATAGTAAATAATATTGGGGAGTGCAGATTGTCATGTGCAAATATGATAACGTGGCGATGAGAGGTCTGGCTCAAGGAACAGCAAGATTGGGTATTAAGTATTCCTCAGTTTAAGGTGCTCAGGAAAGACAGGAAAGGGAGGAAGGACAGAAGAATGATGCATACTGTTTAAGGAAGGCAAAGCAGTTTGAAGAGCGAGGGGCAAGTGTTTCTGGGATTGCATGCTGTAGTTTCCTAAAGCAATGTATGTTCGCAAATAAAGGATGCACATTTGGACCCATGTTTGGAAATGAGGTGGACCAAACAGATGATGTGCCGGTGAACGAACATTTAGGAGAGAGTGATCATTGTATCTCCCAAGTGCATGCTACTGCACTGCCACGCCAGTGGAACTGTCTTGCCGTTGGGTCAGGACATAACCAAGAATAATGATGGAGGTGTTTGATATGACGTCAGATGACGGGGCAGAAAGACCAGAGCAAGAAAAATCAATTTGGGGACTGGTGACTTCAACGGGGTAAGGACAGAACTGGACAGGATTGAGTGGAATGAGAGGTTGGTATGATAACTGCAGCTCAGTTGACAATGGTGACTCAGTGGTTAGTACTGCTGTCTCAAAGCGCCAGGGAGCCGGGTTCGATTCCACCCTCGGGCGACTGCCTGTGTGGAATTTTCACATTCTCCCTGAGTCTGCGTGGGTTTCCTCCGGGTGCTCCGGTTTCCTCCCATAGTCCAAAGATGTGCAGGTTAGGTAAGTTGACTATGCTAAATTGCCCATTGTGTCTAGGTAGGAAATGCCAGGATAGGTTAGAGGGTGGGTCTGGGTGGGATGCTCTTCGGACGGGCGGTGTGGACTCGATGGGCTGAATGGCCTGCTTCTATACTGTAGGAATTCAATGAACAATGGGTTATTCTCCAAGAGGAAATGGCTCAGGTACGGTCAAAGCATATTGCCTCAAATAGAGAAAGTAGGGCAAACAAATCCAGGGCTCCCTGGATGACGAAGGAGATAGTAGGAAAAACGTTGATAGACAACATTAATTAGGGGGCACAATTCTAAAGGGAGTGAAGGAGCAGAGGAACCTGGGTGTTTATGCACAAATTACTGAAGCTGGCAGGACAGGTTGAGAGTGTAATTCATGAAACAAAGTATCCTCAGCTTTATTAGTCAGAGTATGAATGTACAAGAGCAAGAAGGTTATAGTGAACTTGTATAAAATGCTTATTAAAAACCTCAACTGAAGTATTGTGTACAGTTCTGGGCACCACATTATAGAAAAGATCCGAACACACTTGGAGAAAGTGCAAAAGCAATTTACAAGGATGGTTCCAGGGATGAGAAATTTCAGTTCAGAGGAGGGATTGGATAAGTTAGGATTGCTTCCCTTGTAGAGAAGGTGGCTGAGAGGAGATCTGAGAGAAATTCTGAAGAGGCTGAATGGAGCAGATAGAGAAGATCTGTTTTCACTCACAAAAAGATCAAGAATTAGATAGGTTTAAAGTGATTTGCAAAAGAAGCAAAGGAGGCAAGAAAAAGCTTCTTCACACACAGCGAGTAGATAGGATATGGAATGCACTGCCTGGGAGAGTGTGATGGAGACAGACTCACTTGGGCATTGGATCATCATTTGGTTAGAAATAATGCGCAAAGATATGGGGGGGGGGGTGGGGTGGGGACGGGGACGGTAAAGCAGGAGATAAGGCAGTAGGTAGTGATGCTCATTTGAAAAGCTGGTGTACACACTGTGGCTAAATGCAATGTAAAATCTCTGATTCTGCGACCCACACACTAAAGGTGCCGAGGATAGCAAGAGCACAGAATTTACTCTTAGTGGGGGACCAAAAGCCCTTTACCAAGAGTGCTGGTAGCACCATTATTAAAAGAACTGGCCAAGATATCTGCCAGGCTAGGCATGCAGTGGATGCAAAAACCAATACAAGGGGAAAATCTACTTGATCTCACCCTCACCAAACTACTGAGTGCCACTGCATCTTCTGCAATTTTATGGAAAGAAAATAATGTCTTCAGTGTGAGGATATTCATAACCATGTTATGTAGTCCAATGACTGTGCTAAATGGGATAGATTCAGTACAGATCTGAGCTCAAAACTCAGCAGTGAGGCACTGACAGCCATCAGCAACAACCTGTAATTATATGGCCCAAAATATCCGTCACTGTACTATTACATCAGGCAGAGGATCAACTGTGGTTCAATAAGGAATGTAACATTCCAGGAACAGCACCTGGTAGTATACTGAAAAATGAGGTGCCAAACTGGGAAAGCTGCAACAGTGGTCTAAACATGTTCTAAACAGCGGAAGCAGTAGGCAATGGACAGAGCCAAGCAATCCCACAATTAGCAGATTATTTCAAAGCTCTGCAGTCCTGCCAGTCATGAATGGTGGGGTCAGTGAGACTAACATGAGGAGCACGCTCCACAAATGCCCCCAGTTTCAACAAAAGGCACTGGGTGCAGCAAAGGCTAGGAGTCCTGACAACATGTGTGCTGTTGTGTTCCAGAACTAATCACACCAGTTGTTCCAATACGGCTACAACATTGGCACCTAGCCAACAATGTGGAAGACTGCATAATTACATCTTGTATACAAGGAGCCAGACAAATCCAATCCAGCCAATTACTGTTCAACCTACTCTCAATCATCAGCATGGTGACAAAGTTGTCAGTGACACTGCTATCAAGTGGTGATAGAAACTCTCAGTGATACTACTGCCAAATAGTAGTCCTCGGAAATAATGTGCTCACCGACACCCAGTTTGGATTCCCCAGAAGCAGTGGGCTCAAGATCTCTCTACAGTCTCGGTCTAAAGATAAACATTTGCGTGGAAATTCAGAAGTGAGGTGAGAATTACTGCCCTTAACATGGTGGCAGCATTTGGTGAAGTGTGGCATCAACAGGCACTTAGGAAAGCTCTCATCCGGTTACAGTCATACTAAGCACAAAGATTGTGGTTGTTGGAGGTTAACCATCTCAGCCCTAGATCATCTCTGCAAGAGTTCCGCAGGTAGTATCCCTCAGCTTTATCAAGGACCTTCCCTCAATCAAAATATGAGAGGTAGTGATGTTTGTTGATAGTTGCATACCGTTCAGTGCCATCAGTCATTCCTTAGATACTGGAACAATCAATACTTCTATACAAGTACAGCTGCACAACGTTCAGTCTTGCATTAATAAGGAGTATGCGACATTTGTGCCACACAAGTGTCAAGCAATGAATGTCGCCAATATGAGAATCTAAGCATCTCCCCTTGACTTTCAACCTCTTTACTGATATCCACTGTGGCTACAAGCAGAGGTCAGACGCTGGTAATTCTGTGGTAGCTAACTCAACTCCTGACTCATCAAAGCCTGTTCAGCATCTACAAGGCACAAGTCAAGAGAGTGATACAATACTCTTAACTTTCCTGAGAGAATGCAGCTTCAACAACACTTAAGAATCCAGGACAAATCAGCCCACTTGATCACCACTAATTCGTCACCTTACAGAGCGGCATCCCTCAACCCCAGGTGCATAATAGCAGTCTCTTGCAAATGTGTACCATTTACAATATGCACGTCAATACTTGCTAAGCCTTCTTTGACAGCACCTTCTGAACAGGTAACCTTTGCCACCTGGAAGAAAAGCAGCAGCAGACACATTGGAATACCATCATCTACAAGTTCCCATCCTAGTGACGCATCATCCTAACATGTATTTGTATTACTTTTCCTTCACTGTTTCTAGTTCAAGGACCTAGAACTTCCTTTCGAACAGCAATGTGCTTGTACTTATATGGCATGGTCAGTAACTGTTCAAGAAGGCAGCTTACTTTTTAACGGCAACAAAAGTGGGCTTCATCAGCAATAAACACATTCTGAGCAAATGAAAAGACAGGTAGCTGATTCTAGGCTTGCCTTCATCATTACAGTTGAAATCAACTCTCACACTTATGGAGCAGTATTACAGCAATGTCACAATTAAGGCCACAGATTTGAAAGCATGCAAATGTACAACCGTTAGAAACAAAATGATTTCATTGAAAATAACATTCTATCACAGCTATGTGGTATCTGTCCCAAGTATCATCTATATTTCAGTTACAGTAATATGTGAACCCATATAAACCTCCAGTTTCACTTGGGCTGCTCTTGTTGACAAAGTGTTAAAAAAGGCTTTTGCCATTATAACAGCATAAAGCTAACACCTCAAAGTGTTATCTGCTCAGTCCTTTTAGCAAATTTATTAACACTATTAGTTAGATTACTCCACCTTTTCCATGGTGTGAACCGGTATCAATTATTTAGCCGATTCTATTCTATGTTAATAAAATACCTGATTAAACATGTACTGAAGTGTCACTTTGCGCCACACAGTACACTGACACTATTTATTTTAGTTGAAGTAAATGCTACAGTCAGAAGCTGGTGCAAGATTGTGATGACAGAAGTTGTGAAAAAAGAAAAATGTACGCACTAGTAGAAGTCCTTTTATTTGTGCGGAAGTAGGGCAGTAGAAATATAATAGACAGTAATTCATTCGTACATCACAGCTATAATATTACATATCTAGCATATTAAAATCTGCTTGCAATTTTTAAAAATGGTTAGCCCAGGATCTTGTACAACTGAGAGCCATAGGCACAAGAGAAACAACCAATAGCCAAATTAAATGTGGAATAAACCCAGCTACAGATAATGGAAATATTAGGGAGAAGCAAAACTGTAAGTAATTCGGTCCCTTACAGTATGCAAGGTTGAGAGATGTACAAGATAATGAGATGAGGGGCATTGACAGGGTGAATAAGAAGTGACCTTTTTCCATTAGTAGAGGCATCAATAAGACAACAGGTAAAAGGCTAAGTGGAGAGTGATAAGAATTTTTTTTTTAGCCCAGAGGGTATCGGGAGACTGGAACTCACTGCCTGAAAGGATGGTTGAGTCAAAAAGTCTCATGGCCTAAAATGCTATGGTCAAAAGCTGAAAAAAAGGATTAGGGTAGTCAGATTCTTGTTGACCAGCATAGACACAATGGGCCAAATGGCCTCCTTCTGTGCTGTAAATTTAAGTACACTGCTGTTAATACAACAACAATCTACAAAACAGAAAAGGCCATTGAACCGTAATGCAATTAACAATCATATATTTCAGTGACCTTGGTCAGTAAATAATCATCAGCCAAGACTCGAGTACTCTCCACTTTTTTTATAAATAGTGCTGCGAGATATTCTGCAGCCAGTGGTAGCCAAATGCAATTTTAAAACAAGATCCTATGATGGCACCTTCAACATTGAAACCTCTGTACTGAGACAGCCCCAATCTGCAACCATCTCAGAGGCAGGAGTGCTATCACTGAGACGACATAACATTTGAAATTTTACCAAAATGTTTCAACTAAATTCAATACAAGAAAGTCCTAAATATATTCAAACTTTGAAAAAAAACTTTGATCTACTTAAATCAGTCCTACTGCACCACCTTATTAAGTATATTTAAAAATTACCAGCGGGTTAAACAAACACAAGTTCCAATAGTCTTGACTGCATGTATCCTTTAGTGCACAAAATTCATTCAAAATATAACTGGTAGAAGCTTGAAGTGTTTATCATCCAAAATTTCCAAATGTATTTTTCTTTATTTAAAACCTGAATTCAGTGTCAGAAGCCAGCTGTAAAATCAGTCTTTTGAATTCTCCATTGAAAAACCATGGCTGAACCTTGTCAGACACCTCTTAATTATAGATTAATTTTGGATCTAACGTTATTTAATGCTTGGAAGGCTGTTATTTTTCCCATTGTCTCTGACCTTATCCACATCCTGGGGGAGATCAGGAGGGAATAATAACTAGTTGAAACTACAAATAAGTAGTAACAGTAAAAAAAATTATACACAAAGAAATGTGTTTTTTGTCAATATACAAAACACAGCCCCTTGTTAATTCAGTTACAAATTAGATTTCCACCTGCATCAAATATAGCACGTCAAAGCTGGTACATTTTCTATGACTGATGCATGATAAGAATACATCATGGTGGAAGTCATCTATAATGTGTGCAAGTTTATAATAACATACATGTCTGAATACTGATATGCTTAGTGTCGACTAAACACCAACTCAGCTATGTATTCATCTCATCTAGGATGTTGACAGCTTTTGCATCAACCACTAACCATGGAAATGAACTGTTGTTGTTTCACAATTCTCCATGCATAGCTATTTCACCTATTCTGTTTAATATTGTAAAGTATCCATTTAATTGTTAACTGGTAATGTAAAATATTCCATAAATTAAAGATACCTCTTACAGTACTGACTCAGTGACAGATTAGAAATTGTGATTCAAAAATCTATATTATTTATTGCAATGTTACATCTATTGCTACCACAGCTGATCAGCAATTCTACAAGTAGTATAAATGGCATGCAATTGTAATAATGCCACAGAGTTTGCTTCTTGGAATCTATGATCTTTACTTTGTTCACTTTTGTAGGGTAGCATGCATTGATAGTGAAAACACTGACTTACGATGATTTATGATAATTCCAGTTCATGTTTTACATTTTCCATACTTTTTTTATTGCTGCCAATTTTGATTATTTTCTTGCTAATAAGTATGATTCCCGATACAATTATCACTGTTCTGTACATCTTGAAGAATTTAATGGGCAAGATGCAATTGGAACCTAAACGTAACAATTACTTCAAATGCAACAAATCTCGGTGTCTCAAAACAAATGCACTGCAACCACAATTGTTTTAATACAAAGCATCTTAAAATTAATTGAAATCACGATGAAATGTAGTTTTATAAACCAAACACATCTCCCCCATTATTTAACTATATGAACCTGTAACATAAACAAAATTTAAAAGCGATTTTAGTTCTAGACTAGATGATCTAAATACAAACCATTTTCACAGACAATTATTACTAGGTATAAGTCAACATCAAAACCGCCATTTAGTTAAGCAAATCAAAAATCGGAAAAACAGGCTGGCTTAATGTCAGCTGAATGTAAACTACTTCTGCTGTCCCTCGTTCAATGATGAGCTGAGGCAACCTGTTATAGGAGGTGTTAATTGGCAAATGCTGTACAAGTCGGGAGCATGTTCCCTGTCGTCCTAGCCCAGCAAGGCTAGGTCATTAAACTGGAAATGAATTATTTCAGGCATCCTTAACCCCTTAAATGCTCAGTTTGTTTTCTACCACAAAGCTGAGAAACCAAATACACTTTTAAATTTTATACGGACCATTAGATGGAATTTTTAAATAAAGGAAAAAAAAGCCACGATATAATTGAGGTATTTCTGGAAGAGGTTGAGATAGGAATGATGGCAAAAAATCTCCTTTAATAAATTACAATCTCTTGACGTCAAAATGTAAACAGTATTTAGATTGCTCCCCATTAGAAAATGGGATGGGTTAGGATACACAAAAAAAATTGTAACCAAGGCATAGTATGACTGCCAATAGTACGGTATCTTACTTTAACAAATTTTTCGACCACTACCTTCCCATTACATTTTCAGAATTTTTGCTCAGAATGTTTTACTTAGTCAAATGTCTTTAAACAATTAATACAGGTGAAATCTCCATTCCCCATAATTTAGAATATATGTCTTTAACTGTCCAGTTATCTGCAGTAAATAAGCCCACATGTGAACAGACAACCTTCCATTTATGTGCAATGTTACTGGATTTTGGACCACAGCAAAATAAATCTTTCACCATCTGTGATACAGCAAAAAAAAAGTCACAACAGATTTATTAAATAACAAGTAGGTAGATAAACAGAAGCACTCTCACTTCTCGTAAGATTGTAAACTAACTGTCCTGAGCAACAATATAAATTGAATCTCACACACCTTTCTCAAATTGAATCATCTGTCAGTTTTTTCTTAACTAGCCATGAGTTCAACTGACTCCAATTCACCCTCGATTTCAAATAGAAACACAATTTAGATACAAATCGAAAAACAGTTTACAAAATTTGACCAGGACGCAAAATTTAAATGCAAACTCCGAATATATAACTATTAAACAAATACATCCACAGCAAAAACCATCCCAGTGTGTGTTTAAATGGAATAACTTAGCTTCCTGGTCCAGCACATATCTGTTTAGGTTGTTTACATTTTGTATGCATGTCAAAATTAGTCAATATCATGATGCATTACGAAAAAATGTACTATCAAAATGTCTAGTCAGTAAATAATGGTAATTATTATCAGCGAACACATTCGCTGTCATAATAAATCATTGTGGTGTAAAATCCACAACTCAGTAGCTACAAGAGTTTATGAAAGTCTTTCATTAATTTTAAAGAACAGAAATAACACACCATAAACAGTGCAATGTTCTATTTATTCACAGGCAAGTCAGATGTATGTATTTAACGTATTCTAGATTTGGACATTTGCTAATTAACAGAGGGAATAATCATGTTGCTGGGATGCAATATTATTCCCATGTACATGATAAATATGAACCTCAAAAGTAGCCTGATACTAGTGCTGGTGAATTAATGAAGAATTTGATCCAAAAGATGTGCATCAAAAATAGACTTGATTCCGAGATACCCCTCAAAAGGTTTAGTTTACAAGCATGGGGATAATAGTAGATGTAGTTTTGCATGTTATATTGTATTACGTAAAGGTTCAAGTGTTCTGGACAAATTTGAGTCATAAATTCAAACTAACTTCAGCAGAAATTGATCTGTTACCAGCAAAGATCCTTGATAGTTAAAACATAGGAAGACAGGAAAGAAGAAAACACTAACCTGTCCAAGCCCAGGCATACCACCTCCCAATCGCAGAAGTCGATCCATATCTCTGAAAACAAAAACCACATAAAAAGTAATTATCCAAGAAACTTTTTAAACTCAATTATCATCTATATAATTCACCTTCAATCTTTCCTTATGTCAAAAATATTGGTGGTAATTACAACACAACATCAGATTTCCTGTTAATTAGCACCACATACTAATTCAAGAACCTGTCTTCCTTGCTAATTAACAGACCCAATCTCACTGCTTTTGTTTTTTTATTGGGTTATCCCCAATTTCATAACAGTATTTCACAAATTGAAAACCTATCTCTGAAACTTCTTATATATGGTTACAATTTTTATTCTTACAGTATATTCACAATTATTAGACTTGGGTTTATGACTGTAGCAGTAGCCACATTACTAAAAAAGCAGATTTACACTACCTGAAATATTTCTTTCAAATACTAGATATATTACGGCAACTTGTACAGTCTGCACAAATAGAAATCGTCACTTTCAAATTAAAAATTGTACATCTAATTAGTAAGTTTGGTGCTAATTAACTTACAGCTTGTCAGTTATCATCAATATTGCATGCAAGTGATGGTGTGATCAGATATGAGTCTCAAGATACGCATGTCTTAAAAGCTTTCAAAGTGACATTAAAGGAATTTTTACTGTACAAAAAGACTTCTCACGATTCTTTAGAAAAATACTTTCCTCAAAAGAAACTTCTTTACTACTCATACAAATATTACTGAACACATTCAACGATGTCACAGCGACAATTATCAAGGCCACTTTGAATCCCCTCAGTTTCACCAGAATGAGCACACAAAATCTTTATATCAAGCAAATCTGCTTTGTTACAAAATATTTTCACAATTCCAAAATATAGGCTTTTTCAAATTAGTAAAATTATTTTCATGCCAACGAGAGGTATTTAATTTCTCTGAAAATATTCCATGCAAGTCAGTTGAGAATTATATTTTACCTACCTGTTTAAATCCAAACACAAGCAATTTTTAAAACAAACATTTCAGCCATTTAATTCCCAAAAATTGCTGATATTCTTTTACTAATGAACAGCATCATTCAACTACACCACAGCAAGCCTTTCATTCAATCACAAAATAGCCATGATAAAATAAAACATGACTTTCACAACAGGAAACTTCCATGACCACAATTTTCAATTTTTGGTGCAGTCATTAGCATAGGAATATTAACTTAGGGAAAATCTTTTTCAACTTTATGCCAGTTCATTGAGTTCTTCCTCCTCTAATAGGTATGCAATCATTTAAACCACCTTAAACTCAACAATTAGTCTTCAATTTACAGTCGTTATACGTAAATTAGTTATAGCTGTTTCTTTTTGAGTCACCATATACTATTCAATATAGATTCAAATGATACATTTACAACCACGTAATATTTCTACTGTATAGGCAATCATGGCAATTACTCAATCCCAGCTGCTCAGGAGTATCTCCATCCCTTGCCCACTGGAAGTTACGATGTTCTTGCTGTTCTAGATGGGATGCTCTTCGGCCAAATGGCTTCTTTCTGCACTGTTGGGATTCTATACTCCAGTGAAATCAATCTCAGCATTTCGAACCATCATTATATATTAAAAATAGAAACAGGCAGAAAAATAGAAAGAAATGGAACAGAAATAGATTCAAAATTCCATTCTACTACATCAACAAGTGGTACTGCTAACAGAAAGTTTATCTGGTGAACATTAAGCAATGTGACACATGAGCAAGGATCAAGGGGAGACGATTCAGCACAACGTTAAATAAAATCATGGGTAATGTGATTTTGGCCTCAACTCTACATTCCTGCAAATCCCTGATAAACTTTCATCCCCTTGGTAATCAGGAATCTACCCCTCTCTGCCTTAAAAATATTTAAAGATTCCACGTCTTTCCACTATCTTTTAAGGAAGTGAAAAATCCCTCAAAAAAATTTCCTCATCTCCGTCTTCAATGAGTAACCCCTTATTTTTAAACTATGACCTAAAGTAATGCTACATGATAGCCTCAGATAGATCCAATTCCTTTCTTAAAATATTCATGATTGTCAAAGAAGTGCCGTTAAATAGAGCAGAACCGTACTCAAACCACATTTGTGCCCATAAATCAGTTTTCATTTGCTAAACAAATATATGCAAGAATTCCTTCATAGCACACACTAGGCGCTAAGTTAAAGCCAAAAAGTGAACAAAAATTTCATCCAAACTCAATTCAATTACCAAGAGTTCACTGAAATCTTCAGTTCTGATGAATGGTCATCAACCTGAAATGTTGACTCCATTCCTCTCTGACTTTCTTTCCTTACTGAGTATTTTTATCATCTGCTTTTTCAGATTTCCAGCATTCACAGTACTGCACTTTCAGTCCATCAGTACCTTTGGTGTAGAAGACCTAAAGGTATCAGATACCAATTCCATACAAGCAACAAGTCGAGCCAACGATTTCCTCATTTCTAAGAAATCACCTCTACTAACAAACGTTACACATTGATCTCTCCTAAGCAGACAGGAGCACAAATGGTTCTTTATCCTGAAACATTCCACACACCGTGCAGAAATTATGGGATCAGACCACAACACCCATTCAATCTCCACTATTGTTCAGAGGCCAAATCATCCACCTAATCCTCAGATTTCTGCTCCCACTGATTAGAATATGGAATGCTCCTCAGTTCTACCAGCAGAAACTTGGAGCTATGAAGCAAAGATACCTAGAACTCTTATTGTATTCCATTTCCAAACAGAGAAATTGTGAGATTTCCACTCCCCTCCCCAGGCACAAGTGGTCCCGCACCTGTCAACGAGGGTTATAAATACAGAAAAAGCCCCCAAATTCTTAAAATCTGCTTCACCCCACTCAACCGAACACTGCCAAATTGTTTAAAGCATCCCGGCCTCAAACATTTAGATTACTGATTCCATTTAAAACTTCACCTTTTTTCTACAGCCATAATATCCTTCTATGGCTATAATATCCCATAACAACTAAATCTTGAAAAACTCTAATTCTTCTTGCATTCAGATTTGAGATTATTAAAGGGAGAAAGAAAATTTATATTTCCCATGTACCCTCTACTTAAATGTTTAGTTAAATATTCGATCCTCATTTTAAAGTTGAACAGTCTTTCCCTATAAAATCAATGTATATCATTTGTCATTAAATAATAAAATTTACAGCAATTCAGGATACGAAGTAGATTGCAATAGAGAAATTTCTCCACAGTACATGCTGAGAGGTTCCAAAATCAACAATTGTCAAAGACTGTAAGCACAGCAAGATAGTAATACTGATGCGATTTCCATTATAAATATAGAAATAGGAATTTTGCGTGAAAAAGCTGACACAATAATGAGACAAAAACACAAAATGAAATATTGTTTTGTGGAAACTAAGTACATATAAACATAGGTTTTCAGATACAAAACAAAAATCAGAAATTATTGGAAAAATTCAGCAGGTCTGGCATCATCTGCCGAGAGAAAGCAGAGTTAATGTTTCGGGTCCAGTGACCCTTCTTCAGAACTGAAGGTTCTCAAATGTACAAAAATCTTATTTTTACATTTTTTAAAAAGTTAAGAGTACATACTGAGATGTAGGGGCTAAAGTTGAAGATCTATTATTTACTGAAATGGAGCAGAAACAACTCTGTTTAATTGCACTACGTACAGTTTTAAGCCACACTAGCACTGGCAACTGTTTTGAGCACCTGCAGCTCTGGGTGGATGGTCACAACACAAGTCTTTGTGAAAAGTTTTTAATGACTGTATTCAACATAGGGCAAAATACAATCAAAACATTGTGAAAGCTATTAAAATTTATTTTATATTTACTTGAACATTAAAAATTTCAATTACTGAGATGGATATGGGATGTGTTACACACCCAGTCTCAAATGCTAATTCATCAGTGGGGCAGGACAACCACTTCCATCTGCCAGGATTGATACGAACCAGCTATACTGACATGCAGTGAATGTTAAAGCAGCTAGGGGCAGTAATGGGGAACCCAGAATACATCCCTGAATTTTGAAGCAAACATAAGTGATGTTATCTGCACTCTATTAATAAAAAGTAAAGAATCGCAACTTTGGCAAACATAGTTAAACATGGAAATTGGAAAGCTGTCACAAATATACCCTGCTCCTACACTACTTTTATTAAACATTATCTCAGCACGCAACTCAACTTTCAAATACATGAACCTTTCCCAGGAGCAAAGTTCTGGAATATCACTATCTCACTTTCCTCTTTACAGAGTGACTCCTGGTCTATCAACCCAATGCCAATTTGAGGCTTTCAGTGTCCTATTGTTTTATAATGTTCCTACAAATCAATTTGGGATATTTTATTATGTTTAAGGCATTATTTGTACGTTATTGTTATTACTGAAGCATGTTAAGATGGGAACTGCCCACGAAATAAACCAGAACTGCAAATAATTTTTTAAATGATGCGATGTCTTAATTACTGCCAAACAACTTCCCTGGTACAGAAATTTAACTCTTCAAAGTGTGGAGTCTTATTTCTTCAGGCTTGTTGGAAGATTTAAACATTTTTGTTTCAATTTTTCTTTCAGATCATCTTAATCCTATCTTTCTTTTGCTCTCTCCGTTGCTTTACGTACATATTTAATTAAGTATTCTGAAATATGTGTCCTTGTTCAGACTCCACATGCCACAGGACTTTTAAGGATTTTTAAAATCTAATTGTTTCAGGAAATACTGCATGACATGTTCTGTTGTCAACCATGCCAGATCCACTGCAAATGGTGCCATAGTGTTTTGGATGTCAAACCACTGCAAATTCCAAAGCAAAAGCCAAAGAAAACTGTACACTGGTTGAGTGCAATATTCACCAGTGACATCAAAATATGGGCCAAACGTGTGATTTCTCATTCTATGACGATGGGAATTAAAAAGCATTTTTTAAGTGAAAGCAATGAATGGTCTCCAAGATTCATCAATAAGCTCAGGAAATCTTTTCAAGCCTTGTAAGGATAAACATTGAAACTCTTTGAGACAAAAAGGACAAGAACGATCTCAATGACTTTTGATGCCAAATCAGTTTAAATCTAAAAATGACAAGTGTGACAAGTGTGGTATCAATATTTTTGTTGGAGTGTTACCCAGTGGCAAATACACCTTGTATTTGTTGGGGAGATGAGAGAGAAAAGGGCAGCAATGGCTAAAAGAGAGAAGGAAGAGGGAAAAGGGATTAAGAAAGGTTTTCTTTTTCTTTTCCATATAGTTTTCTTTGAGTTTTGGTGGATACTTAGACAGAGTTCATCAAAGGTTGAGCAAAAAGGGGAACAAAGCTTAAAAAACAGTCATTTCTGAAGAAGCGTCTCGACCCGAAACGTCAACTTTCCTGCTCCTCTGATGCTGCTTGGCCTGCTGTGTTCATCTAGCTCCACAACGTTTTATCACACACAGTCAGAAAAGACTATTTAAAGGAAAAACAGCTCAGAACAGGTTCTCACAAAGCTTGGAGGTAAGTGGTGGTGGCTTTGGGATGATAAAAAGTTTGTTTTTACAAAGCAGCTTGAATATAAAAATCCTCCAAAACACATTGAGACAATTTAGAAGCATAGTCAAGCAAAAGAAGAATGTGCAGTGCCTGGGCCTGTATTATCAAAGGCTTAGTCAGAATCTGTACTCATAATAGGTCTTGAAGCAAGATAGGGAGTTGCATATGCCGGAAATAGCAGACAGTAGAACCTAGAGACCAGAAAGTCACAACTTCCAATGAAAAACATAGAAACCAGGAGGAGTAAGCCATTCAGCCCTTCAAGTCTGCCTCACCATTCAATACAATCATGGCTGATCATGCAACTCTGTCCCCTGCTCATGCTTTCTTCTCAAGTCCTTTGAGACTTTCAGCCCAAAGAAGTGTGTCTAACACCTTCTTGAAAACTTTCAATGTTTTGGCCGCAACCTGGCTGAGAATTCCACAGGCTCACCACTTTCTAGGTGAAGATGTTTCTCCTCATCTCAATCCTAAATGGCCTATCCCATATCCTTAAACTGTGACCCTTGGGTATGGACACCCCAGTCATCAAAAATACCTTTCCTGTGTTTTTTGAGAGTTATCTGTGAGAATCCCCACCCCCTCCACCCCACCAAATGTTCTCAACTCTGAATATAGTCCCAACAGAATACATGAAAAGGTCAGAAACAGAGAAATGGAAATGTTAGTGAAGTTCTGGTACTAACTTGTCTTTCGGAGGTAGGAAGAAGTGATGCCATAATGAGATTTAAACACAAGAGTGCTATAACTTTAAATTGAGGGGTAGTAAACCAGCAGCCAACATAAATCAATAAGTAAATACTAATAGGCGAATAGGACCGTGTAAGATAATATATGTGCAACAACATTTTTAATAATCTAAAACTTATACAGAGTGAAAGATGACAAATCAATCTGAAAGGTATTTGAGTAATGAATCATGAGATTACAATGATATGAATGAGTTTCATTAGCTGAGGAGCAAAGGGGTATGTGGAGATGAGCATTATACAAGATGAAATAGAAACCTTGTGGAACATGACAGGATGCGAGATCAGGAGCTTAACTTGTGGGTGAATGAAATGCCATTATAAGTCAGGTTCAGAATGGTTAGAAAGTTTACATGAATCTAGCAATGGCTCAGATTTACAACTTCAGTTTTTACTATGAATTTTCATTATTTTTACCAGGGAAAATGTGACTGTGACCAAATATTGGCAAGCGATCCGACAAGAAAGAAAACGCAGAGATAGTGCTGGGCGTCGACTACACGTTGAAATGACAGCCTCAAGATGTAGCATGAAAATGAAGTAACTAACAAAACCAACAGATTTTTGCAGGATCCAGAGATAACTGTGTAGAGGCAGGAAAAAGAAGCCAACACAGAAGTTATCACAACTGAATACGCAACAGTAGAACAAAATCACAGCAATTCTGCCAAGCTGAGCAAAGGAGCCAAAATATAAGAGTCATAGACAGTGGTCAACTATGTCAAATACTGTAGGATGATATTGCACACTGTCACAAGGACTTTGGTCAGGACTGTTTATTGCTGTAGTGTATATGGAAATCTAATTGGAGAGATTCAAGCAAGTGAATTATAGAAAAAAGCACAAATGGGAGGCAAAATTAGTATGGACAATGTAAAGAGTGTGAAAGGTAGAGATACAGAAGTTAAGTTCAAAGGCAAGGAGTCAAAGTTTTTTTTAAACAAATGTATGGAAGGGCAATGGCCATTTTTAAAAGGAAGGACGATGACTCAGATGGTCATGATAAGAACATAAAATTTAGGTGCAGAAGTAGGCTATTCAGCTCATTGAGTTTGCTGCATCATTCAATGTCATGACTGATCTGATAATCCTCAACTCCATTTTCCTGCCTCTTCTCCACAACCTCGCTTCCCATATGAATTAATAATCAGTCCATCTCAGCCTCAATGTACTTAGCAAAGCAGCCATTCCAGTCCTCTATGTAAATAATTCCACAGGTTAGAGATCTAGAGACAGCCAGCTAATTAAAAAGAGTAGATAAAAGCCAATAGCTATGGAATGTAATCTGTCTGAGAAATGCAGTGAGCACAATGCAAAATAAAAGAGAAAATGACATAGTACAGGAAATGTATATTAAGGGGAACTACAGTTATGGATTCAAACCCATTTATCAGTACAGTGCGGGGTCCACAATGCCCAAGTAACTGGAATTGAGGTGGCATGGGTGGCGGTGGTTTTGGGGGGAGGGGGCGGAAATAGCAAGGAGAGACATCAAGGTTGAGAGGTACAGGTACATGCCTATTACACAGAGGGTGTTAGTGTGCTAAGAAGAAAGTGGGCTCATCATCAAATAGACCAAAGATAACTTTGGGTAAACACTGAAAATTGAGAACTTCTCGCACATTGAAATTTATTTACTGTATTTCAAATAATACACTGAACACATCACACTTAAACTATATCACCACTCTTTAAAATATGCTGGAATACCTCAGCACCTCTCAGAAATTCATTATTTCCTGAGTACCTCATTTAGTGTCAACCTGGGTGAAGCGGTTTGAACATATCACCCCAAAGCAAAAGCATCACCAAAGGACTAAAACTGAAAATTCGTTAGATAATGTGTTAATCTAATGCATCTGGTTATGTTGCCTGTATTACAGCCGAAATGTTTTCTATTTGTTTCGAGGCAGCTGTCACATCAGGAGAAAGAAGCAGCCTGTGCGCTCTCTGTGGAAAAATGCATTTTCAAACATTCTGAAATGTCACCTTTTTCTGGTGGGTCCTGTGCATGACTGTGCTCAACACAGCTGTGTAGGCCCTTCTTCTCTATTTCATCCAGAGAACCATCCAAGAAAATGTGAGCATTTGATTCTGAAGTCTAATAACTTTCAGTATTCATACAATGGAAACAACATGAAAAATGGTACATGAGTGGGATCTGGACAAAGAAGTTAAACCTTGAAGGGCCATAAAATGCAGTTTACATCCCACAAAAAGTTTACAAAGATGTCATGTGAATAAGTGAGCTGTGCTAGGATGCTAAGTAGATAATAAATTGTGTCCAGTCAAACATTAAAATTGAAAATCAGAAAGACTAAAATATTACTTTTTAAAACAAGCCAGTGTGAACTAAATTCTTCAAGGCCAGTTATTACAATTTGTATAAAGTATAAAAAAATTTCACAGGTGACACAATCATTTCTCTTTCATTCAAGGAATTCCATAGTTAAGACATCGTTTGTAATTTATAGAATTACTGCATCAATACATGACAAAATGCTCTGCAAATTTGATTTACTAAACTTGTAAAATTGTTGGAATAGTAACTTAGAAGTCACAATTATCAGAGTTATTAAGAACTTCCTACACATAGCTAGATGTGGCCAAAACAAAATTATATGGACAGCAATCCCTGAAGTATTGCTCCACAACTTCGATAATAGCTTCATACAGAATTTCGTGTTTAATACATTAGAAGTAGATAATTCTGTGGTAAACTTCTTTTTTATACATTGCTCACACTATTTATAAACCCAAAATAATTTGTGAGCGAGTGCTTTGTGTTTGAATTTCAAAACTGCTGGTTTGTCAAAGCCAGTTCACACAGTAATCTAGATGTCTATCACCACGCTGAAGGTGTCATGCTGTATTTAGAATTTATGGCTGCCAGTTTATCGAGGCTAAATCCCATTGTGCAGACTTGTTTATCATAATATGGTTCTGGAATTCAAGGCTGCAGGATAAACAAGACATGACACAAAACTAAGACAGGCAGGATCATCAATAAGAGACATCACAAGTAAATAAAGATCATTAATTCACGCTGTAGATAATTCTGCTGAGGCTTATTTATTGTAAAATCTCATCACAGAACAGAACACATTTTAAACAGTTTTTTTAAGTGCTACAGTTCTTGTTCATAAAACTAGCTGAATTTCAGCCACAGATCGCTTGAGTTGTTAACCCTGGTCTATCCCTTCAATGATCTTACTCAGTTACTCAGCATGGGGAACAAACCCAAATATATTCTTATATCAGATTTCTGTGCTTGGTACCAAGTGACAAAAGTAAATTTCCACTCCAGTCAGGGGAAAACTTTTTTTTTTGTTAATTTTTTAAACGTTGAAACTTGACATCAGAAGTGTAATAGAGACTCTCAAAGCTTTTAAATAGATCGACTGTGAAAAACACCACATTATGACTAATTGCTACACACAAACCAACAAAGTTAAGTGGAAAGGACTTAGTTGTTTGGAATATTGTGGAGCTAGAACATTATATGCCTCAATAACCATCATAATCATAAAAGTAATCATGTATTACCTTTCTAATCTGCTGCAAAAGCAACCTGGTTAAAATCTAAAGTGTTTATAGCTAATCAGAATTATCTTGTTCTGTATTATAAATGCTAAAACTAACACAGCTAACTCATCTCCAGTTCCACTCAACATAGCCGATGCTGGATCTATTTTCTAGTAATGAAACCTAAAATAACAATTCAATCAATTTGTAAAGTTCAGCTCATGACAATTAGATCACATTTACCACAACGAGTGTCAAAATTAAACACTGTTCTCTCCAAATCCACATTCAAAACATGTTTTTGAAAAGTGAAAATATACCAGATAGCTCTCTCACCTTAATAAGACAAATTCCGTCCTTCTTAAAGTTTCAGCACCTCAATCCCACCACGAGATTTCAGCCAGACACACACTCCCAGATATTGCGTTGGTCATTATATTTATCATCTGTCAAACTGGAAGCAAGTTCTATTTTTGCAATTAACTATTTAAACTTTACAGCCTTCAACTGTCTGAAAGCCTGCAAATTATACAATAACGCATGAAATCTCTTCATTTCCTTTCTCTTCACTGAGCAGAGGCTGTCTGATCAACATCACTTATGCAAGTTTAAACTGTGGTGTGAGAGATAGTGACTAGCCACATGAAACCAGAGAGGTAGTTTCTGGGAAAATGAGTAGGCAGCTTGATCAAAGCAAATAAAAAACATACGTGGGTGGCCCTGGAGAAGAGATTTTCACAACACTTTGTTGATCAATAACTCATCAGGCCACTGTATCAGTATGGTATTGTGTTACAGATCAGAAAGATGCCAGATTTTTACCTCTAGTTTTCATTGAACAAAGCATTCAAGGGTATTACAATTGGATGCAGCATTTCCGGGCTGACGAAGACTGAAAGTTCAGCCATTGTCCCCTATGAACACTGCAGCAGGTTTGCAATCATAGGCTTCATTTTGGAACAAAACCACATGGCTCCACAAACAAGTAACAGGTACTTGCTGTTTAGGTTCACACTTGAGATTGGCACTTGAGCAATTACTGGAAGGTTACCATTGAGGTTTGCAAATGTGTATAAATAATTGTACAATATAATATGTTAACTATCTTTTAATCACTTGTTTCTCTTCCTCACCGCTTAGTCAAATAAAAAGTTTTTTGCCTTTAAATTTACTACTTTTTTTCCAAATTTGTCTAGAAATGATTTTGAGATTTTTAATCTCTGAAAAACAGGTCAATGAAGTTGATTGGAAGGATCCTTACCAAGACAGCAAGTGTAGCTGCATTTCAATTATAATTGCACCCTGGAACCTGTCATTTGTCCATCCATTCCACCAACATGTGTATGTCCTCTCAAAGTTCTACATGATCCTCCTCGCAACTCACAATGTTTCCAAGTTTCATTTCATCCACGAACATTGGCCCTGTACGCCAAATTCTTAGTCATTAATACAAGTCAAACAATTCCCAGCACTGACTCCTGGGAAACTGCAATATGAAGTCTGAAAATACACATTTACCATGATTTGGTTTTTGACCACTAGGCAAACTTCATATCTACTGTCCCCTTTTATTCCATGAGATATAGCTTTACTCAAAAATTCTGTTTGCAGTGTTGTGCCACATTTTTGCAAGTTCATGCACATCATGTCAACATTACCCCTATTACATCTTAAATAAAAATATAGCAAATTAGTTAAACACCATTTCCCATCATAAATTCATGCTGGATTTCCTTAATTATGCACATTTGTGCAAGTAACTATTAATTTTGTATCAAGTTAATGTTTTGAGAAGTTTCCTCACCAATTAAGTTACACTAACCTGTAGTTGCTGGGATTTCTTTTAATACTTTATTTGGAATGCAATAACATTTGCAATTCTCCTGTCCTCTGGCACCATCTGAGTCTAAGGAAAATGGCAAAACAACAATTTCCACACCTCACTTCCCTCAACATCTTTGGATGCACTGTATCCAGTCCCAGTGCCTGATTAACACAAAATGCAAGCAAACTAACGAATACATCCTCCGTATTAATTTTACATCCAAATATTGTGACAATGGAACCATAATAACTATTTTCGAGGACCCAGTCTGACACAATTTCTCAAAATCAAGGACTGTCCTCATGGATCATATGGCCTTGGCCACATTCTTCAGGAGAAATTCCTCCTTCTTGCATCAGCTTTTCACTAACACCAAACTACCTAACTGGATTCAGAATGCAAGGAACTCACAACCTTACTTGACAGGCTAGCAAACTTTCTGAGTTTTAGCTTGAAACAAGCTTCATACTTCATTCTATTTGCCTGAGCACGCACAAGTGTTTGTCATTTGCCATGCATAATATGCTCCGAGTGGGTACGACTTAAATTCCCATGCATCTTCCTGACAAGAAGGCCCATATCCCCTTCCTTGATCTCATGAACCTACTGGTACATTCAAAAATAATGTGCATTTCCATGGAGTAAAATAGAGCTGACTCCTCTATCCTTACAGGGAGGTTTGGTAGCGCCACTTGGGACAGTTCAAACAAGTAACGCATGAGGGGGTTGGAACCGGAGCAGTGGGTCAGGATGTGAAGATAAGGTAGACGTTAATGCGATGAATAAGCAGGGCCAGTTTACTGAACAAGGCAAGACTATAAAAATTGTATTCAGTAAACCAGAAGGCAGAAATAACAAAAAGACGCTGAAGGATAAGATAAAGTTACAGCCAAAATTAGAGTTCTTTATACAAAAGGAGTGTAAGGAACAAATTAAATAAGTTGCAGACACAGATTCAAATTGGGAACAATGGCTGCAGAATGGTCAGGACTGGGAACTAAACATTCCAGGTTATAAGGTCTACAGGACGGATAGGGAAAACGGCAGAGAGAATGGAGTAGCATTACTGATTAGAAACAGAATCACTTGTATGGTGAGGGAGGGTGTAATGAGGGGAAAATACCTGGTGAAGACCTCATGGGCGCAACTGAGGAACTAAAACCACAACAGGTGTCACATATAGACCACCCGGTAGCAGCTCAGAAGTGCTGGATTGTACGAACGCTGAAATTGTGTAACAATGTATCAAAGGCATAGTAGTATTAATGAGGGATTTTTATCTTAACATAGACTGGGAGAGACAAACACCTGCCAGAAAGGCTGTGAATTTCTAGTGTATGTCTGAGATAGTTTCCTACAGCAAAACATCTTGGATTTGACAAAGGGACAAGCAGTATTAGATTTAGTAATGGGCAATGAGCCCAATATAATTAGTGTCCCAGTTGCTCATGAGTATCTGTAAAATGATCAAAACACGATCAGGTTTCATGTAGAATTTGTAAGAAACAAACAATGATCAGACTTTAGAATTTTGGATTTAAGTAATGCAGACTTTAATGGCATGAGGCAGAGACTATCTACAGTAACCTGGGAAGCGCTGCTAATAGGTAAAACAACCGAGGAACAGTGGAGGGTGTTCAAAGAAGCATTCGAAAGAAGTTTGAATCCATGAGAAGGAAAAGTTCCCTCTCACAAAACAAACAAGTCATAGACATCAAAGGAGGCAAGGGACAGCATAAAACTAAAAGGAAGGGCTTGAAAAATTCAAAGAACAGTACTGATCCCACAGAATGAAACAAAAACAAGACCAACGAGAGGCCACAAAGCAGCTTATAAGAGCGGCGAAAAAGGATGATAGAAGAAAATTTGCAAGGAATACCAAAGACAATAAGAGGTGATGTTATGGTTACAGAAAGGGAAAGCAGTGGCACCAAGTATTATTGGTCCAGCAAAGGCTGACAGTGGGGATATTGTCAGTGACCGCTGGGAAATGGCAGACATGTTGAACAATTATTTTGCTTCAGTATTCATGGCGGGTTGCTTGCCAAAAGTCCCAACGAAATTTACAAAAGGATCAGCTTAAAATGAGCTTAAATAAATCATTAATAGAGAAATTAATGGAACTGAACAGTGACAAATCCCCAAAACCTTATGGTTACCATGCCCAGGTGGTAAAGGAGGTAGGACAGCATATTGCCAATGCCCTAACCACAATCTTTCAGGGGTCCCTGTATCAGCAGTTGTATCTTTAGATTGCAAAGTTGCTCATGTCACTGTGTTCTTTAAGATGGTAACAGGGAAACGAGGGAATTATAGATCAGTTAGCCTGACGTCCGCAGTGGAAAATTTTTGGAGTCTATAATTAAGGATAGAGTAACTGATCACCCCAAAGTGTTTGTTAATCAGGGAGAGTCAGCATGGATTCATGGAGGGTAGGCATGCCTGACAGAGTTCTCACGATGTGACAGAGGTAAGTCAATGATGTTATTCTATTGACTTCCAGAAGGCTTTTAATAAAGGTCCACACAAGAGGCTGTTAGCTAAGGTGGAAGCCCATGGAACTAAGGGCAAATTACTGACATGGATAGGAAATTGGTTGGAGCCTCAGTCATTCACAACATTCATTGACAACTTGGAAAAAGGTATAAAAAGTCAAATTCTAAATTTACAGACAACACAAAATTGGGCAGTATTGCAGACAATGTTGCCAACAGCATAAAATTACAACAGGATATTAAAAGACTCAGCAAACGGGCAAAGCTGTGGCAGATAGATTTTAATATAAACAAGTGTCAGGTTATCCTTTTGGACCAAATATGGATAGATCAGGGTAATTTTTAGAAAGCACAAAGTTAATAAACTGGATGTCCAATGAGATTTGGGGCTCAGGTGCACAGCTCTGTAGTAGGTACAGAAAATAGTCAAGAAGGTTAATGGAAAGCTGCTCTTGATATGTAAAGAGCTGAAGTACAAGGATGTAGAAGTTATGCTGAAGTTATACAAAACCCGACCTATACCCCACTTACAGCAGATGTGAGCACCACACCAAGGAAGGATATTTTGGTCCTGGAGGGAGTTCAACGCAGGTTCACAAGGATGATATCTGGTTTTAAGGGGCTATGAGGAGAAATTAGACAAATTAGGCCTTTATTCTCTAGAATTTAGAAGTTCAAGGGGTGATCTTTTCAAGATCCTCAGGATACTAACAGTGAAAGACACGGTTCTTCAGACTATTTTCATTGCCAAAAGATGCTACAACCAGGGGGCACAGTCTAAGAATCAGGACTAGGCCATTCAGGAGAGATGTCAGAAAGCACCGCTACACGTGGAGGTTTGGAACTCTCTTCCTCAAATGGAAGTCGATTGTTAATTCCATTGTTAAAATTTAAATCTGAGATAGACAAATTTTTATTGAGCAAGGGTATCATGGTTATGGGCCCAACGCAGGCAAATGGAATTAGGCCATAGACTAGCCATAACCTTACTGAATGGCAGAGCAGGCTAGGGGGGCTCAAGGGCTTACTCCAGTTCCCATGTTCCTAATACAAATAAAACCTTGATCCTCACTCTTTCACAATTTTCTTATTCCACCTGAGCCTTTACACCAACAACTTATCCACAGTGGAATTTAAATTAAATCACCCCTCCCACGAAACAGAACCACTGATTTTCTCATCCTGCACATCACACACAACCTTATCCTCAAAAATCAATCCTTGACACATGTTCAAGGTTAATAACAGTAGTCAATTAAGAGAGTTTCTCCAGCCCTACCAATAGTTATTTCTGACCAAATTCTATACAACCAATTCTTTACAATTTTTTTTTAATACACAATACCCTGCCACACCTGCCTTACCTCTCTACCATCACTTTTAACTTATCAAAAGCAAAAGTCCCGATCACATTTCTTCAGTGGTCTAACCAACTCTCACTTAACCTCCACACACTGACCTACTATCTCTGATCACAATTAATCTTTCATAATTGTTGCCTCTACCTTTAATCCAATCAGATCTCATATCCACCAAAATCTATTATTTGTCTGATCTAACAGACAATTTTACAGGATCTAATAAGATGATTAAAAGTTTCAATATGATTGCACACTGGCACAATATCATGTTGTACCATTCTCTCTGTAGCTAAAATCATTTAGTACTACATCATTATCTTTTGCTCCATTAGTTTCTCAGATCTCCTCTCAGCCTTACTTTGTATTCAGAACATGAGAATCTCAAACTCTCTGTACCCAGAATGGAAGTTGCCTGACCAGATCTTACGCTCCTTCAATCTTACAGTATATCCTTTAGCGCTTATATAGACAGCGAAACTTGGCACAACGTTCTTCAATCCTCATGTTACCTCATGACCACTAACCACTTTTTCATTCCCATGCTTGTCAACATCAATTTGTCTCCCTTCCTCAAGCACAGTTTCTTCATTATCACTGTTATCATTGCTGCTAAAAGATCTGTGCTAAATCCTTCCACATTGTCCACCTGTTCAGTATGTAGAAACATTTGCAGGTCATTTAACCCCTTGAGTCTGTTTGGCCATTCAACTAGATCATTGTTGATCTGTACCTTATCTCAACTACTTTCCCTCAATGCCCATTGCTTATTTCACAAAACTCTACTGTCTCTTTCACCTGGAGAGTGTTGTTTCTATGCAAATAAAGTTCCAGCTCTCAGCACTCCACGTGCAAGTCCTTCTAATTCAATTAGAAAGAGGATAATTAACTAGACTGGAAATAACTTAAAAACTGATTGGCAAAAGTAGTAGAGGGGAAATTTAGAATGATATTCATATTAGGGTTATTATGCACTCGTACAATTTACAAAAAGGGTAATGCAATTAGATTCCATTGAAAATTTTAAAAGACACTGGACTTGTACTTCAAGACTAACTTGCAGGGTTAGGAAAGAGTTGGGGTGTAAGGCTAAATTGAACACATCTTTCAAAGAGGCAGCACAGACAAAATATGGCAAATAGCCTCCTCCTATGCTGTGATCTTTTCATTCTGCTCACTTCAGGTGCACTGCATTGATTAAACCCTAATGCACCTCCAATCCATTCATCCATCACCTTCAACACAATTAGCAGGAGGCTAGCCACGAGATAGATGTAGCATAACTAAAGCTATCTCTTGGCTTCTGTTAGCACCTTCAATGATCAGGTTTCATGTCCAATATCCCAGGTTACCACCTCAAGGAAAGTGAGTAAACAGCTTATCATTACGCTCAGCTCCCTCCACCTATTATATTAATTTCCTCAATCTCTTCAATATTAATTGCTTGTCAAACATGACTCAGTGCATAGAAGATTATATTTTTAAGCCCTACTCCTTGGACCTGAGCACAAAAATCTAGGCTGGCACTTCAGTACAGTATGAAAGATGTGCTGCACTGTTGAGAGGTGCCACCTTCCAGGTGAGACATCAAATTGAGAACCTCATCTGCCCTCCATGGTGAATGCAAAAAGATCCCATGGATCTACTTTTGAGTGCAGGAGTTATCCCCAGTATAATACAAGCAAAGCACTGCGGATGCTGGAGATCTGAAATAAAAATAAAGTGCTAGAGAAACTCGGCAGGTTTGGCAGCATCTATGAAGAAGAAACTGCGTTAATATTTTGAGTCCAGTCGCACTCTTTTTTTCAAAACAGTCCAAAGAACTATCGTCCCAGTGTTCTGGTCAATATTTTTGCCTGAATCAACATCACAATGAGATTGTTGCATCACACTAGATTTGCCGTTTCTGGCACCTTGTTGGGCCAAGGGGCTTGACGTGTTTCTGTCATTACAACAGTGACAACATTTCAAAAGTACAGTGGCAACAATTTAATCCAGAGATGTGCAACAGACACATGGAAAAGCAGCGAAACCTCAGAGGGTTGTAGGGCCAAAGGAGATTAACAAGATGGGAGCTGAAAGACCATGGAGACAAAAACAAGCATAAGAATTCCAAAATTAAGGCATTGGCAGATCAGAAATCAATTTAAGTCAGTGAACACAGGAGTTATGAGTGAACAGGATTTGAAAATCAAGACATGAAAAGCAATTGTCAGAAAAAAGGTGCTAGAAAAACTACTGGATCTAAAGGCTGACAAATCCTCAGGAACTGAACAGTCTACATCCTACGGTCTGAAAAGAAGTGGGACGCAGATATTGGATAGATAGGCTTGAGCCTTCCAAAATACTTTAGATTCTCGAGGGTTACCAGCAGATTGGAAAATGACAAATGTAAACTTTTATTCAAGAGAGAGCCACAAAGCAGAAAACTATAGGCCAGTTATCCTAACATCTGTCATAGGAAAGATGCCAGAATCCATCAGTGAGGTTGCAACAGAGAAAATCTTGATGTGATCAGAAAATGACTTTGGGAAAAGGAAATAGCATGTAATTAAGCTATTAGTGTTGTCTTAACAAAGTAACATTTACCGAGTCGAGGAGAATCAACAGATGTGGTGTATAATATTTCCAAAAGGTATTTGAGAAGTTACCATATTAACAGTTGCTCACAAGAGCACATCGCATAGGGGGTAACATATTAGCATGGATAAAGGATGGTTAACCAACAGGATCCAGAAAGTAGGGCTAAATGAGGCATTTTCGAATGGGTAAGCTGTAAGTCCTAGGGTGCCACAGAGGTCAGTGTTAGATCCTCAATTATTTATGATCTACATCAAGGATTTAGATGAGGAAACCAAATGTACAGTAACTAAATTTGCAATGATTCGAACAGGGATGTGAAAGTACATTGTCAAGAGGAGGTAGAAAGTCTGCAAAGTGATACAGACAGTGTACGTAAGTGGACAAAAATTTGGCAGGTGGAAAATAACATGAGTCAACGCAAACTTGTCCATTTTGATATGAAGAAGAGAAAGGCAAAATAAAATTTAAATGGACACAGCTGTAGGACTCAATGGCACAGAGGGATCTGAGGCTCCCAGTACATGAATCACACAAAGTCAGCATGCAGGTACAGCAAGTGGTTAGGAAGGAAAATGAAATGTTATTTATTGTAAAGCAAAAAAAAAAATCAGAGTACGGAAGTTTTACTGCAGCTGGACAGGCCATTGGTGAGATAGTTTTGCTCTCATTGTTTGAAAAATAATGAATTGCTTTAGATGCTGTTCAGTGAAGGTTCACTTGTCTGATTCCTCGGATGAAGGGCTTATTGTATCAAGAAAGGTTGAACAGATTAAGCCTATATCCATTGGAATTTAGAAGAATGAGAAGTGATCATATTGAAACATACATCTTAAGGGGACTGGATAGGGTTGAAAGCTGGAGGACATTTTCTTTGTGGTGGAGACTAAAAGTAGGGACATAGTTTCAAATAAGCAGTCTCCCCTTTAAGGCAGAAGACATATTTTCTTTCTTTCAGAGTCATTACTTCCCCAGAAAGTAGTGGACCAAGGTCTTCGAGTTTATTCAAGGCTGAGTTAGACAGATTTTTGAAAGACAAGAGAGTCAAAGGTTACAATGCAGAAAGGAAAATAGAGCTGAGACCACAGCTAGATCAGCCATGAACTTACTGAAAGATAGAACAGATGAGAAGGATCAAGTGGTCTACTCCTGCTCCAACGTTTCTAGACACAGTGCAAGTGAGGTTCTGGGCAACAACGTTTTGAGTTCCAGTTTATATAAAGTGCAAGAAACGAAGGCAAACAGCAATAGCGTTAGGACAGCAAGTCTAGAGATAACAAATGCATTGATGTGGGTTTCAACACTGGATGAGCTGAGACAAGTGTCAAAGCTGCAATGTTACAGAGGTGGAAATAGGCTCTCTTACTGATGGGTCTATGGTAAGACACTTGGACACCATGTTGTAACTGGTCTGATCCATACCTCTAATGGCGACAAGGGAGAGGAGTAAGGTAGCTAGGGAACAGCGTTTGTGGCAGGAATTGAAGACGGTGGCTTCTGTCCTTTCAATATTTAACTATGAAACATTTTTGTTGATCCATTCTTTGTCAGACACGATGCAACACAAATCAGAGGCTGCGGAGGGATTAGTCACGGTCACCTTGTTATAGGAGAGGGTTCTGAAAAGATTTATCAAGATGTTGTCAGCAATGGAGGGTTTGAGATGTAAAAATATACTTGAAAGGCTGGGACTTGTTTCACTGGAGTACAGGAGGTTGAAGGTCTTATTGAGATCTATAAAATCAAGAGGGGCACAGATAAGGTGAATGACAAGGGTCTTTCCCCGGGGAGGGGGAGGGGGTTCAAAAGTAGGGGACATATTTTTAAGGTGATAGGAGAAAAATTTAAAAAGGACATGACAGGCAACATTTTTACAGAGTGGTTCATGTGTGAAATGAACTGCCAAAGAAAGTGGTCAATGCAGATACAGCTACAATGTTTAAAAGACATTTGGATAAGGTCACGAATAGGAAAGATTTGGAAGGATATGAGCCAAGCTCAGGCAGGAGAGACTAGTTTAGATGGGAACAGGGTCAGCATGGACTGGTTGGACTAAAGGGTCTGTTTTTATGCTGTATGACTATGATTGAGAGTTAGTGGCAAGGTGGGTTGCTGATTATCGCTATGTTGAGTGTCGCTAGCAACGTGGAACTCAACTTTTGTTTTCAGATGATACTCCCCAAAGGGCAACAGGTAGATGAAATGTCGGTCTTGCTGCATGCAGACACAGACTACTTCATTTTCTGAGGAGTTGCAAATGGAACTGAAAACTATGACATCAGTGGACATTTCCAAATATGATTTTATGATGGTGGGAAGGTCATTAATATCACAGCTTAACCTGGTTAGGCCCAAGACGCTGTCCTAAGGATCTTTTTTGATGTTCTGGAGAAGAGATGATTCAATTTCAACAACTGCTACCATCTTTGTGCTAATATGAGGAGGTGCCAGTGTTGGACAGGGGTGAGCAAAGTGAGAAGTCACATGACACCAGGTTACAGTTGAGGAAGCAGCACTCCAAAGCTTTCGGTTTTCAAATAAACCTGTTGATCTTTGTACTAGGCATGACTCCAGTTAGTGGGAATTCCCCCCTGCCACATCCTTTTCAATGACTGGGGATCTTTGCAACCACACTTGGGTCAAATGGTACCTTGATATCAATCTTAATGAGCAATCTGGAATTCAGTCCTTTTGTCCAGCATTGGACCAATACTGTGACGAGAGCACAGCCATGTGGTTCTGTCTTGAGGTTATGAAAGACGCACTAAAAGAGGAAGTCTCTTCCTCGATGTTGACATTTCTCAAGATAATATTTTCAACATCATTATTAATCATCCACAAATTGGAACTGATTCTAGAAAGAGACACACACCACGTCTCTCTTCTGCATATTGTACTGTAGTGACGCCCATATGATCTGTAATTTGATATCAAAACTGTCATGCTTCTTTCCAAGGTCTCTTGCACTACTTCTTCCCGCATTAAGTATCACATGCCCACGTCCTTTGTTGGAGTGGAAAATACACACAGGGACTTCTCCCCACCCCAACCACTTCACAGTATAAGCCAGTCACCCGGCAGTTTAAAAAGTGCCGCCCTCCGAGATATTTTACCCACTCCCTCCAGACGTGACTCCCTGCCCACTAAATGCTTTCGAAACCCTCCTCCTGCAGCCGCCACTGTCGATAGTTCTGGTTCTGCTCCTGCTCCTCTTCCCCGGGCGGCTCGGTGTCCCAGTTCACTGAGACAAGTGACAGGCACCAGAACTTAAAAATTAAAAAAAGGAAACTCAATCCGAAGAGGCCACTTGTGCTGCATCATCCACGTTGGGGAGGATTCACATGGGCTGGGGGCAGCGAGGCCTCGGCTCCTCTTCCCCCGAAGGGTGTGGGAGGAGAAGCGGCACAGAGAGTACCTGGAGACGGCCCGAGAAGCCGATTCTCGGGGCCGGCTGCTCCCTTTCCTCTCCTCACTGACCAGACCATCACCACCTTTTAATTTTTTTTAAATAAAGATTTATTTTTCTGTCGAAGCACACTCACCACTCTCGCTTGTCGCCAATGAATCAGCCGGTGCTCGAGCGGCTCGGCCACTTCCGGGTCAAACGATCAAATCCGGGGGAGGGGAAACAACAACAATCAACAACAAAACAAAACATCAGATTAAAGTGAAAACGCTGCAAAAGTCAAACAGCAAGTGCCGGAAACTGGCAGCATCTGGGGGGACATCGGAGCAGATAACATTTACGGTCTGTGCCCTCCTCCGAGTTGTCAAGGTAACAGTCCGAAAGGGTAACTTCTGTGAAGACAAGAATTTGTTCTTCAGTTGGGTCAGCAGTGCAACCCGAAACATCCACACTGAGCAAGTGACTAATTCTGAGGAAGAAAGCATCAGGGACACTGGATTGGAGATGGGTGTCACTGTCTGGACCAGCGTCTATTGCCCATCCTCTTGAGAAGTCGGTGGTGAGCTGCCTTCTTGAATTGTGCAATCCACTTGGTGTAGCTAGTGAGAGAGTTCCAGGGTATTAACCCAGCGACACTGAGTAATGTTTAGAAGAATTCCTACACTGTGGAAACAGGCCCTTCAGCCCAGCAAGTCCACACTGAACCTCAGAACATCCCACCTAACCCACACTTCCCTGAACACTACAGGCAATTTAGTATGGCCAATCCACCTAACCTGCACATCTTTGTACTGTGGGAGGAGACCGGAGCAAACCCGCACAGACACAGGGAGAACGTGCAAACTCCACACAGACAGATGCCCGAGGCTGGAATTGAACCCGGGTCCCTGGTGCCATATGAGGCAGCAGTGCTAACCACTGAGCCACCATGCCACCCGATATGCTCCATATATGCTCCAATGCTACAAGTACAGTGGTGTGGCGTGGAACTTGCAGCAGCTGTCGTCCTTCCAGACGACTTTGAAGGTGCTGTCAGAGGTGACTTACTGAAGTGTCTATTATAGATGCTTAATGAATGTGATGGATGGGGTGCCAATCAAGCAGGCTGTTTTGTCCTCGATGGTATTAAGCTTTGTGAGTATTGCGGCTGCAAATCATCACAACCCTGCTTATGCATTGTATATGATGGGCAGAAATTAGAGAGCCAAGAAGTGAGTTACTCATCACAAAATTCCTAGTCTAAGACCTGTTTTTATAGCCATAGCAGATATTAGACTGGTCCATTCAATTTTTGATCAATGGTAACTTCTAGGATGTTATTAATGGGGGATTCAGCAACAATAGTATCTTTGAATGTCAATGCGCAATGGTTAGTTTCTCTCTTGGCGGATTGCCTGACACTTGTGTGGTACAGATGTTGCTTGTTACTGATCAAGCCTGGATGTTGTCCGGTCCTAGCTGCTTATGAACTGCTTCAGTATCTGAACAGCATGAAAGCTGCTAAATATTGTGCAACCATCAGTAAACATCACCACTTCTGACCATATTAGGGTGGAAGCTCATTGATGAGGCAGTTAAAGATGGTTGAGCCAAGGTCACAAGCCTGAGCAATGAGCAACAATACCTGCAATGATGTCATAGGGCTGAGATGATTGACTTGCAGCAACCATAATCATCTTCTATTTGTGACAGGAATGACTCTAGCCAGTGAAGAATTTTCTCCAAATTCCCAAAGACCCCCGTTTTCTGCAGGCTTCTTGATGCTATACTCAGTCAAATGGAGCCTTGATATCAAAGGGGATGATCTAGTGGTATTACCACTAGACTATTAATCTAGAGACCCAAGTAATCTGGGTTCAAGTCCCACCATCGTGATGGAATTTGAACGCATATGGCATTTGAATTCAATTTTAAAAATCTATAATTAAGAGTTTGATGACCATGAAGCCATTGCTGAGTGTAGGAAAAGACCCATCTGGTTCACGAACATCATTTAGGGAAGGAAACTGCTGCCCTTACCTGGTCTGGCCTACAAGTGACTCCAGATCACACAGCAATGTGGTTGACTCTTAAATGCCCTCTGGGCAATTAGGATGGGCAATAAATGCTGGCACAGCCAGTGGTGCCCACATTCCTTGAATTAACTTTGTTTAAAAGTGGTAGTTACTTTCACCTCCGTTCTGGAGTTCAGCATGCTTTTTTCAAGTTTAAACTAACATTGTAAAAAGGTCAGGAGTCAAGTGATTCTGGTAGAACCCAAACTCTGCATCAGTGAGCAGTTTATTTCTTGGAAAGTGCCATTGGATAGCACTGTCAAAGACAACTTTCATGACTGCCGATGATGGATAGTAGAATGATAGAGTGACAATTGGCCAGGTTACATTTGACCTGCATTTTATGCACAGTGCATTCCTGGGCCATTTTCCACATTGTCAGGTAGTTGCAATGTTCATGTTAGGGTTGAGCGGACTCCTGATGCAGCAGGGTTGGTAATCCTCATGTACTCTCATCACTGCAGCTAAAGTCAGGGCTGCCATTAGCAGCACTTGTGTACTGAAAATGCAGCATTTTCTAAACTTCAAGGTAAATATTACAGTAAACGATAAGCTACATATTTTTTTAAAACCTTGAATTCCTAAGTCCTTGTTTGTAATGGAAACTATCTTTTAAAATTTACAATGCAGTAATTATACATCTCCACCTGCAGCACCTCAGTTTTATAATACCTGGTTACCTTAGGGTTTACAGTTCCATTCAATCATCCTACTTGGCTTCCCAAAATGCAATTTAACTGTATTAATAATACAAAATCAAAGTATCTCACAGAGGGGTAACAGAATAAATGACTTCAAAATGGGGATGGAATTGCATTATGTGTATCTTGTTCCAATTATCCTACTATCCCACTTCCCTGAATCCTGCACAGCAAAATGGACTAACATTATTAAAATTATTGCATTTAGCTTCCGGTGAATAAACCTTACACTCTATTGTTGTGATTTCTAGTCATGCCCTTCTTCTGGTGTTTCACACTCTAACCATTATGGCAGCATTTCCTTTTCAAATTCTTACAGTCAGTGTTCATATGCAGGTCTTGGCTACTCACGCTCTGTAAAGTAAGCTTTTGAAATGCCCCCCCGTCCCCGAACTGTTCCACACTTGTATACAAAAGTTTTATATTCACCAATTGACTGCATAGCACAGTCAATTTATCAGCATACATTTTAAAATGTGTGTATTCACCTTGTCATATTTAGATATTGCAAGATGGTTTGATACCTGAAGTTGTTTGATTATTGATTCTGGCAAGCATTTTCCTTTGTCAAGCACTCCTTGAGATGACTGGTTATGACGAACATTGTTCTAGTCATTGCTCATTCAGTGCCATTCATTTCCACAATGGTTTTCCACCTTGCACCACTACTTGCAAGTCAACTCCACATCTAATTTCATCATTCTCAAACCATTTCCACTCTTTGTCTTCCTAATCCGAGAGCAAACTTCAACTCAGGCATGAAAGCTGATCTTAAATACCTAACCACATTATTCCCATTAATTGGCTTCTCTATTTTCGACTGGCTGGCTGCCTGATAACCTATAATTCCATGTATCCCTGTTTCCTTGCCCCATTCTACTTCACTGGTCTGATGTGTATATTCCACATACAAACTGTGCTTCTCTAATGCAGAACTTAGAGCTAAGTCTAATATCTAATGACAGTCACACCAGGTAAATATTGGACTACAGCAAAGCTAAGAATCTGATAGTCAACATGATGATGAACACATAGAGACAGCAACAACAGCTCGGTACGAACCAATGTGTTAAGATCACCTCACTGCAATTAACTATGGAAGGAATGAGTGGGAAGCGGAAGCAGCAGGGAGGAGAAAAGTAATAAAGTAATAAAGCACTTAGAAAATAAAACAAGGATAATTAGCTGGAATGGGAAAGCAAGTGAAAATATGCCAAAGGAAGGCATAACAAAGATTTAAATAATTTTGAACAATAACAAATTATATTTACATAGCACCTTTAACAAAATAAAATGTCCCAAGGTTCTCCACAGGAGCTTTATAAAACAATATATCATATTGAATCAAATAAGGAGCTATTTGATGTGATGGTCAAGGAGGTAGATTTCAAGGAGTACCTTAAAGATGGTTGGAGGGACAGACGGATTTCAGGAAGGACTTCCAGAGTTATAATGGTCAGCATGTGGAGGATTGGCCGTCATTGGTGGAGCACTTAAAAAGAGTAATGCTCTTTTCCGGTGCCTAGGTCGATGCCAGGTGATCTGTCCAGTTTCATTTCTTTGAGTCTTTGTAGCAATTGGTATATCTGAGTGGCTATTTCAGAGGGCAATTGAGAGTCAACCACATTGCTGTGAGTCTGGAGTCACATTTAGGCCAGACCAGGTGAGCGTGGCAGATTTTGTCCCCTGAAGGGCATCAGTAAACCAGCTGGAGTTTTTAGCCAATAGGCAGTGATTTCATGGTGATCAGTAGATTCTTAATTCCAGATTTTTGTTTTGAATTCCAATTCCACCATCGGCCATGATGTGATTCGAACCCGGTTCCCCAGAACATCAGCTTGGTTTCTGGATTAATAGACTAGCGATAATATCACGAGGGCATCGCCTACCCGCACTCCAGCACAATCTGTAACCTCATGGCCCAGCATGTCCCCCACTCAACCATTACCATCAAACCAGGGGATCAACTCTGGTTCAATGAAGAGTGCAAGAGGGCATGCCAGGAGCAGCACCAGGCACACCTGAAGATGAGGTATCAACCTGGTAAAGCCACCAAACAGGACTACTTGCACGCCAAACAGCAAAAGCAGCAAGTGATAGCGCTAAGCAATCCCACAACCAACGGATCAGATCTAAGCTCTACAGTCCTGTCACATCCAGTCACGAATGGCGGTGGACAATTAAACAACTCACTGGAGGAGGAGGCTCCACAAATATCCCCATCCTCAATGATGGAAGAGCCAAGCACTTCAGTGCAAAGATAAGGCTGAAGCATTCGCAGCCATTTTCAGCCGCAAGTGCTGAGTGGATGATCCATCTCGGCCTCCTCCAGTGGTCCCCAACAGTCTTCAGCCAATTCGATTCACTCCACGTGATATCAAAAAATGGTTAGAGACACTGGATACTGCAAAGGCTACAGGCTCTAACAACATTCTGGCAATAGTACTGAAGGCTTGTGCTCCAGAACTTGCCGCTCCCCTAGCCAAGCTAGTACAGTTACAACACTGGTATCCACCCAACAATGTGGAAAATTGCCCAAGTATGTCCTGTACACAAAAAGCAGGACAAATCCAACCCGGCCAGTTACTGCCCCATCAATCTACTCTCGATCATCAGTAAAGTGATGGAGGGTGTCATCAACAGTGCTATCAAGCAGCACCTGCTCAGAAATAACCTGCTCAATGAAGCCCAGTTTAGGTTCTGCCAGGGCCACTAAGCTCCTGACCTCATTACAGCCTTGGTTCAGACACGGACGAAGGAGCTGAATTCCAGGGGAGAGGCAAGACTGACAGTCCTTGATATCAAGGCTGCATTTGAGCGAGTGTGGTATCAAGGAGCCCTAGCAAAACTGGAATCAATGGGTATCGGGGGCAAACTCTCCGGTATTTGAAGTCATACCTGACAACATAGGAAGGTGGCCATGGTTGTGGGAGGTCAATCATCTCAGCTCCAGGACATTTCTGCAGGAGTTCCTCACAGTAGTGTCCTAGGCCCAACCATCTTCAGCTGCTTCATCAATGACCTTCCCTCCATCACAAGTTCAGAAGTGGGATGTTCGCCGATGATTGCACAATGTTCAGCACCATCTGACTCGTCAGATACTGAAGCAGTCCATGTTCACTTGCAACAAAATCTGGACAATATCCAGGCTTGGGCTGACAAGTAGCAAGTAAAATTCATGCCACCCAAATGCCAGGCTATGACAATCACCAAGAAGAGACAATCTAACCACCGTCCCTTGACGTTAAACAGTGTTGCCCTCACTGAATCCCCCACTATTGACATCCTGGGGGTTACCATTAACCGGAAACTCAACTGGACTCACCACATAAACACAGTGGCCACAAGAGCAGAACAGAAGCTAGGAATACTGCTGCGAGTAACTCACCTCCTGACTCCTCAATACCTGTCCACCATCTACAAGGCGCGAGTCAGGAGTGTGGTGGAATACTCCCCACTTGCCTGGATGAGTGCACCCCAACAACACTCAAGAAACTTGAGACCATCCAGGAAAAAGGAGCCTGATTGATTGGCACTACATCCACAAACATTCACTCCCTCCACCACTGACGCTCAGTTGCAGCAGTGTGTACTATCTACAAGACAGCCTGCAGAAATTCACCAAAGACCCTCAGACAGCACCTTCCAAACCCACAACCACTTCCACCTAGTGGAAGTTCATTTTAGTTTCTCTTGTATGTATTTAAAAAAAAACACTTTTTGTCCATCTTGATATTGCTTGCAAGTTTATTCTCAAAGTTTCATGGAATCCCTACAGTGTGGAAGCAGGCCCTTCAGCCCAACAAGTCTGCACCAACCCTCACAGCATCCCACCAGACCCATTCCCCTACAACCTACCTAACCTACACATCCCTGAACACTACAGGAAATTTAGCCTGGCCAGTCCATCTAGCCTGCACATCTTTGGACTGTGGAAGGAAACCAGAGCACCCAGAGGAAACCCATGCAGACACGGGAAGAATGTGCAAACTCCACACAGGCAGTCGCCTGAAGGTATAATCGAACCCAGGTGTGCTGTGAGGCAGCAGTGCCAACCACTGAACCACCATGCTGCCCCCTTTAAAACTATTTAAAACTTTTCCAATCCTCTGCCTTATTACTAATCTTTACCATGTTGTATTATTTTTCTTTTAGATTGATGCTATCCTTAACTTATCTGGTTCACCATGGTTAGCTTATCCCCTTCCTAAATTTCTTATTTCTCACTGACTATGTCTTTGTTGTGATCTATGATATTTTCTTAAATGTCTGCCATTGTTCCCCAACCATCTTTGCTGCAAATCTCTTTTCCCAGTCCACTTCAGCTATCTCTGCCCTCATTCCTCTGTAAAAATACCTTTATTTCAGTTTAGCATAGTTGTTTCCAACCCAAGTTTCTCCCTGTCAAACTGAGTGTTAAGTTCTACCATATTGTGGTCTTTACAGGATCCGAGGAAATCTTTTATCTGAAATCATTTATTAAATTTGCCTCATTGCACATCAACAGCTCCAAAGTAGCCTGATCCCTGATTGGATACACAACATTTTCTCGGAAAATAGCTTGAATACAGTCAATGAATTCTGCCTCATGGCTAGTTCTGCTAATCTGACTTTCCCAATTAAAGCTTTTTTTAATGTGCCATCATCATCACATGGTTTATTCCCTGTCCTGCCACATAACTACCATTAACAGGCCTGGAGACCAGACCTAGCAGTGTTTTCTTTCCCTTGCAGGGAGGATGTTCCCAATGACCAGGGAATCCAGAACTAGGAGTCGCAGCCGAAACACAGGGCATGTCAGTTAAAATTGAAATGAGGAGAAATTTGTTCATCCAGAGATGGTGAGTCTGTGGAATTCTCTGCCACAGAAAGCAGATGAGGCCAAGACATTGAATGTTTTCAAGATGAAGTTAGAAGCAATTCTAAGGGCTAATGGGAAAAAACGGCATTGGGTGGAAGCAGGAATAAATAGTCTCCTCCTGCTGCTATTTTCTATTCTTCTGTGTTGTTTTACCTCTACATATGGATTCTACATCTTCTGATCCAAGATCACTTCTTATTAGCCAAATTATTCCATCCTCACTAAAAAAGATCCCCAAACACCATTTCCTTCCAGCCAGTCCTTTTCAAAAGTCACATACTCCTGAATGTTTGGTTCTCAGTTTTGATCATTTTGTAATAATTTCTCTGCTATGGCTGCATAATCATACCCATTAACCTCAATTTGTGCCAAAGGTTCATTCATTTTATTTTGAAAGTTATGTGAATTCAAGTGAAAAGCCACTAATTTTGACTTTTTAACCAATGTTTCCCCTTTTGTCCCTATTTACTCCTGTTTTTGTATGTTTGTTCACTCTGTCCCTTCTTGTTTCACTCTGGGTATCGTTAGCCAACTGGCTGTTTTCTGATGAAGGGTTTAGGCCCGAAACGTCAAGTTTTCCTGCTCCTGTGATGCTGCTTGACCTGCTGTGTTCATCCAGCCCCATGCTTGTTATCTCAGATTCTCCAGCATCTGCAGTACCTTTTATCTCTTATGACTGTTTTGTAATACTGCCATATCCTTTTGCTTTGTAAGCCTATATTTCCCCCTTCCAAATTCACCTCCCCTCTAATTAGTTTAATGCCCTTTCTATAACCCTTGTTATTCAATTCTCCAGGACACTGAGCCCACTTCTACCCGAGTACTGATGCCAAAACTGAACTCCATTCCACCCACACTAATCTTTCAGCTAAGCATTTATTTCTTTAACTTTTTTACCCTTCACCTGTTTGCCCATGAGTCAGGTAGTAATCCAGAAATTATTACCTTGGAAGTTCTGCTATTTACCTTAGCTCCTAACTGTTCAAATTCTTTCAGCAGAACCTCCTTTTTAGTCAAGTCATAAATGAAGGTAATGCTTTAATGGGGATGCAGAGTAGCAGCAGAGAAGGAAGAGGAAGGAAAAAAAGCAAATCTGACAATCTAGGCCTCACCACCTAGTGAGTTCAATTTCCATGACAATTGGTAGTGGTTATATGCTCACCATTAACTTAGCTTATTTTTAATTGTAGATTTTTATTTTAACTGTGTTCAACTTGCACCATCTACCATGGATTTGAACTCCTATCCCAAGAACATTTGAAAGAAAAACAGATTTTCAGCAATTTCTGTTTTTGTTTCAGATCTTCAACATCCGCAGTTCTTTGTTTTATGCCCAAGGACATTAGCAAGGGTTCTAAGTTACTAGCCCAGTGACGTTACCAACAAGCTACCATCTCTCTAAATCATAGGGTATTCTGCCGCATGTGCTGAAAGCTCAGCATGCAAGAATCAGACTGCCCAGTCACATGAAGATCCATAGGAAAAGCAGGCGACCCATAGATGCCAATCTCTAATTGAGTAACAGCCTTCATGATAATACAAAGCATCAGATGTTTTTCTCATCCTACATGATAATTGCTATAATAATCACCTGATTTAACAAATCACCACAAAATAAATGTAGTTTCCTGCATGACTCAATGAATGTAAAACATGAGGTATGTATAATTTCACTTCTGGTGGCAACAAGCTCCAAAGTAAACAAAACACAAGTTTTAAGTTCGAGAATTTGATTTTTGACACAGTGCAACCTTTAAAAATCTGTTACTATCTAATTAGATTAAATTTAAATTGATTTTCAAAAGAGTACATGGGAACAGACTAAAACTATGGATGTACATATTTGTAACATGCGACTCTGGAAATAAATCTTATAATTTGTGCAAAGATTAGACTCCAGTTCTATCCTTTCACTACCAAGAATAATATCCTTTACTCCATTGATTACTACACCAAAGAAAAAATTTTTGGTGTCACAAATGACTCAGTTAAAGTCTCAGTTGTCACTAGTCTCAAATCCTTGCAGATTGATCTCAGAGCCTGCAAGAAGGTGTAATGTTTCTTGAAATTGCTTCTTTGCAAGTAAGTACCATGAATTCTGAATACTGCAACTTGAAAACAATGGAAAGCCTTTTGCCCATCTTCCTCTATGATAATGGTGTGGCATCAACCCTCCTCTGTGCAAGATGAATCACTCAGTGTTGTGTATTCCCTATTACTGTCTAATTCTTTCTCGATGAAGGTATTTGAAGTGACATGTGATAAAGCAAGTGATGAAGGTGATGAAAAGTGTTATGGTAGCATAATCCAGGAATTTACGCATGGATATGACTTCGTCGTCTCCTTTATTTTGTCATCCTTGAGATAAAGTTCCACCTCTAGGAGGGTCATTTTCAGTTTGGATAACAAGTTGCCAGAAAAGACAAAGAACAGCAACTTATAGTAGATAGAGTCATAGATTTATACAGCACCAAAACAAACCCTTTGGTCCAAGTCATCCATGCCAACCAGTTATCTTAAATTGATCTAGTCTCATTTGCCAGCATTTGGCCCATATCTCCCCACACCCTTCCTATTTAAGCACCCATCTAGATGCCTTTTAAATGTTGCAATTTTACCCCCTTCCACCACCTCCTCTGGCAGCTCGTCATACATGCACCACTCTCTGTCTTTCAAACTGGAAAATGATAGACTGCATTACTATAGACTGAGAACTGATCAATTGGTTGTAGGGTTGCTCAACTCAGTCTCTTGCATGCAGTTCCCTCTGAATGACATGCAGGTAGTCCTGTTTGTAGTTTCACCACATTGACTTCAGCCTGTTGAGGTATTGCCTGATGCTGTTCCTGGTATACCCTCCTGAATTCTTCATTGAACTATAGTTGATCTTCTTGCTTGATGGTAAGGATAAACTGGAGGATATGCCAGGCTATGGAATACAGATTGTAGTTGAATACAATTGTGCCTAATGGATGCCCCATATTAGGTTTCTAGATCTGTTCAAAGCCTGTCCTCTTTAGCACAGTTCTAGTGCATACTGCATGATGGAAGGTATCCTCAATGTGAAGGTGGGACTTTTTCTCCATGTGCACTGTACGATGGTCACTCCTACAGACACAATCAGGAACAGACACAACTGTGACAGATAGATTGCAAAGATAAGGTCAAGTAACTTCTTTCTTCCCCTCTTGCTGGTTCCTCCGTCCTCTGCTACAGACCAAAGGTAGCAGCTGTGTCCTTTAGGACTCAACCAGTTTTGTGTCCAGCCACTCTTAGTAATGGACATTGACATCTCCCACCCACATCACATTGCCATCCTTGATGCTTTTTCTAATTGGTGTGGAAGAGCCCTAATTGATCAGACAAGATGCATCAGTATGGGGTCCAGAATCAATGTTGAGAACTCCCAAGGCAACTCCCTCATGTTGGCATACCACTGTACCACTATGTCTGTTGGGTCTGTCCTGGTGGTGGAACAAGAGATACTCAGGGACAATGGTGGTGGTATTTGGGACATTGACTGTAAGTTCCTTGTAATTTCCAGTGTCTCAGTCGTTGCAGGATAATCCATTCAGTTTCAATTCTTTCTTTAGGCTTCATAGTGGTTTAATAGGGCTGTGTTCCTTTCTTGTCCATTTCAGACAGCAGTCAAGAATCCACCACATTTCAGTGGGTCTGGAGTCACATATGGACCAGATTAGGTAATGATGGCAGACTCCCTTTCCTAAAGTACATTAGTGAACCAAGTGGGCTTTTATGACAACCAGCAACGGTTCCATGGTTGCTACTGACTAGCTTTTAATTCCATATTCATTAATTGAATTCAAATTTCACCATCTGCCGTTGTGGAATTCAAATCTATGACTCAGAGATTTAGTTGAGTCGAGTGAAATTACCACTCTGCTACTACTAACCTACAAGAATGATTCCTCTTTCATATCAACATGCCTTTCCTAACCTCAGTAGAGTGCTTTATCTTCACGAGATTAGGTTAGAAGCTAAGATAATAGGCATTATAGAATGAATGTGCATGAAGACATGGTTTTGTCGTGCTACACATAGATACTGTAAGAATTTCCTGATACGTGTTCACTTATCTGCTGCTGAGTCTGTGCCTCCAATCTCTGACCTCAAGTGTGGAGTGTTTCCAAATTATTTCAATGGCCTATTCTTCACAGGGAAGCTTTGTAAAGTTGTGAATGATCTTTGCATCTAACAGGTTATCTGCTCGCACACACTTCTATGGCAACAAGACTGACGGAATTAGACAAAGGTTATAGCAAAGTATTTACATTGCACCTTTAATGTAGGAAAATGTCTCAAAGTACTTAACATAGGCGTTATTTATAAAACAAAAATTTGACACTAACCGTAAGATATAAGGTCAAATAACCAATTACTTGGTAAAACAGGTTTTAAAGAATGTTTTAAGAGAGGAGAGAGATATGGAGAGGTTTAAGGAGGGCCATTTGAGAATTTAGGAACATAGAGTCATAGTCATACAGCAGGGAAACAGACACTTTGGTCCAACCAGTCCATGCTGAACATAATCCTAAACTAAATTAGTCCCACCTGCCTGCTATGGTCCATATCCCACCAAACCTTTCCCATTCGTGTACTTATCCAAATGTCTTTTAAATGTTGTAACATAGTGGATGAAGACACAGTTGCCATTAGTGAAGGAATTGAAATCATTAATGCATAACAAGCCAGGACGGGAAGAGCACAAATACCTTGAAGAGTTATAGGGTTGGATGAGTTTATAAAAATAGGAAGGAACAAGGTCATGGAAGAATTGAAAGATATGGATAGGAATTTTAAAATTAAGGCATTGCCAGATCAGCAACCAATATCAATCAGTTAACTTAGTGATAATGGGTAAGTGGGACTTGGTGCAAGTTAGGATACAATGACAGAAGATAAAAAGACAGCCAGATTGTCCTTGAATAGTCAGGTCCAGAGATAATAAAGGCATGGATGAGAGTTTCGGCAGACAATAGAACAGAGACAGCCAATCTTATGAAGGTGAAAATAAGTGATCTTGGTCATGCAGCAGCTATATGTTCAGCAGCCCATCAAGGGGTCAAATATAGGTGAGAATGGTCTGCATAAGGAACCATTGACTAGAGAGTAGAGTTTGTGGCACTAAATAAAGATTGGTCTTCGCAATGTTTACCTAAGAGAAATTTCTGCACATCCAGGAATATATGTTCTCAAGTAAGCAAAAAACAAAAAACTGTGGATGCTGAAGAAGTGTCACTGGACTCTAAATGGTGACTCTGCTTTCTCATCACAGATGCTGGCAGACCTCCTGAGATTCTCCAGCTGTTTATATTTTCTTGTAGTCTGTCAACTTAGAGATGGGTTAAGATGAGATGGTGGTGAAGTCAAACTGGATGTTGTCAGCATACAGGCGGAACGTGATGTGATGAATCTTGCATTTTTTGGGGTATGTCCAAGTTGTATTGTGTTTTTGGAGGATTTACCGTTGCAAAATCTAGCAAGTTTTCTCACCCTATCTTGGCAAACCTGTCTCATTAATTACCTAATCATACCCCGTGGCATCCATCACATCTAATTTTCATCCCATCTTACTACGCACCATTCCTGGAATGTCTCACTTAGCAGATATCCACAAAAAGACTGGTTCCTGTGCATCTGTACCATGTTTAAAAGCCCATTGTGCACCCAGATGAGTACTGGCATATTGAAGTTGCCTTGCCCTATGATGGACAAAATCTGAACATATTAGAGAAGGGCAGGTTTGCACCTCCATTCTTCAACAGGAACCCCAGTGAATGGGGTGGTGCTCCAAAGAGGTGTTGTCTTCCTTGAGGACCACCAGAGGAGGCTGTGCTACCAGACTCTGCCAGCCTGGATTGAGGTTGCTACCTGGGTCAGTGCCACCTCAAGGGTGTGGCCAAAAATGTACAAAGAAGGTCAATGACTTTCTCTGCTTCGGCAGGGTAAGAGCCACACACTCTTCTCTCTGCCACCTCACACTCAATTTATCAGTACCGCTGCACATGCCTCATGCTCATGCCCCACTCACCCTCACTGATGCCTGCAAGACATTCCTTCAACTGCTTTTCAGCCTCACACAACATTAACCCTGTATTTCCTCTATGCTGCCTCCTCAATCTTTCAGAACAGCTCACCAACTTGCCCTCATCCACACCAGTACCAACACCTACAACCATCCCGTCTATTGTCATCTCATTCATTTCCTCAAGCCTTTTTCTCATGACAACAAATACAACGGGATGGAGAGGGCCTGTACCAGTGGGGAGTTGCCCAACATCTGTGTCCTCATCCCCTCTGAGGACAAAATCCTGGCCTTCACAGGAGAAGACTGGGACCTCTCCTGCAGGGATGCCAAGATATTCATGTCCCACCAAATGAGTAAGTAGCCTTCTGAATACCACTGTCAGTCTCCTGTTAATCCCCCTATCACCCTCAATCATTGCATACCAATTCCAACCACTCTCTGCAACATCTTCTCCCTCTTCTGCAGAGAAACAGCCTACTCCAGACAAAGTGACGTCATGGATCTCTGAGGATGAGAATACCAAGGCCTTAGAGGAAGCATTGGAAGACTGTCTACTGCGATCCTGGACAGCCCAGACACCTCAATGGCAACTGTAGACGTAACACAGAGTTTGGGTACACAATCTGGTCAGCACCTCACTGTAAGAGGTCTGCACCCAGCCAAGGAAGAAATGCCCCAGGCCACTGGCACTCAGAGGATTGCTAGAGTCCAGCCACCTGCTCAATGCCAGGCAGGCGATTACCCTGTAGTGCCAAATATCAGGGGCTTCATGCAAATACACAGTGGTAGACAGGCACATGGGAACACTGGCCCTCTATCACCAGACCCTGAAACAGTGCAGCGAATCATCTGTCTGCCTATATGTGCAATTTGTTGACTGCTGTGGAGAACCATGTTCTGCAGCCTCAGGGTCTGCTGGAGATGTGCATGTGCCTGTACTCCATCATCCCTAGTCTCTCTGCAGTCTCCACTCAGGACACTGGAGGATGACGAGACCCTCCAACTTCTACTTGCTACCTCCTTCTGACCCTTGAAAGTCCAAGCTGAGGAGGGATGACTTGTCCATCAAACCTCCAGGGCCAATGGGCTCCACAGCAAAGCAGTCTCCTTTCTTCCAAGGTGCAGAACCCAGGGAATATACTGAAACATATCGGAGGGAGAGAAAGAAGAGAACCAATTGAGGCCTGTGGTCAGGTGACCAGCAGCAGAAATGCTTACAAGACTGGCGAAGAGCATTAATCAAACATGCTTAGAATTTTTGGCGAGCTAGTTTAAAATCTGACCTCAGTTAAAACTGCAGGAGGACATGTTGTGACCTGTAGTTTTCTATGTTGACCAAATAAGGCAAGTCTCATGATATTATAGACATACTGGCACCATACTGCCTTAAGTGGAATGTCACTGTTTGAGATTTAATGTAAACATTTGAGAATTGAGAAAGCAGGTGGTGAGGATGACCCAGAGAAGCAGAGGGTTATAGACAGATTAAGCAAATGGGCAAAAACTTAATAGATTGAATATAAAATGGGCAAATGAGATATTATATGTTTTGGCAAGGTGAATAAAGGAGCTGAATATTATTGAAATGGAGAAAGACTGCAGAAAGCTACAGCACAGAAGGATTTAGGAGTCCTCGTCCATGAACCACAATAAGCTAGTATCCAAGTTCAGTGGATAATAGTGAAGGCAAATGAAATGTTGGCCTTTATTTCAAAGGGAATGGAGTATAAAGATAGGGAGGTTTTGTTAAAGTTATACAAGGCACTAGTCAGACTATAGGCCCCTTATCTAAGAAAAAATATACAGGCAGTCCAGGGAAGGTTCACTGAGTAGATATCTTTTCTCTCTTCCCCCTCATTATTATGCCCAAAGCCTGCAGCCTCCAGTCCTGAAGAGAGGCTTATTGTCAGGGTTGCAGCCACATTTACTCCCTCCCACCACTTGTCCCTTAGATTCTGTGGATAGATCCAACAGGTTGACCATGGGCCATCCCATCAACTAACATGATGTGATAGTCCTGAGCCAAATGGGCACAGACAGTTGACTGGTACCTATATATCTACCTGACTGCATTAGCCCTACACCCCCTTCCCAGAACCTGCAGCCATGGGCCAGGAGCAGGAGCCAGAGGGAGGAGCTTGTGCTGGGGAAGATTTAAATTGAATGTGGGATTTCTCGTGCCTAGTTTCTCAGGCACATCCCTTTCAGGAGGAGCCTGCAGCCACCCATTCCAGGAAAGAATCCTGCTGACGTCCTGGAGAAAGGGTGCACAGTTTCTGATTGGTCAAGGGCAAGTTTGTGTTAACCCTTCCATTTTCTGGTGTTACAGATGAGGGAATCTCACTGCAGAACAGGATAAACATGTCGCAGTTTTTGTAAAGCGTAAGTACAGTTAGTTTATCTTCTGGTTAGTACAGGGAGTTTATATGGTAAGTAAGTTAGGAGAGTGCTATTTGTTGGAAAGTAATAACTGTAACTTTTAGTTAGTTAATTAAAGTTTGACTTGTAAACTAACTGACGATTGAAGGTCAGTCATTTCAATTGGTGAGGTTTTGTGTTCTGCCCGCGAGATGTGGTCAATCATGAACGTTGAGAGCAACCTTGATAATTACATCTGCAGAAAGTGTACGCAGCTTCAGCTGCTCACTGAATAAATGGATCAGCTTGAGCAGCAGTTGAAGACACTAAAGAGTATAAAAATGGCAGAGAAGCTCATAGATAGAAGTCATAGAAACATGGTCATACCCAATGTACAAGAAGATGGATGGGAGACCACTAGATGGGGCAGGCAGTCAGTGCCGGAGTCCTCTGCAGCTGTCCCCCTGTCAAACAAGTATTCCATTTTGGATATGGATTAAGGAGGTTAGCCCATCGGGTGACAGCAGCAGCAGCCAGAGCAGTGGCACCACTGCTCGCCCTCATCTACAGAGGGGAGGGACAAAGCATAGCAGAGCAATCATAATTAGAGATTTGGTCATCAGGGGCACAGATAGGTGCCTCTGTGGCCACAAGAGAGACTTCAGGATGGAATGTAGTCTCCCTGGTGCCAGGGTTGTGGATGTCTCTAAGTGGGTACATGGCATCCTGAAACAGGAGGGCAAACAGACAGAAGTCATTGTCCAGAGATAAAAGGTACTGCAGATGCTGGAGAATCCGAGATAACAAGCATGGGGCTGGATGAACACAGCAGGTCAAGCAGCATCATAGGAGCAGGTTTTCCTGCTCCTATGATGCTGC
>JAHRHZ010000144.1:51172800-51269628 GCA_024137785.1 Ginglymostoma cirratum | reverse complement strand
CCTGCTCCTATGATGCTGCTTGACCTGCTGTGTTCATCCAGCCCCATGCTTGTTATCTTAGAAGTCATTGTCCATATTGGCACAAATGATATAGGTAGGAAGAGTGACCAGGTCCTGCAATGATAATTCAAATAGTTAAGTAATAAACCAAAAAGCAGAACCTCTAGAGGAGTAATCTCAGGATTACTCCCTGTGCCATGTTTTCACGAGGCTAGAAACAGAGACAGAGTAGTTGAACATGTGGCTAAGGAGCTGGGATAGGAGGGAGGGCTTCAGATATGTAGATCATTGCGATGTCTTCCAAGGAAGGTGGGACCTGTACAAAAAGGATGGGTGACACCTAAATATCCCGCAGAGAGGCATGATGGTTCTCCTCACCAGGGTTTAAATTTGTGTGCAGGAGGTGGAAACCAGAGCAGCAACTCACTAAGTATAGAAACTGGGAAGAGCTTGAGTCCCATATAGCTAAGTGGATGAGCAGTCATGGAGATGTTGCTGAGCTCAGTGGAACTGATGGCTTGGACTGTATTTGCTTCAATGCAAGGAGTATAACAGGTAAGACGAATGAACTTAGAGCCTGGATGAATGTATGCATTCTTTCTGGTTATATATTCTATCTGGCTTGGTATGGAAACTGCTCTGCCCAGGACCATAAGAAACTACAGAAGGTTGTGTGCATAGCCCAGACCATCATGGAAGGCAACCTCCCATCCATGGACTCCATCTACACTTCCCGTTGCTGAGGAAAGGCTGCCAGTATCATCAAAGATCCCTCCCACCCCAGTCATACCCTCTTCCAACCTCTTCCGTCAGGCATAGAATACAGAAGCTTGAACACATGCACCAACAGGTTCAAGAACAGCTTCTTCCCTGCTGTTATTAGACGACTGAATAGACATCTCTAATTTCAAATCTAATTTTGACCTTGCTTTATGCACCTCCCACGCAGCTGTAACGTAATATGCCTTGCTCTGTCTAAGCACCCTATGATTTGTTTGTCCTTGTTTATTGTCTGCCTGTACTGCTTGCAAAACAAGAATTTTCACTGTACTTAGATACATGTGACAACAATAAACCAAATCAAATCTATCTACCTCTGCCTTGAAAATATTCGAGGACTCTGCTTCCACACCTTTTGAGGAAGACAGTTCCAAAGACTGATGACCCTCTGACAGAAAAAAAAAGCCTCATTTCTGTTTTGAATGGGCAACCCCTGATTTTTAAAATTGACCTCTAATTCTAGATTGTTGCATAAGATGAAACATCCTCTCCACATCTACTCAGTCAAGATTCCTCAGGATCTTCTATGCTTCTATCATGTCACCTTTTACTCTTCTAACCTACAGTGAATGCAAGCCTCGCCTGTCTAAACTTTTCTCTTAAGACAACCCACTCTCTCCAGGTGTTAGTTGATTAAATTTTCTCTAAACTGTCTCCAACCAATTTACATCTTTCCTTACACAAGTCACCATTACTATACACAGTATTCCGGAAGCGGTCTCACCAGTACCCTGTCTAATTGAAGCCTAACTTCCCAACTTGTATCTTTAATCTCCTCATGAAAAATGAGAACATTCTGTTAGACTTCCATCTTGAACCTGCTCACTATCTCTTGTAATTCATGCACAAGGAGACCCGGAACCCTCTGCATCTCAGATCTCAACAATCTCTCAGCATTTAAATCACATGCTTTATTTTTATTCTTCCTGCCATTTTCCCAAAATATACTCTATTTGTAAGATTTCTCCACTCACTTAACCTAATCTTTTTGTAGCCTCCTTGTATCCACTTCACAGATTATCTTCCTGCTGTCTTTGTTTCATCATCAAATTTAAAAGATAGAAGAGTATAGCACAGAAATGGGCTCTTCGGACCACCATGGTTGTGCTGACTATAATGCCATTCTAAACTAATCCATCTGCCTGTACATAGTCCATATTCCTCTATCCTCTGCCTGTTCATGTGCCTGTCTAAATGTGTCTTATATCGGCTTCTATCATATCTACTTCTAGCAACTCCTCTGGCAGCACGCTCCAGGCACCTTTGTGTAAAAAACCTGCCTCACATATCTTGTTTAAGCTTTCCCTATGTCACCTTAAACCTATGCACCCTAATTAAGTATCTATATCTTCTGTCCCTTTATCTATGTATAAGTCATTTATATATATTGTAAATAGTAGAGGTCACATCACTGATCCTGGGTGGCACACCATTCATTCTGTCTTCCAACCTGAAAAAGCCTAAGATGTGTCTAATCTCTGTTTTCTGTTAGCCAGCCAATCTTCTATCTGTGCCAATATGCTACCCTGACAAAATAAGCTTTTATTTTCTGAAATAACCTTTAATGTGGCACCTTATCAAAGTGCCTTCTGGAGGTCTAAATATACACTTCAAGAGGCTCCACAATACATGTTACATCCTCAGCAAATTCAAATAGATTGGAACCATGATTTCCCTTTCACAAACCAATGTTGATTCTGATCGTCTAGAATTTATGCAAGTATATTGCTATAACTTCTTTAATAATAATTTCCATGATATCCAAGATGGTTGCAGAGTAGGACGCTCGAGGCGGAACCGTTCCTTTTTTTCTCTTTTTTTAACTCACTTGTGTTCCTTTTTTCTCTTCTGTCTTTTTCCTCCTCTGCCAATGGCCCAGAGCGTGGACAGTGGCCGGCTGGGGCGGAGTGGAGTGGGGCAGTTAGCAGACCAGAGCAGGAGCAGCCAGCGGCCTGGAACAATGGCAGGCAGTGGCCCAGAGTGGAGCAGAGATGGCAACCAGTGGGCCCAGAGCGAAGTGAGGACAGCCAGCAGCCTGGAACGGAGCAAAGTGAGGACAACCAGCGGCCTGGAGCGGAGCGGGGGCAGCCAGCGGCCTGGAGCAAAGATGGCTACTGGTTGGGAACTGGTGGAACCCAGTCAAACCATGTGGAAAACCTTATAGAAAACTGCAATGTCTATCTTTTTAGCTTTATTTCTTATTTTCCTTACTTATACTTACACTACGTTACAGATATACATAGTATAACTCTTGTTTACTTTCTCTATTTTTTGTACCTAGGATTTGTATCCAGGTACTTTGTACCTAAGATAGCACCATGTGTTGGCAACATTGTACACATTTCACTGTACTCCTGTTATTTTGTAACTTGAGTACACACGACAATAAACCTAATTCTAATTTGAACATTTTCCCATTGACAGATGTTAAGCTACCTGGCCTGTAGTTTTCTGCTTTCTGTCTCCTCTCTTTTTCAAGAAAGGAGGTGCATTCACTTTCTTCCAATTTAATGGAACCAATCCCAAATTAAGGGAGTTTTGGAAAGTTAAACTCAGTGTATCAACCATCTCACTAGGCATTTCTTTTCAGACCCTAGATTTGGTCATTCTTTGCTGTAATTTTATGGGCTATCAAATAGGGGAGGCAATGGCCTAGTGGTGTTATTGCTGGACTGTTAATCCTGAGACCCAGATAATGTTCTGAGGACCTGGGTTTGAATCCTGCTATGGCAGATGGTGGAATTTGAATTCAATAAAATATCTGGAATTAAGAATCTGGTGGTGACCACGAGCACATTGCTGATTGTTGGGAAAAATCATCTGGTTCAATAATGTCCTTTAGGGAAGGAAACTGCCTTCCTTACCTTGTCTGGCTTACATGTGACTCCATACCCACAGCAATGTGGCTGATTTTAAACTGCCCTCTGAGCAATTAGGGATGGGCAATAAATATTGACTGGTTAGCAACACTCATCTGTGAAAGAAAAAAAAACAAAAATCTTCTGACCTGCCACTTGTCTTGTACAATTATGTATTTTTTGTTCTTCAAGTTTGATCCTACTTTTAAGTTAACCAGAAATTATGGGTCCATCTCTTGGATTTGCTTATTCTGAAATGTCCTCTTAAATATCTGCCACTGCATCTCTTTTGACCAAATCTTAAATCTAATTTGCAAATTCACTATAGCCAGCTTTGCTTTCATGCACTCTTAATTTCCCTTTATAACTTTTTTTACATGGTCTCAAACCTAGCTCTGTATCTCTCAAACTAAATGTAAAATTTAATCATGTTATGGTAGCTGCTATCTAGGGCACCTTCACTGTGAGATTATTAATTACTCCTATCTCATTGTGCAATACCAAGTCTAATATAGCATGTTTTCTGCTCAGCTCTGAAAATGTTCAAAAAAACTATCCCAAAAACATTCTATAAACTCCTTATCCAGATTACATTTGTTCATCTGACTTTTCCTGTCTATGTATAGCTTAAAATCTCCCATCATTTTTGCTGTACCTTTCTTATTATTTCTTCCTTTATGTTCCATCCTGCCATGCCATTATGTTAAGGGTACTTACACCAATTGCACAAATGACTTCTAGCCTCTACTATTACTCATTTCTATTCAAACTGTTTCCACATCTTGGAGGTTCCCTGAACATAGGTCGTCCTTTCTATTGTGTTGGAACCAAAATTAACTAACAGAGCCTTCTGCCACCTTTTCCTAGATTTTTGATGTTCCTAGATGCCTTATGTTATTTAAGATTCAGGAGTCAAGGATGGTATATAGATACAAAACAGGAGGACAGATTCTTGGAGGACAAAAGAAATAATGGCCCATGAGTGGGACAGTGTGCCTGAACGTTAACCGTTTATGCTGAACATGTCCTGGTATCAATAACAGAATATGACTTAAAACAAAATTCCTTCCAGTCCATATGTGTTAAAGCCCCAGGTATGTTTAAAGTATATTAAATGCATTTCCATAAGCTGCACATCATGGTTACCTTAGATGTCCTCTGTATTTGAGTGATGGAGTGATTCAACACCATATGGACATAAGCACGAGAAAATTGCAATGGTACCTGAATAATGGCTGTAATTTTGTTGAAGTTCTGCTCCCAGGGTCAAATGCAGCAACAGTCAGTTAAGAAGCTACTATGACTAAGCTGCTCGTTAAGGACAACAACTCCAGAATTTGCCATCCCAATCAGCTTGTTGTTTTCTTGTGCTGGACCTTGAAGAGGGGCTCAGGTAAGTGGATCTGGATCACCAGAGCCAGGAAGGCAAACACCAGTGAAAACACGGAGTATTGCAAAGTGGACAGGAGGTGCATTGCCGCAGGGATGGTCACTGCATCCAGGTAGCCTGCATTAGGTCAAAGGGTACTCAAAAACAAGACTTTTCCCAACCCACTGCAAGGTTAATGGTCTCTCCAAAAAACAGCAGCCCCCCAGCCCCAGTAAAATGTCAGCAGAAGCCAGAAGAGGCCCTTAATTGGAAACTTAGATGGTTGAATTAAACTCTTGTATGTGGGACAGACTATGGCTTTGCAGTGGGAAAGACATCAGGCGCACCTTGTGTTGCTTCTCACACTAGTTTTCCTGCCTTCCCATCACCGGAGTGATGCTAAGACTTAGCCCAATGTCACTGGGGGCTTAGATATTTTTTCATAATCAACCTTGTTCAGGGATGCTATTGTATGCCTTGGGAGCGGCTGGGGCCTAAATCCAACTGTCCCCATACAGAGGCGGGGATACTACCATTGCACCACAAGAGCCCTCCACCAGGGGATTATTTTAATACTGGCAATTGCAAACTGGTAGATTCTTCTATTGCCAAAATGAAATCAGACAGAAACTGAATGGAGTACTAAATAGCAAACATCTTTTTCTAATTGACAACTTGCAGCCATTGATCAGTTGTACGCAATCAGAAACCCTGTCCCATTGTATCTAAACAACTTGCTTATGAATTTTATCTTGATATAATTGTTAATATGCTGTTGACTGAGATAACTTAGAAGATTTGTGTTATAAGAACCCCAAGAACAAATGAAATCCAAAAAAAACTATTTCTAAGCTACCCACTTCCATTTCACACATAACAAGAAAACTGACTGTATAACCATATAATCTAATGAACAATAAGTCAATAAAATAAATGCTGAAACTTCTTGCTGACCTTCGGTGGTAATTTCATTAAACTCTGCATATGTGTTTACTAAAATACTGTTCTTTCCTAATATAAGTTGCACTCAATTTATTTGTATAATTCAGACAGGTAATAACAGTTGAGTAGCATATAGATTATGTAATCAATTATGCCTACCAATTAATGCTGATAACTTTAAATCTGGTTCTGAACTGAATGGTTATCCAAATCCATTATTTAAGAAGTTAAAACACATAGGAGTATTTGCTTCTACATGAAGTTCATTTCATACATGTATTTTGCTTGGGCGAAAGAGTAACCTTTGTATCTTGCTTGAGGTTTGCAAATCTTTATACAATAACTGTCTAGTTCTGTTTGAGATATTTAGCTTATGCTGCACAATCACAACTTACTGTAATGCATATTGGGAGTTAAAATTAAATGTAATTTTACAGGTAAAAAGACGGAGAAACCATCTTTGTGGATTTGCTGTGAAATCTATCTACATTTTTACGAATGATGTGGAGGTGCCGGTGTTGGACTGGGGTGGACAAGATCAGAAATCTCGCGACACCAGGTATAGTCCAACAGGTTTATTCGAAAACACAAACTTTCGGAGCCTCACTCCTTCTTCAGCTGTTAGTGAGAGAGGTTGTATCAGACACAGAATTTATAAATAAAAGATCAAAGGGTCACACCATTGGATGAGGACGTACTAAACAAACCTAAGATGTTGTTAAATCTTTAATCAGTTAGAAGTTTTAATTGATTAATATGTATATGTAAATCCCCAAATTCCTTTCAAGTCATGGTCCTGAGAGAACTAAAGGTCTTATCAGTGAAAGGAAGAGGTGACATTTAAGGTTAGACAATGCACGTCACGTGTGAGGCCTTGTTTAGAATCAGTTCGTGTTTTGATTTGGAGTCAGACTGATTTTATTTCTAAAGTAGGAATTTATAAAATGCCACATTGACTGACTGTCAATAAATGGTGTGCTTTTCTGAACAAAATAAAATGTATCTGCAAATACAAATTCATCCCATAGATTTACATATGTGTGCATGTGCACACGTGTGTGTGTGTGTGTGGGAGACAGAGTGTTTGTGTATGTATATGGGGGGAAGAGTGTGTGTGTGACACCGAGAGTGAGCATGTGGGAGAGAGAGGGAGTGTGTGTGTGTTTGTGTGCATGTGTATGAGAGAGAGAGAGAGGTATGTTTGTGTGTGTGTGCTTGAGAGACTGTGTGTATGAGAGAGGATGTGTGTGAGAGTGTATGTGTGTGTGAGAGAGAGATAGAGAGGATCTGTGTATGTGTGTGTGAGAGAGAGAGTGTTTGTGTGAGTGAGTGTGTGGTCTATGTATGCATGTGTGTGAGTGAGTGTATGAGAGTATATAGTGTGGTGGGGTCACCTGTAGTGCAACGTGAGCCCAAGATCCCGGTTGAGGCTGCCTCATGGGTACCAAACTTGGTTATCAGCCTCTGCTCAGCGAATCGTTGTTATGTATCCCGAAGTCCACTTTGGAGGACGTTTACTCGAAGATCAGAGGCCAAATGTCCTTGACTGCTGAAGTGTTCCCCCACTGGGAGAATACATTCCTGTCTGGCGATTGTTGCATGGTGTCCATTCATCTGTTGTCATAGCGTCTGCCTTGAGGTATCCTTGCCTGCAGCGTATGAGATAGACAACGTTGGCCGAGTCACATGAGTATCTGCCGTGCATGTCGTGGGTTGTGTTCCCACATGTTATAGTAATGTCCGTGTCGAAGATCTTACATGTCTTGCAAAGGTTGCCATGACACAGTTGCATAGTGTTGCGGCCAATGTTTTAAAATTTTATAAAGGTTGGAAGCTCAAACTAACATGGTATTTACATTTTTTTTCTCTTGATAAGGTATTGAAGATTGAAAACTTGTTTCATTTCATAATCAAATGTCCTCAAAGTATATTGAAACACAGGATATGTCTGATTGGAAACAGTTCATTAATTGAATATTTTCAGTTTACATTTTTTTCACTGAATGTGGGCATCATTGGCGAGGACAGCATTCAGTATTCATCCCGAACTGCCTTTGAGGTGATGGCAAGGTGATTTCTTGAACTTCTATAGTCCTTGAGGTGTAGAGGCACTCACAGTGTCCTAAGGAAGGGAGTTCCAGAATTATGACCAAGTGACAGTGGTCAGGAATACTAGTGTTTTGGCTTCATTTTCTAACATTGAACCTGTGTCACTGCAGTTTGACAGAAGACTTCCTGAAAAAAAGGTGGACTTTCCACAAAATTGGGCCAATATCTACTGTGTATGTGCCTCCTGTGTCCAACATGTTCTTCAAATGAACCTAAAGGTCTCCCATAAAATATTAACTAGATCATAATACTGTCAACTACCCAAAATAATTATCTCATAACTTGTACAAAACTTTGGAAATGGATACTGCAATTAAACTATATTCTCTTTTCAGTAGAAAAACTTTTGAAAAATTAAGTGAAATCATTGGTGTAATATTAATTGATATGGAGCTGCTGTAACATAAACCAATACAATGAGATTTTTTTTGGAGTTGTATTAAATTGATGTTATGACAAATAATTCAGCGATAAAAGTATCATTTTAATGGATTTTACACATAATGCAGCTGAACGATAGAGTCATGTGTATCAAAAATTGCACACATATTTAATCAAGTTAACTGAAGTTTTGTTTTGCTAAAAAATCAATTTGACGTTTATTTTGACATCAATTTTATTACACATCTCTTCAAAATGTATTATTTTGTAAACCACTTATGACGGTATTGTGCAAAATGATTCATGTTGTCTAATTCTTCCTGCATCTATTGTATAAAACGTTTTAAATTGAAAATACGTCATGTAACTGACTTGCGCTATAAGCTGCAATGTAAGAAACTGTTACCAATAAAACTATCGCAAAGTCTACCCGAACAGTGAGCTTTCATCTGTTGATAAACATGAACCTTTTGATAGAGATTTGAAAAAGTGCAAGTGTACATGGAAATAACCACAGCAACTTGAACACATTAATCGATATAACACGGTAACACTCAGATTGTACCATCGTCTAAAATAAACGACTAATAATACAAATGTTACGTATTAAATTCCAAATGCAGAAGCAAAAATGCAACTTTGCATTGACTAACACTATCTGTATAGTTAAAACGTTAGGTATGCGATTTGTTCTTATGGCTTTTTGACTGAATGGAGATTTTTGATATGGCAACGTTCTAGCAACAACCATTGTTTATTTATGAATATTGAATTGAAAACATGGATGTAAGGTACATAGGATAACTTTAACCTGGCTGTGAGAGCATATGATAGCCACGAAATATAAAGGCAAAGGCTGTGTTGTCGAAAGTTGCACTTTATGAGCTTACAAATGTATTTACGACTCAGAGCGGGGAATATCTCTCTCATACAATACTGTGTCTATATTTATTGGCATAGTTAAAGCAGAGCGGAACTATCTTTCACATTTCCAGTTCAAACATTGATGAATTCCAAATACTGAGGGCGTAAGAACAATTATTTTGTTCCATGTTGTGATTGAAAAATCAATTCCGTTACCCAAAGAGAAAGCAAACCATTTTCCTTGGCTGTCTTCAAATAAAACCTGAAAGTAATAACATGTAACTTTCAGTTGAAGCACTCTCATTTACAATGGACTGCGTGAACAAATTAGTTGGAAAGTAATTTCACCCCAAAAACTATATCTGGTTCCCAGAGATGGCCGACACGTGTTTTATTTATTCCACTGCTTACGTAAATTCATGTTGTACACTGCTTTGGAATGTTAGAGCGATTGTGCTTATTTTAACTTATATCATACATCTGAACCTCAAATTAGCAGAAGTTCTCTGAAGTCATGGAGTAAGAGTTAAACGTTCTAATAAAACACATGATATCCAAGAAAAACTAAATTAGTAAACCTTTGCTAACAAGAAAAATTGCAGCTACTAATATACTGAAAAATTATTTTGAAAAGGTACATATTTCACAAAGAATACTCGGCAACCCGTGTTGTGTTCAAAAATCCCCAGAGTGTAATTAGTGTTCGTCTGTTTAGGCAAGAGGCACATTATGTTGTTAAGGTTGCTACTAGGAATCTCAGATTTTTTGATTTTTTTAAAATTTTGGGAGATGCTAATGTATTAATTGGCAATTTACATGCGTTTGCAGATGCTACCTTAGCTCAAACCTGACTCTGGAATGCTTGATTGAGATATCACAGTGCATTTGGCAGTTTTCCCATTTTAAAGAAAGCTTCAGCAACTCGAGAACATCTGACAGACCCGACAGCGTGAATTACAATTACAGTACTTTTCACACTAAATGTGGGTGATAGCTACTTGGAAAGAAGTTTTGTCGTTTCGTTCCAAAAAACTGGAAAAAGAATTACATGGTCATGCTGTGCTTTTAAAGGCAGTTTGGCTCACTTAGGTCTATTTAACACCTAATTCAAAATAGTCCATAGGCGTCTGAATATGCTAATGTTATATAATTAGTTTACTGCAAGCTAGAAAATTTGAGAAGCCTAAATCAAATTACATTTAATAACAGGGCGACAACGAAGTGCGATTTTTGTCAGACGATTCTTTATTCAATAATCTTTAGGTAATTTCAGTTTTTATATTTGAGTTTGTGGGAGTATTCAACGTCAGATGGACGTCTTAACTGTGAAAGCTTTCCAGACTGTGACCATGAACCGGAAATGTCAGGATAAAGAACTTGAAATAACCATGGCGAAAGAAAGTGCAGCGATACTGTGACCTACCTCGGGTATATTCTACTGCTAGTTTAATAATTTCGTTCTTACAAGCAATCGAATAAATACACATGGACAGACTATGTTCTACATTTCAATGGTACACATGTATATCGCACCATTCGGTTTGTGTGCTGCTAGCGTTAAGAACTACTTTCAAGAGAAACATAGGAGGTCGTCAAGCATTTGTCGACTCTTTCAATAAAATGTTTATCCTTAAATTAACTTAAACATGATCTGCTATAATACATTACCACAAATTTGATTTCTTACCTGTATTCACACATTGCTACCCGAACAATGCTTTACACTTGATTATGTTAACGTTTTTATTGAATACAAGAGTTCCGTATAGATTGTATTTCATAAAATGGAATCTTAAGTGATAAGCCCCTGATACTGAATAGTGGCGCGTTTTGTCGCGGTAACGATGTGGTAAAAGTTCGGAAATGCAAAAAAAAATGTTGAACTGTTATTTAAAAATGTAATCTTGAATATATGACGCAGACAATTATGTTTGCACCTGGCAATCCTTTTGTTAACATTATATGAATGTTGAAAGGTTAATTTTGCTCCGTATTAACTGTGCCATGCTATATACGATGTGTATAATAAACATCAGATGCCGATTTCCACCAACAGTTACCTTCGCATCATACTGTTTTAAAGGTAAACTGAATTCATTAAAGTTATATCTACCAGCTTCCAGTGAATATAGATAAAAATAAATGTATATTTTTAATTTACTTAATAAATAATACATTCAATAAATATACAACATTGAATGTCACTTTTTGAAGAAGTGTACTCGAGTCGCGTATGAATTCGGTCCCCATTTACTGTATTCATTATCTTAAAAAAGGAAACCAGCCTTCAATGAAACCGTGTGTGTATGCATAGATATATACATTTGTAGTTGTTTGAGTACATGGAAAACGTGAAGCAATTTTATAGAAAACAATTGAATAATGTAAAAATGGTAAGTGTCTTTATATATACTCATGCTAGTATATACACAGCCACACCATACCTACCAACATACCTATGATCGCACTCAATTAAGTAAGAGTCTTGCTAACTCAAGACTCCTGAATAATTATTCTGACTATACTTGATCATTGTTTGCAATATACAATTACCATTCCTGTGCTATTTAAAACACCCATCCGGTTGAAATCTACGTGATAGGACGACCAAATTACGTTCTCGCACAATTTGATGTATTTGTAGTGTTCTCTTCAACACCCCAAGAAAATATATTTAAAATCTGAATGTGAAAAGTCTAATATTGGGCGAAAAATAAATTTCAACCATTCCTAATGTGAATGTAGAATGTACAATATCCGCTACTTTAATTATCTAGAAACCACTGAAGGTTAATGATGAATCCGAGATATATCGTCGTTGCAAAATATCAGATCTCAGGTAGGATATATTTTATTTTAGTTTTGATGTTTCGTGATAAAAGTTCTCCTACATTATTTGGCGCCCAGCTGATTGCGCGGGAAGCGCCTGTTGGCGAGACGCCACCTGAGGAACAGGCAACTCTAAGCAGCACACAGCCATCTCTTTCTCTCTATCTCGATACACATTACTGGGCTCTCAAACAGACACAGCCCGCACTGATTAGCATGCCGTAATGAAGCCGAGCCGGCCCCATTGTTTTAACACCTCCCGATCCTGCCTCACCAATCTGTCACTATTCCCCAGCTCTGCTGATCGAGTCGATAAATGAGATGTATAATTAGTTGCCCGCACGAATGCCGCAGTCTTCTCACCCCGCTGTAGCTCCTGATTGCTATCACCTTCTTGCTCCTGGCAATTTTGACACCTCGTAATCAGCCTGCTGCTTCTCCCGATTCCATTTTTTGTCTCTACCTCCATCTCTCATTGTACCGCCTCAAAAAAAAGAAAACCTTGCAAACAAGCTTTGCTTCTATGGTTACCACCAACCATACTGAGAGGACGCGGGAAAATGGGACTCCTGAGGAAACTTACATTCAGCACAACAGAAGGAATCAGTGCTTCATTCCTTGTCTTCCTACCATCATTAGATATAGGCAAAAAAAAAACCCCAGTAGCTTCTGCTTGTGCTTAAAAGTCCTCTCAGGAAACAAGGTGTGTATTGACAACATACCACTATTGCCGAACAGGCCCCTTTTCTCAATCCTTTAATCTTGGAAATGATGATAAATGTGGGACATTCTGCACGAAAAACTAAAAACAACATGCTGAAAACCTTAAAATGTTTGAAGTCACCTGAATTAATGGTCTCATTCAATGATACAATGGTCTGGGATAACGGGACACGTCGCAGCCGAGACAAAATTCATGTTCCCGAACATTAACCCACCAGGCTCTTGCGCACTCTTACTGCTTTATTTCATTGCTTTGACCACCAAATATTGTCACATTTGCGACTGAACAAACTAAGCGTTAAATAAGGTAATCAATGAAGCAAATACGTCGGGACGGACATTATTACTCCCGGAATGTTTTATTTACTGCTCTTCTCGAGTCCTGAAGCAGGGTCACTGGACCCGAAACATTAACTCTGATTTCTCTCCACAGATGCTGCTAGACTTGCTGAGTTTTCCCAGCAATTGCTGCTTTTGTTTTTGATTTCCAGCATCCTCCTTCCTTCTGTTTTGTTTTTATATTTTATTTACTTTTTAAAAATATAGTTTATTTATGGGATCCAATACTTTGATACGACGTTTGATCAGCTGGAGAAATCAGTGCGATTCCCATCAACAAATAGACATCTAATTACTGAAGTTGTAAAGTATACCTCGCCTGTACAGAAACGACCTAAATGACCTTGGGGTGATAGTACATGTTCGCCTATGCAGAAAAGACAAGTACTGTGATAAATTTCATTTTAACAACTGAAAGCTCATTTGAAAGGCATGTTATATCGTCGAATGTTATGTGACAGAATGCATTTTACTAATTTTTAAAATTTAGCCGGGATACGACAAATATGCTGGCAACAAATGAGCTGTATTCAGAAGGACCAAACGGGTCCAGACTGATCGATCAAAGTTCGTGTTCCACAGCGAAAGGGGGTAATGAACTCGATCAACACATCTCATTTGGTCCCCTGATATCCCAACTTGAAGCAGGTTGTTCATTCCTAGCTAAGTAGCGAGCCATTGTTAACTCAATATAAATAAATGAAGCTATGAATAAAATAAATTAATGCAAGTTGATTAGTGGAAGATGAACTGCAGAATATGCCGATTCAACAAATATCATTTAAATTTTAATGATTTAATCCAGAGCATATTATGTTGCACCTTTGAAAGATTTGGAATTTGCAACATGTCTTTGAGGTGGCGGATGCTTGCTACCATTTTTTCGTTGGAGAAAAACGAACAATTTAAACCTGCAGCATCCTACTGGGTCTTTTAGAAGAGACTAGGGATATATCCCAACCTGGTGTTCTGTTTTTGATAATGAGACGTTTATTGATAAAACCTAAAAGGGACAATCATGTTATAAAGTAACAACTCGGCTTTAATGAGTACAGCCGCGAGGTTCATTTGAAAACCAACTCCACTGTAGTATAAAGCAGGATACTAATGATTACAGAATATCATTGTGTTTATGTTACCAATACAATTCATGCCTCGAACGATGAAAGGCAACTCAAGTTCGGTTAAAATAGAACACGTCGACAAAGCCTTTTCACGGTTTGTTCAACTAAGTCCACTCATTCTGCGAAATGTGCTGGTACTTGTCTCTCTCTGACATTAATGTTAAGAAATTCCCATTATGGGGGTAATAAATCTTACAATTTTCAAACCTGCAAATTGTGTTACAACAGTGATAGTTCTGCCAGCAGTTTGAGTTCGAAAAGCCAGCAGTTGCCGGTATTCGCTCAGTTTCCACGTGTTAGATTAAGGCTGAGTTACAACATCCTATTGTGACACCATCACACATTGCGTTAGTGCTCCATATATTATTGCTAAATTCAGGTTAGAAATCAATGCATAATTTTAAGGGAAATTGTTCCCTTGAAAAAAGGCCCCAACTAATAAATAGGAACTTCACCATTGCAAATCGGGCGTGAACTACCCAAAATAGTGACTTTCTAAAGAGTGCATATACGATTTATTAGCACGTTATCTTGTGATCACAGTTGGTTTCCAGATGATATTCGAACTACTGTATCCACAAGAAATGTGGCAAAATAGCTCCAGAATTTGGAGCCCACTGCATTGTAATGATAGCAGTTGCAAGTGAAGTATGTTCTCAAATTCTAAATAACATACTATTTGGAGGTGGGGACTTATCAGAGCATCTGATAATAATTTATCCTGAATTAATCTTTGCTCAGCATCAGTGGTGGTGTCAATAAACGTACTTTGATTAGCGTATTGAATGTTGCAGACGAGTTTGGTTCATTTAAAATAATTTGTATATTTTACAATTCTACTGATATCACTGATTTCATTTTAAATTTCATTGCTACAGGCTTTCAAATTCTGAATAATTTCATATGATACATTTAAATCCATTTACTAAATGTTTAAATATTTAACATTAGCTTTTTTGCAATGACCAAGTATGAATAATAATGAGTGCACTAATATTTCAGGTGTTATTAACAACATAAAACAAATCCACCAGTTGTTATTCAACTTAAATATATTAGCATTCACATCATATGTGAGTTCTGGAGATTGATGGTATTAGTACTGAGAACTTCAAAAGGAAAATTACAGTGAAATGGTTATCTATTGTATTGCATTTTAAAAGATAACATCAATTGCATACTCAAAGAAATCAAACGCTTTTGAAATATGTAGCCAGTGATATTTTTCCACAGACATTTGTTTAAAACATGGGTAAAATATTAAAGCTTTAGGTTAGATAATAGCACAATGACTTTGGCCAAATTAATATTGTTTCTGTCAGCAAAAATGTGCGTTTAGTTAAAAAAAACTCCTCATTTTTAAAACTGTTCTGTGAGCAAGTAAGTAGTCAATTTGTACGCAGCAAGATCCAACAAAGAACATTCAAGGTAAATAATCAATTCTTTAGTTTTAGTGGCATTAATTGAAGGAAGATTATTCTCTGAAGAATGTAGTGAAATCTTTAACTTCCACTTAAAGAGATAAACATCTTAGTTTGACATTTCATCCAAAAGATAGCACCACCAACAATACAGTAGACCATTTTATGGATCAGACAATTTAAATCCTAGAGGAGGCCTTGAACTCACAGGAGATAATAGTGCTACTGTTTTGACTAAGCTAGCATTTAAAATTGTTTTATTGCTCAATAGTTTCAAATTTATTTCACTTCAAATGTACATTAATGGAAGACTTCAATTTGTACAGCACCTTTCACCATCTCGGAATATTCCAAAACACTTCACAACCATTGATATGCTTTTGTTGTAATGTGGGAAATGCAACAGCCAATTTATACCCAGAAAACTCCCACAAATGTTAATGTGACAAAGATCAGATAATGTTTTTCTTTCAGTAATGTTGATTGAGGTAAATATTGGCAAGGATACTGGAGATTACTTCCATGCTCTACTTTACAAGAAGTGTAAATGTACCTTGTATGTTCACCATAGAGAGCAGATGGGATCTTGGTTTAACTACTGACCCAAAAGACGGAAGCTCCAAAACTGCACTGTCTCTCAGTAATAACTGAGGTGCCAAACATGACTCTTGGGCTGAAGTCTCTGGAATTGGACTTGAACAATGACCATACTGAGATATTATGATGATTTACTGACAATTATAGATTAGATATCTCCTTTGTTTAATTAAGAAGTAATGATGATACATTCGTAGTATGTTGTTACTAAATTGCTTTGATATTTGCAACCATATGAACTTAGTATCATTTAACAAGAGACAAAAAGCTCTAACAGTGAAAAGTTAATCTGCTCAGTGCTATGAACTTTCCTCCAGAAGATATATTGTCATCATAGGAAGGGAAATAGAAAGTATTTCAAAGAGAATCATGTTTGCATTACTTCCACTTCACCAAGAAGGTTAGTCAAATCATCAAAGATAAATGTTTTGCAGCAATGTGCCTCCCACCCTTACAGCTGCACTTGATAGACTCACAGGATGGGAATTTATGTTTTTGAAGGCCATACGTTGTTTCACAAACTTAAGATTGTTATATAAATTACATATTAAATTATTATAGAAAACACCTCATAAGCAGTTATACATCAAAATTACATTCATTCAATCATTTCATTACTGATCAACGACATTTAATAAGGAGAAATAATCAGGCTGTTAATCAAACATAAGTAGAATTTTAATACCCTGTATTTAGATAAAACACCAATGTTTACTTAATACTTTATTATACTCTACATGCTTTATTTTCTCTATTGTTCTGAGTTTAATTAAGCAAAAACAAGAGATATAGATCAGTCTTAGCACTTTATTTGATGCCATTTTCATAAGTACCTCTGCAAACAGATGATTCACTCACTGGATGCGGACATCACTGGCTATACCACCATTTATTGCCCATCCCTAATTAAGAGTCAGTTGGATTGCTGTGGGCCTGGAGTCACATGTAGGCCAGACCAGGTAATGATGGTAGTTTCCTTCCCTAAGGAACATTAGTGAACCAGATGGGTTTTTCTGACAACTGACAATCTTCATCATTAGACTATTAATTACTGATTTTTTAAAATTTTGAATTCAAATTCCATCACCTGCCATGGTAAGATTCAAACCTGGGTCCCCAGAACATTTTCTGGGTCTTTGGATTAACAATCCAATGTTAGTACTGTTACACCGTCGCCTCCCCTATAATTTCTATAACTCACTTGTCATTGAACAGCATATAAAGGGTTATACTGTTAATGATCATGAAGAATAATTTGTTTGGAGGATGGGGAAGAAAGAGTAAAATGGTGAATCTACTTTTGCTTTTCATCTGTGTTTATACCTAAATAGAATAATACAGTCTACAAAACAATTTGATTTCACCCATGGCCTGTGGACTAAATATGGTGAAAAGAATAATCTTATTAATGTGTTTTTCAATTATTCATATGAGTTATCCATCAGAAATACATGTAAAGGAATTTAAAAATTCGAGATATTAAAATCTTATTTTCTATTCAGGTTTCCAGATTGTAAACAAATATAACTAACCATAAAAGGAAATCATTCTGCTCTTTAACAGTGTGATGCAGCCTAATTTGGTAAAATGGTATTGTTGTTGGGACAATGACTTCAATTTGGACAGAATACACATTAGCTTGGATCTCTCTGTCACTGATGAAGCCAACTGTAATATAAATTACAGCGTTAATGCTTTTGCTGACTGCACAGTGAACTTCTTCTCCTGGCTTCAGCATGGATTGATCATGAAAGAGAAATGTGAGGCTTCGTCACAAGGCATAGTACAAGCAAAACCAGGTCCTATTGATTTCATGAACTGAAGGTGCCTTTCAGATCAGTGCCTCCATGGTATTCTTTAAAGAATTCTTCCTTCAAGCTACCCTCCTCAGCCCACTCACGTCTAACTCCAGTGCTGTTCAACACCACCAGAAGATTTCCAATGCTGCTCAACCTAACCACCACATCTCCAATGCCATTCACCATCCCATTCCCCAGGACTGCTCAACCCCAACACAACATCCCCATTGGCACTCACTCTCCTCCCTATCCTCAGTGCCACTGTCTTCAATCCTTGGTGTGACTCACTTTGCCTATCCTCATCCAAACTTATGGTGCTTATCCCCTTCCCACTTCATCCTCACTGCTTCTCAACTCACATTTCTCATATCTACCTCCTATTACTACTTCACCCTGCACTTAGGACTCACCATCCATTTTTCATTGCAGCTCACCAGCCTCAACAGCATCATTGGTTTTGATCTGACGTGGGCAAAATTATGGAGCAGGTTCATTTTGGAGGGTGGGGAGCATCAGAGGTTACAGCAGTGTGCAGGTACCCTTCCTGATTTCCTATACCTGCCAGGAACAGTGTTGAATAAATCAGTGTAGGAAAATAGGGAACTCATAGAAACATAGAAAATGGGAGCAGAAGTAGCCCTTACAGCCATTCCATCCTGTTGCAGCATTCAATCTGATCATGGTTTATGATCTAACTCAGTACCCTTTCCTGATTTCACCTCATACTCTTTGATCCCTCTAGCTCTAGAAACTAGACATAATTTCTTCTTGAAAACATTAAATGATGCCTCAACTGCTTTCTGTTGCAGAAAATAATTCCACAGGCTCACCATTCTCTGGGAGAAGAAATTTATTCTCATCTCAGCCTTACTGGGTTTACCCCTTGTCCTTAGACTGTGATCCCTGGTTCTAGACTCCCTGGTCATCAGAAACATTTATCCTGTATTTACTCTGTATAGTTCTGTTATATTTTTTAAAAGTTTCCATGAACCCCCACTCATTCTTCTTAAACTCTTCTAAACTCCAATGAATATAGTCCTAACTAATCCAGTCTCTCTTTATTTTTCCCAGTGGGCTCATCGGCGGGCCACCCTTCCAGCAAATCAGAGGTTTAGGATTCCAATGTAAGTTGGCTCCCCAACACTTCTGATTCTTCTGTAAGCCTCCGTGGCTGTAACTATCCCAGTGCTCACTGTTATTTAGACCAGAAGACCTAGGTCTCTATATATTGTATATTATCGATAATTTATTTTAGCCCCCTGCAGCATACATTAAGCACAATAGCAAACAAAAAGTTAATTTTTAACTCTAATCACCCAATTCACACACCATTCTGCATTATCATTCTCACAAATATGACACTTGTCAATAGGAAAATACTAGGGAGGAGATGTCTCATGATTTCAAGAACAGGGATTGCAGTCAAGAGAGCAAATTCCAATATGGCAAATTGTAAGCATGAATTAAATTAATCCAGTAATTTGTCAACTACTACTAGAAAAAAACACAAATAATTCTTGTTCTGCTGGAGAGAGCTAACTGATCCAATAACATGCATTGGAGAAGAGATCTAGTCACCATTGGTCTACATGTGGATCCAGAAGGACAACTTTATTTAATCATTATGAAATAGTCATACTGAGTATGACTGCAGCTATCTAAATATGTTGCAAGTTAAAACATGGGATGTGGATTGGTCAGTTGTGACTACATAGCTTATAGTTGACACTAAAAGCCCACACCTCTTCTCAGGGCAACAAGGATGTGCGTTAAATGTGCCCCTCTAACATTGCCCACATCCTGAGAAATAACAATCTTAAAACAGAGAGTTAGTCTTCATGTTACCTACAATAGCAAACAGATTTTCTTTCAGAGGAGAGAAAATGAATTGAAAGCAGCCAGTGAATAGAAAAAAGCTGATGAATTATTACATTTACAAAACGGACACTGAATTTTGTAAATTAAATTATGGAATTTCCCAAGTTGGCTCAGACACTAGATGTTTATAACAGTTCTGAAAGATGAGGAAAACAAGTATGTTTTCACATGGAGTACTTTGAAATGTAGTCACTGTTGTACTGTTGGAAAATACTGCAAATACTAGAAATTAAATCTGAAGTTGATGGAAATACTCGGCAGGGCCGAACACAACAGTGAAGAAAGTAAGGGAACTGATCTTTTGGGTTGATGAATTTCCATCAGAACTGTTCTCACTCAAGGTTATCAACTTAAAATATTAAATGTCCACTGATGCTGCCAGACCTGAAGAATACTTTCAACCTTTTCTGCTTTTAGGTACATACTAACATGTCAATTAGGAGTAGGAATAGGCCATTCAGCCCTTCAACCCTGCTTTGCCATTCAATAAATCATGGCTAGAGATAATAGGAACTGCAGATGCTGGAGAATCCGAGATAACAAGGTGTAGAGCTGGATGAACACAGCAGGCCAAGCAGCATCATAGGAGCAGGAGAGCTTGACATTTCGGGCCCCCAGCTCTACACCTTGTTATCTCAATAAATCATGGCTATTTGATAGTAACCTCCAGTCTTCATTCCCATCCAACCCAATAACATTTCATTCTCTTGCTTAACAAGAATCTATTTATCTCAGAGTTAAAAATATTCAAGGAATCTGCTCGCAACATCATTTCAACAAGGGAGCTCCAAAGACTCACAGCCATCTGACAGAGACAAAAAATTACCGCAACTCTGTTTTATGTAGGTACCCCATGGTTCATGAACGGTGATCCCTGGTTCTAATTCACCTTGAAGAGGAAACATCTTTTTCACATCTATCCTTCAAGGAAAAGTGGTGGCATTCTAATGTCACTGGACTAGCCATCCAAAACCCTTGTCTAACATTGTGGACACATGGGCTTGAATCCCATTATGTCAGATGGTGAAATTTGAATTCGATAAAAATCTGGAATTAAAATGCTAGTCCAAAAGCTATCATGTCACAATTGTTGATTGTTGTAAAAACCCATCTGGTTCACTAATGCCTGTCATCTGCCATCCTCATCTGGTCCAACCAACATGTGAACCACAGCAATGTAGCCAACACTTAACTGCTTCTGAAATGGCCTAGCAAGCCATTTAGATTAAGGGCAATTAAGGATGAGCAGTAAATGAAATCATGTCCCATAAATGAGTTTTTAAAAACCGTTCAGATGGTATATATTTCAATCTAATTAACTTTTACTTTTCTAAACCCTAGAGAATACAAGCCAAGCTTGTCTGACTTTTCCTCACAAGACAACTCACTCATTCCAGGTATAAATCTAGTAAATTATGTTTGATTACAGTCAAATGTAACTTCATCAGTCCAAAAGTGCACGCATGTGTGTTTAGTCTGTCTACATGTGATATGCTAAACAAGCCATTCAATCTCAAAACTGGAGAAGTAGAAAGAATTTTAAGTTGGATATTGTACAAAAGAGCTCAAATTTGAGAACATGTTGTGAGTCAATAAGTAGAGTCAAGACTAAACAGAAAAGTAATGATACAGGAAATGATAAACAGACTACAATTGGAAGCAATAAAGAGTACAAATCTAAGACTAAACCAACAGATACGACCAAAACATACAAAAAGAATAAAAGGATAAAACTTGCGGCTCTGTATCTGAATGGATAGTGTTTGAAACAAAACATATTATTTAAGACAAGTTGAAATAAATGAGTTTGACATGGCTGCAGGATGACATTGATTCAGACCTGAATGTTAAAGGGTACAGAAAGATTAGGAAGGAAAAGAAGCTAGGAAAAAGTTGGGGGACTGTGGTGTTGAGGACTCTGTTAGTTATAAATAGTATGAGCACACTAGAAATTCAGGAAAACTAGGGTTTGGAAACAGCTTGGGGTAGAAATTAGAAAAGATGAAAGTAAGAACTCACTCGTAAGAGTAGAGGCAGACATTTAAAAGGATATTTCAGAATACACAAAATAAGTAACAAAGAGGATTGATGAAGGCAGACTGGTGAATGTTGTCTATACAGACTTCAGTAAGCTGCTCAAAAATGTTCCACTTGGTAGATTGGTTAACAAGATTAGATCACATGGAATGCAGGGAGAACAAGCCATTTGGATGCAAAGTTGGCTCGAAGGTAGGAGACAGAGGATGGTGGTGGTGGGTGGCTTTTTGGACTGGAGGCCTATGACTAGCGATGTGCTAGGATCAGTGCTGGGTCCACTGCTTTTTGTCATTTACATAAATGATTTGGATGTGAACATAGGAGGTATGGTTAATAAATTTGCAGATGACAGCAAAATTCGTGGTGTTATGGACAGCGAAGAAGGTTAGTTCAGAGTACAACAGGACCTTGATCAGATGGACTGATGGGCCAAAGAGTGGCAGATGGAGTTAATCTAGATAAATGTGAGGTGCTAAATTTTGGTATGGCAAATTAGGGCAGGACTTATATACTTAACAGTAATGTCCAGGGGAGTGTTGCCAAACAAAGAGATCTTGGAATGCAGGTTCATAGTTCCTTGAAAGTGGAGTTGCAGGTAGACAGGGTAGTGAAAAGGCTATAGGTACACTTGCCTTTATTGGTCAGTGCATTGAGTGTAGGAGTTGGAAGCTCATGTTGTGGCCGTACAAGGCATTTGGAATACTGCATTCAATTCTGGTCTCCCTGTTATAGGAAGGATGTTGTTAACTTGAAAGGGTTCAGAAAAGATTTACAAGGATGTTGCCAAGATTGGAGGGTTTGAGCTATAGGGAGAGGCTGAATCGGTAGGGACTGTTTTCCCTGGAGTGTCAGAGGCTGAGGGATGATTTCATGGGGGACATGGATAGATTGCTGGTCAAGGTCTTTTCCCCAGGATATGGGAGTCTAAAACTAGAGGACACAGGTTTAAGGTGAGAGGGGAAAGACTTAAAAGGGACCTGAGAGGCAACTTTTTCATGCAGAGGGTGGTGGGTGTATGCAATGAGCTGCCAGAGGAAATTGTGGGGGCTGGTACAAGTATAACATTTAAAAGATATTTGGATGGGTATATGATTCGGAAGGGTTTAGAGGGATATGGGCCAACTTCTGGCAAATGAGACTAGGTTAATTTAAGATATTTAGTCAGCATGGATGAGTTGGACTGAAAGGTCTGTTTCTGTGCTGTAGATCTCTGTGACTCTGACTCTAAATACTTGTTGGAATGTAAGAAAAAAATCCAAGGGACAGATAAACCATCTGTGGTTAACTACAAATATTAAAGGTAGTATAAAACTTTAAGAAAAAGCACATAATAGTGCAAAGACAGATCACAGGTCAGAAGTTTCGACAGAATTTAAAAAGCAGCATAGAGTAACCAAAAAATAGTAAGAAGGGAAAATTAAAGAAAAAGGTAGCCAGAGATATAAAAACAGATGAGTGTCTTATAAATATTTTAAAAAGATAACAGAGCGGGTAATGAAACGAAGAAAATGAGGCTGGACAATTAACAATCAAAATAGGGAAATGGCAGATGAATGGAATGGGTATTTTGTATCAGTTTTCACCAAAGAGGGTACAAGTAACATCCCAGAAGCAGTGGGAAATCAGGAAGTAGAAGGGAGGGATGAACTCAGGAAAATCTCAATCAACAGAGAGTGTTACTGAATAAATTGTTTGAGTGTGGAATAACAAGTGTCTGAGTCCTGACAGACTTCCTCCTTGGGATTTATGAAAAGTGGCTAGTGAGGTAGTAGATGTATTGATTTTAATTTTCCAAAACTCCCTTGATTTGGGAATGGTCCAATTAGATTGGAAAATACCAAATGTAACTCCTTTATTCAAAGAGGGAGGGAGACAGAAAACAGGAAATTACAGGCTAGTTAACATCAGTCAGGGAAAATATCAGAAGCTTCATTGCGAGAGGTTTCGAGTACAGGATCAGGTATGTGTTTTTGCAGTTTCCAGGGCCTTGGTGGGACCACACCTAGAATATTGTGTGCATTTTTGGTATTCTTTTCTGAGGAAGGATGCTTTTGCTCTCGAGGGAGTGCAACAAAGGTTTACCAGGCTGATTCTGTGGATGGCAGGACTGACATATGAGGATAGATTGACTAGGTTGGGATTGTTTTCGCTGCAGTTCAGTCAAATGAGGGGGGATCTCACAGAGACTTATAAAATTCTAACAGGACTGGACAGGTAGATACAGGGAGGATGTTTACAATGGTGGGTGTGTCCAGAACCAGGGATCACAGTCTGAGGATTCGGGGTAGGCCATTTAGGGCAGAGACGAGGAGACATTTCTTCACCCAAAGAGTGGTGTGCCTGTGGAATTCATTATCACAGGAAGTAGTTGATGGCAAAACATTGAATGTATTCAAGAGGCAGCTAGATATAGCACATGGGGTGAATGGGATCAAAGGCTATGGTGAGAAAGCAGGTTTAGGCTATTGAGTTGGACGATCATCCATGATGAATTGTGGAACAGGCTTGAAGGGCCGAACGGCCTCGTCCTGCTCCTATCTTCTATGTTTTTATGTTTCTATGAAATTCATAGCAGGGCATGTGGATAACATCAGTGCCACCACACAGAGAGCCAATCTGGTTTTATGAAAGGAAAATCACGTTTGACCAATCTATTGGAATCTGCTGCAGAGATAACATGCTGCAGAATAAAAGTAACTGATAGATGCACTACACTTAAATTACCAGAAGACTGCTGATAAAATTCACATCAAAAGTTAATGTAGAAATTAAAAGCTAATGGCATCATATGTCGTATATTGACATAGAGAGAGCTTTGGCTGGCTAACAAAGCAAAGGCAAAAAGTAAGCATAAATTAGTCTTTTTCAGGATGGTAATATGTGAAGAATGGTGTATGACAGGGATCAGTGCTGGGACCTCAACTGTTTACAATTGATATAAATGACTTGGATGAGGGAGCCAAAGGTCTGGTTGCCAAGTTTGCTGATGAGTCAAAGAGAGATTGGAAGGTAACTCATGAAGACCATAAGAAGGCTATATTATGCATTCATCAACCCTATCTGTTACCTCTTCAAAAAACACCAGCAACTTAGCTCAAAATGATCTTCCCTTAATAAGTCCCAGACTGATTCTTCTGGATTTACTCGTAATTTTGAATGTGACTATTCCTTCCCCATCCTGAATAATTGTTTCTAGTAGTGTCTCCGCCACCTAAGTTAAACTGACTAGTTAGTAATTGCATGGCCTATGTTTATAAACTTTTTGGAATTTTCATTTCTACAGTCATCTGGCACCACCCCTGAATCTCGGGAAGATTAAACCATTATTACCAGTGCCTCTACAAAATCCACTGCCACTTCCTTCAATATCCTTGGGTGCATTTCATCCATTTCTGGTGCCTTAACAGGTTTAAGTATTAACAGTTAATCCAATACAGTCTCCTCATTAATTTTAAATACTTCTAGTGACTGCTTTTGCTGCTCTATCAAGATGCTGGCAACGTCTGACTTATTGGTAAACACAGATGACCATTGTCATTTCCTGCTGTCATCCAAAGCTTTAAGATACAGATCTGTACCTCAAAAGCTCCCCCACCATAAGTCACTTGATCAATTTGTCTCACCTCCTTCCCAAGAACCAGACTTGGTAGTGCCTCCTTTCCTGTTGGATTGGACACATACGACTATTGGAAATTCTCCTGAACACAATCTAAGAATTCCTGCCCCTTGCTGCCCCTTACACTACCAACATACCTATCTATATATTGGCAAGTAAATCCCTCATTCTATTGACATCTATCTTATTTTCTTACAGATTTTTTCCTCTACATCCTTCCCACTGCTTGGTGGTCTATGGAGTACACTAAGCAATGTGATTGCACCCTTCTTATCCCTTAGGTCTAGTGAGGGCAATTCTGTCCAAATATCCTCCATAACCAAAAATAGCACCCCTCAATTTTTTTTTCCTTTCCTATCTTTTCTGAACACTTTGTAACCAGGAATATTTAACATCCAGATCTATCCTTTCTTGATCCAGATCTCTATTATCACTGAACATGATAATTCCCAAAAGGCAACTAGTATCTGTAACTTTGCAATGTTATTAGCTTTACTCTATATGTTCACATTTGTGCAATGCAGCGCTGACGTAGTCTTAATTAGTTTCTCCCTTGCTTTGAATCAACATGTTAACTTTCTGTTCTCTATTTTAGAGCTAACTGCCTCTTACAAAATTTGTGCACTCTGCTTTTACTTCCTCATATTCTGTCCTGGTACTTGCACCTTTGCTCAGTTGGCTTAAACCATCCTGAACAGCGCTAGCAAAACAGACATAAGGAGCTCAGTTCCAGCTCTTTTCAACACATCCACTCATATGGATGCCATTTTCCCCAGAACAATATCCAGTGCTCCAAGAATCTAAAACCCTTCCTCCTGTACCATGCAATCCTATTTCTTTATTCACCTGCACATAGTGCTTAGAGAAATCCAGGGATGACAGCTTCAGAGATCCAACTTACTAATTTTCTACCTAGATCCTTAAATTCCACTTGGAGGACCACATCACCACTTCTCCCGCCTTTCATACCTAATATAGGTACCAGTGTGGCCACAACCTCTGACAGTTCACCATCCCTGCACAATATCCTGCAGTTGTTGAGTGACACCCTGTACCATAGAATCAGGGGGGCAACGCATCATCGTAAAGCTACATTACTTCTGCAGAAATGTCTGCCTGTTACCCTAACAGCGTTGCCTCTCTGCTCTTCTTCCTTCTTTCCAGTACAGCTGCACTACCCATGGTACCACAGTTTAGCTGTTGTCAAATTCCTCAAGGATCCATTGCTATTGCCTCTATCCACAACGGAAGATTGATTAGTGAGCAGGGCCTCTGGGGATTCCTGTGCTACCTGCCAGTTTTCTCTTGGACAGCTTGGTGGTCATCAATTCTCTCACTGCTTGCTTGCACCTAACTCACAGTGTGACCACCTCTTTGAATGTGCTACCCATGTTGTTCTCTCCTGCAGATGCCCTCCAGTAACCCTTCACGTAAGTAGCATTACCATCGCTAAATCCCCCATTATCAACAGCCTCGGGATTAACATTGACCAAAGGCTGAACTGGACCAGCCATAAAAATACAATGACACAAATAGAGGTCACATGCAAGGAACATTGTAGTAAGTAAGAGCGGCATGGTGGCTCAATGGTTAGCACTGCTGCTTCATAGTGCCAGGGACCCTGGTTTCATTCCAGCCTTCGGTGAATGTCTGTATGGTGTTTGCACTTTCTCCTTGTGTTTGCAAGAGTTTCTGCCACATGGTCCAGTTTCCTCCCGCAGTCTAAAGATGTGCAGGTTAGGTGTACTGGCCATGGTAACTTGCCCCATTGTGTACAATGATGTGGAGGCCAGGTGGTTTAGTCAGGGGAAATGTGGGGTTACTGGGATAGGGTGAGGGTCTAGTTGGGATGTCCTTTGGAGGATTGGTGCAGACCCAATGGGCTGAATGGCCTCATTTTTCACTGTAGGGCTTCTAGGAGTAACTCACCTCTTTTCTCCTCAAAGTCTGTCCACCATCTACTAAGCATAAGTGGGAAGTATGATGGAACACACTCCACTTTCCTGGGTGCATGCAACTCCAACAATACTCAAGAAGCAAAACTTCATTCAGGAGAAAAGTAGCCACATTAATTGGCACCACACTCGCAAACTTTCATTCCCTCAATCACTGAGGCACAGTAGCAGCAGTGTGTATCAGCCATAAGATGCACTAAAGTAACTCAACAAGGCACCTTCAACAGCACCTTTCAAACCTGTGTATCGCCCATCTAGAGATACATGGGAACACCACCAACTGCAAGTTCCCTTCAATCTGACTTGGAAATACATGATCATTCCTTCACCGTTGATGGTCAATTTCCCAGTAGTCCCTTTCTAACAGCATTGTGGGTGTCCCTGCATCCCAAGGACAGATGGCTGAACAATTCACTCCTTAATGGGCCATCTCTAGTTACAAGGGCCAGAATGTTATGAGGGTGTGAATGATGAGGGACGTGCCGAGCAATGTAGCAGAAATATGTGAGAAGTTCAGCATGGCATATCTCAGCATTGGAAACAACTTGGTGCAATTTTTAACCAAGTCCCGTGTATCAACATGAGATTCTGCAAAGCAGCCCTAAGTTGCCTATTAGGGGCCAATATTGCTTCTTAACAATATTATTAATTTCAACTTTCACCTCAATAGTCTGCAGTTTTCCGAGATACCACCAGTCACTGGCTAATCAAATGTCAACTATTGACAGCGGGCACCGAGTGACATCAACAGGCCATTTGCTTCATAGGAATTCCATATTGGACACAAGACACTAACATTTCAGACATTCTCCATGGGCACCATCCACGTGCAGTCCACTTCCATGGATATTGGCATCCAACATGTGCCAGCATCTAAGAACCTTCATAACATATCTCCACAGCACTAATAATAAGCTTCTGTGCTTCCATGCAAATCTTGGGACGCACCGGCAACTATAATTGTAAGCAACAGCAAGGACACTGTGCACTCTGGAGCATGCTCTTGAATCTTCAACTGGGCCAGGCTGCATCTCTGGGCTGTTTGCTTGCTCTGTTAGGGCTCACACACTTTGAGCCTACTTGGATGCTCACAACATCCCTGCCTTGCATTGCTTTGCCTGTTTTGCACATTGTCCTTCAGCCAGAGATACCATCAACATTGTATGGCTGTATTGCCATGCCATTTAGCACAGGCATAAAGCCAGAAAGTTTGTCACAGTTGGTAGCAGTCCTTAGTCCAGCCAGTGGAGATAGCCTTTGGTCAGAGGTTCCTACCACACTAAGTATAGGACAGCCCAGTTACCAGTCAAGATGTTTGGATAAAAGCAAAATACTGTTCCTGAAAATCTGAATAGAAAAATAGGATATACTGCAGAAACTCATCATTTCTGGCAACACTTGGGAAGAAAGAAACAGAGTTAATATTTCAAGTCATGTATGGGTCTTTTTCAACAATAGGGTTTGGAAACACCAGTCTGTCACTCAGGTCAATCAGAGTCGGGATCCTCTCCTCTTAAGAGGGGAAGTGGTGGAGGAGCTGAATGTTGGGCAGCAGATCACCCATCTTAACTCTATGTACCGTACTGTGGGCTGTTTTCCTTCTGGAATGAGAGACAGACAGGTATAAGTAGACATGAAAGCAGGAGAATGGCTTCTGGTGCAGGTGGGAAGCTGTCCCAAGGGAGTGACTAGTCTGCAAAAAGGGCATGCAATATTAGCATTGTCAGGGATTGGGTGGAAGGGTGTGCATGGGGAAGATGTTGTAGGCAATAGTGAGAGTGGTAGAGTATAAGCCTTGGTGGGAGGTGGGTGTAGTAGCAGAGTAAGAGTGAGTGTGAGGTATTGGAGATAAGATGGGGTCACTTAAACTGGCATTGACCTTTTTCACGTGCTGCTGCGCACTCCTCCAAATCGCTGAGACTGTACCAACCCGGCTTACAACCTCAGACCAGGCTGGCCTTGTGACCTCCACTGCCGGTCCTGGGCAAAGACGATGTCCTGCTTCCGGACCAGCCACCGTCCAACAGGACCTCCAGGTCCTTACCTGCAAAGCAGGGTGCCAATTCCACCAGCTGCCATGTCTGGGGAAAATATCAGGAACCACGCAGGGCAGCTCCAGCCTGACTGTGCATCCAGACAAACACCCAAGCCTTGTATCAATGGCACCATCATGAGAGATGATGGTTACTTTCAGAATGTACGAGCAGTGGCAAGTTGTGGTATGAGGATAGAGTCAGGCAATAGGGTACTAATGGGGCAAAACAGGTATATCATGAGAGAGGTCTGGGAAAATGTAGTGAGAGATTTTGCTCAGCTTCATGGAGGGAAACCTTCTGCGAAATTCAAAGAAACTGGAACTGAGCCAAAAAAAAAGATTCAGCTCTATGCCTTTTAATTCTGCATTACTCCATCAAGGGAAAATGCTTAATGCATCAATCCTGTTAAATCCCTTCATCAATTAAATATCTTGAGTAGATCATTCCTTGACTGTGTAAACTTGTAGGAATACAAGCCAATTTTATACGACATGCTCTCATAACTTGGCTGTTTCAGTTTTAGTATCATTTAGGTGAATCAGGACTCTATCCCAGCTATGACATGGTTAAGTGCCCAAAACTGAACTCATACCAAAGGCGGGGTCAGGGCCAATAAAAACAATCTATTAACCTCTACTATGATCCAATAACGGACCCACATCTCAAGGTTGCTTCCATATAGAGACAATTGAGAGATACTCATCCACTTTGTCCAAGTTCTCAATCAATCTGCCTTTTATGATATGTTCCAGATCCTCACAACTGATGATAAACCAACAGGTCTGCCATTCCGTGGTAACTTCCAGATTCCCTTCTTCTATAATGAAATGTCATTAGCAGTTTCTTTTTTATGGTGAACAATTTCTTGTAATTGGAATGTGTCTTAGAACATAATGTAGGGTGATCTTTGGCTAAAACACTACTATACAAAAGAAAAACCAAAAGAACAGCAGATGCTCTAACTCAGGAACATCACAAGGTTTACAGCATCTGCAGTTCTTTTGGTTTTTATTTAGTATTTAACTCACTGACACATCTCTACTAGGGATGCCCTCCTTGAAGAAGTTCTGCTCCTCTCTCTGACGGGATTTCCATTCCAGTCTTTCTTCTTGTCCACCGACATTAATTTCACTGTCACTCCTGGTGTTTACCCAAGTATTTGCTAAAACTCGTTCCCACAGCCATATCACATTCCTCAGTGATTGCCTCTGGCCCAGATTCACCCCACGTGAATTCCAACTGAAGTTTCATGCCTCATGCTTTGAATCCTCCCAGGATCACAGATATGTCCGTGACATTCAAAATTCCACAGACAGCTGCTCTTGCCTCATCCTGAGACCCATATTCAGCACCTGGCGGGATCTCATGCTCAGTCTCAACCTCTCTGCCCAAAAGCATCGCATCAGACTGGCTCAGGGCTGCACCACTCCCCAGTTCCACTTTGTCCTCCGGATCATTTGCTGGGCTAAGTGGAAACCTTTTCTTTTCCTTTCAGGCATCGAAGCCCACAAGATGCAACAGCTCAGAGATATCCATGGCCCCCTGGAACCTTTCTCTCCTCCCCTTCCATCTGACGCCATCTCCTCCCTCAACCCCACCTCCTGTCAGGTATTCCCCATCCAATCTAATCTTCTGCTATCTGATGCTTATCATTCTGTACTCAGCAAAGGCCTCAGCTTTATTCCTCTGTGTCCCCACCTTAACAAATTTCGGGCATGACATGATGTCAAACTCTTCTTCTGCTGTCTTTCTCTCGGTGCCTATTTCTTTGGACTCGAATCGTCTCCCATCCCACAGACCCTTTTGCCCAGTTCCAACACTTTCCCTCCACCTGGACCTCTTCATTTGGCCTTTTATCTGCATTTGATCTGTTCATTGAGAACTGTCAACGTGATATCGGTCACCTCAATTTCTCTGCCCCCACCCCTCACCAAATCCAACCTTTCCCCCTCTGAACTGACTGCACCCCATGTTCTTAGATCTAACCCTGACTTTGTTAATAAGCCTGCCAATAAGGGTGGTGCTGTTGTATTCTGGTGTATTGACCTCTACATTGCAGAGGCTGAGCGCCAGCTCTCAGATACCTCCTCCTATCTTCCCCTGGACCATGGCCCCACCATGACACATCAGGCCATTGTATCAACTATGGTCACTGACGTCATTTCATCTGGTGATCTCCTTCTCGCTCACCCCCCTCCCCACCGCTTCCAAGATGATAGTTCCCCAGGCCTGCACAACTCGCTTCTACCTCCTTCCAAAAATCCACAAACAGAACTGTCCAGGCAGACCCATTGTTTCAGCCTGCTCCTGGCCCACAGAACTCATCTCTTTCTACCTTGACTCAGCCTTCTCTCCCTTAGTCCAGTTCCTGCTCACATACATCTGTGATTCCTCTGACACTTTATGCCAGTTTCAAAATTTCCAGTTTGCAGATTCCAGCTGCCTCCTCCTTACCATGGACGTGCAATCCCTTTACATGTTCCTTCCCCACCAGGGTGGTCTTAGGACTCTCCACTTGTCCCTGGAACAAAAACCTGACTGGCCCACCCACCGACACCCTCTTCCGCTTGGCTGAGCTCGTCCTCACCTTCAACAATTTCTCTTTTAACTCCTCTCATTTTCTTCAGTCCAGAGGGGTGGCCACGGGTACCTGCATGGGCCCCAGTTATGCCTGTCTCTTTGTGGGGTATGTAGAACATTCCTTGTTCCAGTCCTGTTCCAGCCCCCACCCACAGCTCTTTCTCCATTATATCAATGATATCATCGGTGCTGCTTCCCTGTCTTGCCCAGGATTGGAAAAGTTCATCGATTTCGCTTCCAATTTCCACCTTGCCCTTGCTTTCACCTGGTCTATCTCTGACTCCCCTGTTCCCTTCTTCAACATCTCTGTTTCCATTTCTGCAGACAGACTGGCCACTAATATCCACTATAAACCCACTGACTCCCACAGCTTCCTGGACTATACCTCCTCACACCTTGCTTCCTGTACAGACTCCATCCCATTCTCTCAGTTCCTCCGTCTCCATTGTCTAAGTTCTGATTTGGCCAACTTTGACAAGGGAGCTTCTGAAATGTCCACCTTGTTTCTCAATCGAAGATTCCTCAGCACCATTGTCGACAAGGCCCTCAACTGGGTCCGACCCAGCTCCTGCACTTCTGCCCTCACCTCCTCTCTTCCCTCGTGCAACAGCGATAGGGCTCCCTTGTTCTACCATCCCACCAGCATCCACATCCAGAAGATCATCAGCCGCCATTTCTGCCATCTCCAGCGAGATGCCACCACCAGATACATATTCCGCTCCCCTCCCTTGGCCACCTTCCGCAGGGACCTTTTCATCCGGGACATCCTGGTCTACTCTTCCTTCACGCACAACAGCCCTCATCAGCTCCATAGCACCTTCCCCTGCAACCACCAAAGGTGTAACACCTGCCCATTTACCTCCTCCCTCCTCAGTATCCAAGGGCCCAAACATACACTTCACCTGTACTTCCCAGAATCTAGTCTACTGCATTCGCTGCTCACAATGTGGTCCCTTCCACATTGGGAAATGAAGCATAGACTGGGTGACTGCTTCACAGAACATCTATGTTCTGCTCACAAAAAATACCCTGAGCTTCCAGTTGCCTGTCACTTTAATACACCACACTGTTCCCTGGCCAACATCTCTATCTCAGGCTTGCTGCAGTGTTCCAGTGAAACTCAGCTCAACCTGGAAAAACAACACTTTATTTTCTGCTGGGGGACCCTGCAGCCCTCTGGGCTCATTATCAAGTTCAATAATTTTAGGGCTAAACTCTCCCATGCCCTAGCCCCCTACGTTACACACCAGGCCTTGTTATCACATAACTTGCCAGATACATTACCTGTCATCATCACTAACAGTCCCCATTAACAGCTATTCACCCTCCTAGCCAGATTGTCATCAACTGCTTTTCTATCCAACTGGTCTTCTCTCTCTTTGGGTTCTATCTTTTGTCCTATCATTTACCCCCTATCCCACTCCCTTTCCTATCTTCTGCATATAAACGGACGTTTTCCTAGCTACCATCAGTTCTGATGCTGCTAGACCTGCTGAGCTTTTCCAGCAAATTCTGTTTTTGTTGTGTTGACACTATTATACAAGGTTAGTGCATCGGTGCAGATGATGTTGAGAATAACTCCACCAGTTACTAGATGCATAAGGCTGAAGCATTTGGAAGTTATTGCTGGTGGCTCCACTGTGTCAAGTAAACTGACTAAGCTGACTGTGAAGCCTACACCACGCTCCTGCTGTGTCAATTGAAGGTGTAATTAGCCTCACGTATAGAGACAATCTGTTTTATGTTGAGTCACAAAGTTGCCAACAAACTTGTGTATCTCTTGGTTAATCAGTACAGTCCTGTTTACATTTGCTGTGGATTACAGGTCATTGTTCATACCAAGGCGCACAGTCCTGACATTCCAGCTTCCAAGCCAAAAAAATCCCATTTCTTTCTTTGCTTGTCATTATTCCAATGTGAAGTTCCCACCTGCTTCAAGAAGACCACTTTCATTGAAGTGCCAGAGAAAAATCAGGCAACGTGTCTTAATGACTATCAGCCGGTGCCTCTGACATCTGTCATTATGAAGTGCTTGGAGAGTTTAGTAATGTCACACATCAAATCCAGCCTCCCAGATTGCCTTGATTCACTGCAATTCGTGGGTTACCTACATCAGGACTACTATTTATTGACTTCAGCTGTGCCTTTAACGTGATAATTGCAAACAATTCTTCTCCGAACTTTGAGACCCAGGACTCTGCTTCTTCATCTGTAACTGGAATCTTGATTTCCTGACCGATTGACTGCAATCAGTAAGAAAAGGTGATAACACCTCCTCCACGAAAATCCTCAACACTGGTGCCCCTCAAGGCCGCGTACTCAGCCCCCTTACTATACTCCATATACACCCATGACTGTGTGGCCAAATTCAGCTCTAACTCTATTTACAAATTTGCTGATGACACCACCATTGTGAGTCGGATCTCAAACAATGATGAGAAAGAGTACAGGAAAGAGATAGAGAGCTTAGTGGCATGGTGTAAAGACAACAATCTCTCCCTCAATGTCAGCAAAATGACTTCAGGAAGTGGAGCGGAGGACACACCCCTGTCTGTATCAATGGTGCTGAGAGGGAGATGGTCGAGTGCTTCAAGTTCCTAGGAGTAAATATTACCTTCAATCTGTCCCGGTCCATCCACATCAACGATGCAGTCAGGAAAGCACACCAATGCCTCTACTTCCTCAGAAGATTAAGGAAATTCGGCATGCTGTCAATGATTCCTCCCAATTTTTATAGATGCACCATTGAAAGCATCCTATCCAATGCACCACAGCTTGGTATGGCAACTGCTCTGCCCAAGATTGCAAGAAATTACAGAAAGTTATGAATGCAGCCCAGTCCATCATGCAAACCAGCCTTCCTTCCATTGACTCCATCTTCACTTCTTGCTGCCTCAGGAAAGCAGCCAACATAATCAAAAACCCCTCCCACCCTGTTTATACTCTCTTTCACCCACTTTCATTGGTCAGAAGATCCAAAAGTTTGAAAACACTTTCCAACAGAACACCTTCTTCCCTGATGATATCAGACTTTTGAATGGACCTTTCATATAATACAGTTGATTTTTCTCAGCACCTTCTCTGTAGCTGTGACACAATACCTTGTATTCTGTTCTATCAACCTGATGTACTTTCTTGACCATTCCTCAGAAGTGAGGCTTTTGAGGAAAGGTCACCAGATCTGACACGTTAAATCTGATTTCTCTTCACAGATGCTGCCAGACTTGCTGAGCTTTTCCAGCAACTTATGTTTTTCTTTCTGATTTACAGATTCCGCAGTTGTTTTGGTTTTTACATACCTAAGGACATTCTGTGTGGTGAAGTACTCAGTGCCAGCCAGAGACAGATGACCAGTACGTCAACCAAAGCTTCGCTTCAAGGATGCTTGCAAGGATGACATGAGGGTCCTAAACATTGATTCTTACAACCAGGAGAAACTACCTGTCAAGAGGGTGGTGGGAATCCACAGCTCACTGCCTGTAAGTGTGGTAGAGGCAGAAACCCTCATAATAGTTAAGAAGCATTTAGAACTTGCAAATACCAAGGCATACAAGTCTATGGGCCAAGTGCTGGAAAATGGGATTAGAATAACGATTAGGGGATTGTTTTTGACTGATACAGATTCAAAGGGCTGAACGGCCTTTTTCTACGCTGCAGGTCTCTATGGTTCTATAACAGAGAAAAATGCCACATCACTTGTGGCTGCTGTGTGGCACCACTATAATCAGTGGCTATTGCAAGTTGGCAACAAGCACCAACACCAAAAACAATAACCCACAATAGCATCTGATAACCAATTCATGTGTGACACTTTCGATTTTTATGAATTAGTCTCTTCATTCAGCTGCATAAGTGCACAGTTGAAGCTCCATCCCCAACTGATTTGATTTTCTACATGTAGATGGAAGGATGGCAACTGGGAGCTAGCAATTTTCCAGTCCAAAAGTTGCAAACTGAATATTCTGATTAATGCATCTGTTATTTTGTCAATTCTTTTGGTCCATTTTAATGTGTTGCAAAGTCTATTTTAGCATTGACCATAATGAATTAGAGAATGTGTTATTGCAAGGATGTGTCTCCAGGGAATTGGAAGTAGGGGAGAGATGCACACCTTGATTTTAAAATTGAAAATTACAGCTTAACTATATTTAGATAATCTATTTCTCTGACAGTTTGTGTGTAACCCATTCTTGTCATTTGACCTTATTAAATTCTCTTTAGTTTATTTATTTTGCTTTCCTTGCATTTATCCAGGCTTGATCTGTTTCGACACATTACGATTTATTACATACAAAATTTTAGTTTCAAAACATTTTCAACTCTAGTTATGTAATGCCAAATAGTGGATGATGGATTAAATGCACATATAACACAATATTGCAATAGATTGAGATAAAAGATTGTATTCAAAGGCAAAAATAAATTAACACCAGGTAAATGGTAAAATTAGAAATAGCTTCCATCACCAATTTTGACCCTTCGTCCACAGCAGATTATCAACTCCCAATGGCTTTAATACCACAGGCACTATTTACTGTCCATTATCTTACCTAAATAGATATTATTCATGTGCGAACCTCCACATAGAATGTTACAAATGTAATCAACCAGGACATTCCAGTTGTGCTTGGCTTGTTACGTCCAAATATACACACATTCAGGGTTACAGGGCAGAATCAAGAGCAGGAACTTAATAACATGCCCTATTTAATGTTATAACATTGAAACCAAATTTCACACCCTCATATCCCAGATAATATTAGCTAATTTAACAGAGCAGGGCTTGAACACATAACTTTTTGCTCCAAGTGATTGAGATAATGATTCCACAACAAGTTGAATTGTATAGTACGGAAAGCATTTTTTTAAATGTATTTTTCATTTAAGGTATTAAAGTGTCTAAATTGCCTTTGTTTTCCATATCCACTTACCGAATAAACATTTTAATTTCAAAAAGAATTGTGATCAGCTCCTTTATTAAATAGCAACTTAATTTTGAGGAATATAGTTGTTTTATTCTAATTTGCTCAAGAATTAGGGCATTCCTGGTTCAACAAGCATATATTGTCCAATACTAATTACTCTTGAGAAGGTAGAACTCAGCTACCTTCTTGAATATTGAAGTCCATGGCAGGTAGATACATCCAAAGTGCTGTTACAAAGGGAACTCCAGGATTTTGACCCAGAGACTGTGACAAAATTGTGATCTGAGGAAGAATTTTCTGGGCCCAGCTGAATGTTTTAGAAGGGCAGGTGGGAGAACTTAATTGGGCAAAAGGCAAAATGTCAATTTCCTGGCAGCAGCTTTAACTTTCGTTAAGTTCTTAGAAACTTTCAGAGGGGTTGATGTTCACCTCATTTGCATTCATTGGCATTTCATGAATATGCATTCAAACACCAATCTGCTGGATTTACATTCATGGAAGCAATTTTGTAAGCTGAAAATGAAAAATAGACGTGGTTGCAAACCTGACTCCATGTATTAGTTGTGTGCCTGACTAGATATATTGCATCCTCCGAGGTCTGGCAAGTATAGCACTTAGTTCCTTCAGAAACAAGCAGCTTTTCTACACAAATTAGTTTGAATGAGGACTCACCATGTTGAGTAGTTCATCAAAACGTACAGTCAGTGCCATGCAGGCTTCCACAAAAGATTATAGGGTTCAGGTTGAGCATACTAGCCTGTTCAATTGATGAAATCATACTGGCTCACTCAAGCAAACCTGAGAAAGCCAGGAAAGCATGTCTGAACTCAAAAGGGGGATGAACCTAAAAGGACCAATAAATTATGTGGTATAACATAAAATGGGAATCAACAGAAAAGGTTGGTACAAAGATAGGATGACTCCAAAGGAAAGGAAGGTAACTCAGCCTAAATAGCCTGACAATGGGGAAAGGACGGAGCAAATTGGGCTGAAGAGGCAGAGTCAATAACTGCAATAACAGCTATAACTGCAACAGGGGGAATGAGGGATGGGAACTGGATATTAAAGATGGGGAGCATAATGGGGTGACTTGATGAGGTGGTGAAGGCAGAAACAGCAGTGCAACTGAATGTGTGCAAGGATGAGGCTGGGAGATGGGATGACCCATTTGGAGTTGGATCAGCAAAGAGAATAAATGTCCTGGGAGATTAATGCATCAAAATAATAGGGAATGATTCTCAGAAGGAGCCAGAGGTGATGGGAGAGGAAGTGAGAAGACCATCAAAAGTAAACGGGGGAGGGTGCAGGTGGATGAAGTACACTTGAAAGAGTGAAGGTACAGATGAAACAGCAAAAGAATAGTATACAACACCCATTTTGCTAACTGAATTTGCTAAGATGTAAAAGCCAAAGCTGGCTACCTGCCAACCACGTCCTGTCAGTCATTAACCTTTCAAGAAGAAGGGCAGTCAATATTTCACAGCAATGCTGATGGTAAGAGGAATATTTTCTGAGCAGTAGGCAGTGACCAGTTGGGTACAACAGGGTTCAATGCTTGGACCATGGCTATTTGCAATACACATAACTGATTTAGACAAGGGAACTAAATGTAATATCTCCAAATTTGCGCAGGACATAAAGCTGGGTGGAAGGATGAACTGTGAAGAGGATGAAGTGTGATTTGGACAAGTTGAATAGGCAAATGCATGACAGATGAAGTATAATGTGGATAAATATGAAGTTATGCACTTCAGTAGCAAAAACTGGAAGGTGGATTATTAACTGAATGGCAATAGATTGGCAGAGGGGGAAGTGCAACAAGGCCTGGGTGTCTTTGTACACCAATCGCAGAAGATAAGCATGCAGGTGCAGCAGGAGATTGAAGAGGCAAATGGTGTGTTAGCCTACCTTGCGAGAAGATATGAGTACAGGAGCAGGAATGTCTTATTACAATTGTACAGGGCCTTGGTGAGACCATACCTGGAGTATTGTGTACAGGTTTGGTCTCCTGAGCTGAAGAGGGATGTTCTGGCTATGGAGAGAGTGTAATAAAGGTTCACTAGGCTGATTCCTTGGCTGGTAGAACTGTCGTATGATGAGAGACTGAATTGATTAGGACTATACTCACTGGAGTTTAGAAGAACGAGCAGGATCTCATTGAAACCTATAGATTCTAACAGGACTAGATGAGGTAAATGCCAGAAGGAGTTCATGAAGAACAGGGAGTTTAGAAAAAGGAGAATAAGGATACCGGGTAGGCCATTTAGTACTGAGATGACGAGAAATTTCTTCACCCAGTGATAAGCCTGTAGGATTCTCTGCCACAAAGTTTTCAAGGATATTTTCAAGGAGTTACATATAGTTCTTAAGGGTGAAGGGCTGAAAAAATATGGGACCAAAGCAGGAACATGGTACTGAGTTAGACAATCTGCCATGAATAGCGGAGAAGGCTTGAAGGATTGAATGGCCCAATCCTATTCCTATTTTCTGCGTCAAAAGTGAGTTCATGCCAACCATGTCCTATCATTCCGTAACCTTTTAGCAGGCAGGGCAACTAAGATCCCACAGCAATGCTGATGGTGAAAGGACTAAACAATCAGCCATGTAGTACTGAAACTTGATGACATCGAGATGAAGCTGTTCTGCAGGCTGAATCTTCGAATGTTCGAATGTCTTGTCATGGTATTAAGAGGCAATAGTCGTCACATTGTACCATTTGCCACATGCGTTGAAGGTAACATTAAGATAAAATGCATAAGTATCTTGCTGATGCCTGGCTCAGGAAAGGGAAAATCAGTCATAGGTAATAAAGGATGCAATTCTTGGTGCCCATGTGTTGAAATAGAAGGTTTTCATCCACGACAGGAGCAGGAGGATGAGGGCTGAAAGGGCACATTGATTGTACCCCTGTATAAATAATTCAAATGAAAATGATACATCTCACCTTGAATATCTCTTCACTGATCAGGGCTTCAATGGTAGGTTTTGGGGTCACTAGAACTAGCAGCAGTTATATCATTGACAAGATTGAGAAAATGAGAAAGGAGGAGAAAAAGAGAAGAGCAATGTCAAAAGAATCAGAGGCATGAGGCTCAGGGGTCACTACTGCAAATGAACAAGGACTGCATGTACAGGGATCATTCCAAGAGGATCTTCAGTGCCATCAATTACTAAGAAAGGTCTATAGAAGGCATTATAGCCAACTCAAGGTGAGTAAACAACAATGCTAGACTCCTACATCTACCTATTCTTGCAAGAAGATTGTTTGCCACTTGGTTTGGGAAAAAATGGTGGTGCTGAATATCATAGTTGCACCAAACTTCCTCTCTGCTGGTTCCTATAAATATATATTATAGGAGCATCAATCGGAAATTTGGCACATTGAGCCTACTTCACCATTCAATCTGATTATGATTGATCCTCTATCTCAATGTCAAATTCACGTGTTCTCCGCATACCTTTTGACAGCTTTAATGTCTAGAAATCTATTCATTTTTAAAATTAATTCTGTGTCTTGGCCTCCACAGCCTTGTGCTGAGAGATCCACAGGGAGGAGCAAAAAGGTTCCCTTCACTGTGAAGTGAAGACATTTCTCCTCGTGGGCCCTAAATGATTTACCTTGTATCTTGAAACAGTGGCCCTTTGTTCTACATGGCCGAGCTAGCTGGAACATTTCCCTGCGTCCCTTCACTGAACTTCCTCTGTGGTAAGTATACTTTTCCTTAGATAAGGAGACCAAAGCAGCATACAATGATCCAGGTAAGGTCTCATTAAGGTAATTTACAGCTACATGAAGACATCCTTGCTGCTCTGCTCAAAGCCCCTTGCAATGGATGCCAACATATCATTTGTCTTCCTAACAGCTTGTTATACAGGCATGGGTTGCTTTCTGTATTGGTGGACAGGGACACCTGGATCATTTTGTACATCAAAATTTTCCAATCTATCACAATTTAAATAATACTGTGCCATTCTGTTTTTCCGACTGAAGTGGGTAACTTCACACAGCTATGACATGCTGTATCTATCACTTTTGTCCACTCTCTTAACTTATTAAACCTTGAAGCCTCTTTCCTTAACATTCACAATTCCTCCAAGTTTTGCGTCATCAGCAAAATTTGGTATATTACATTTAATTTCCTTATCCAAATCAATCATATAGAATGTGAATAGCTGGGCCCAAGCTAAGGCAGCCCACTAGTCACCGCATTTTAATCCAAAAAAGATGTATTTATTCCTACTGCTTCCTTTCTACTAACAAATTCTCAAGCCATATGTCCAACGTGCATTTATCTTTCATACTAAAAACTTATGTGGGACTGAATCAAAAGTTTTCTGAAAATTAAAATCCACCACATTCACTGGTTTTCCCTCATCTATTCCATTAACTATGTCCTCAGAATGCTCCAATAGGTTTGTCAAAAAATGGTTTCCCTTTCATATATCTATGTTGACTTTGTCTAATCTCATTGATATTTTCCAAGCGTTCTGTAATCAGACCTCTTAGAATAGACCAATGGTTTCAATTTCTATTAAGTTCTCAACTTAAGATACTTAATCTTAATCTTACTACTTCTAGTTTCCTTCAACACCTCATTCCACTGAGACCCTTGTTTCCCTCACATTTCTGGGAAGTTGTCTGTGTCTTCTGTGAAGGCAGAACTAAAGTAATGGCTTAATTGCTCTGTCATTTTCTTGTTCTCTATTATCAATTCTCCCATTCCAGGACAGAGGACGTACATTTGTGTTCACTAACCTTCTTCTTGCAAGTTTACTCTCATGTTCTATTTTGCCCCTCTGAATTAATCTCTTGGTCTTTCTTGACTGAATTCTAAACTGTTCCCGATCCTCAGGCCTGCAACTTATTCCAGCGACTTTATATGACTCTTTGCTATCCTTCATTTTTTTTTGTTAGCCATGGTTGGACCACATTTCCTGTTGTACTTTTGTATCAGAAAGGATTGTACACTTGTTGCAACATATACATTCATTCCTTAAATATTAGCAATAACCTGAGTTGAAGGCATTCAGGTCCCTGGCAGAGGGGAGTTCATGCTGCAGGATAACTCTGGAGAATTCCTTGGTACTTAGCTGCTAATCCTCCTTCGTATTGGTGCACAAAGGAGCCTTCCTCATCCCTTGATGGAATGGGCCACCTGGAGTGAGATGCCTCAGGCACCTTTTGCTGAGCTTTTGAATGAACACATTCCTAGTTTGAGTGTTGGAGTTAAGGCTTGAGCGCATTCTGCCAGACACTAGTGTTCTGCTGGACTTGACTCTTCATGACAGCTATGACCAGACCGTAGAGGCTGCCATGTGCTTGCATGCCAGAGCCACGACATCAGATAGAACTTTGGCAGAGCCTTCTGCCTCTCACTGGAATCTCCACATGATCTCTAGCACCTCTGTTCGACTACTTGCCTCTATGTCTCTGTAAACTCATAACAGGGGCTGGGTCCAGAGATGATTATCTGTACTAGATTTAGCAAGGCCCTATTGTGTCAGATATTTTAGTCATTTCTTCCTCTTCTGGCTACAGCCCGACGCCAGTGCTGTGCTCACGTGTGCGAGAATCTGTGGTTGTTCTGGATACATGACACACCGGGGTGAAAATATCTGCACCGGAGGAGGGTGAATGGAATGCTTTGACAGTGCTTCCTCCAAGGCTCCTGGCTGTTACTCGTCAGAGATGTGCTCTGTGGGACTCATAGAGACAGACCAGGGCCTGGTCTTCCTCATCTGGCTAGAGATTGCAAGTGGTATCCAGAGGTTGCAGAGAAAAATATAAAGATTAAGGTAAATATAACACCACCCTTACCCAAGACTTTATTAAAACCTTGGTGCTTGACATGCAGCTAGTATTAAGCACAGGTGATTTTTCACTAGATGTCTGCAGATATCCAATATCCCCTTCCACATCTGCATTTTTCCTTCTTCTCCTGCTTTCTCAGTAGACTACTCCTCAAATATTGTTGGCATCCTGATGCTGATGCTGCTGCTACTGCTGCTGTCACCACCAGCCCTCCCAACCACACTGTCACATGCATGCAGGCTCCTTCCTGGCTGTGTATCTTTTGCTTTGGCAAAAAGGTAGAAGCACCAAGACACTTTTGTATTGGTACATGAACAATTTGCCTGCCTTATTGGAAACAGAGATGCAAATTCCCAAAGCTGGAGATGATGGGAAATCAATAAACTTTATGTAATGCATGTGCATTTGATGTTCACATAAGATGCTCATCCAGAAGTCAGCTTTTGTGGTGTCCTTACGCCATGAAAACTTTTGGTGAGAAGTAATGTGACGTATGGGTTCTCTGACTTTTGATGAAAGGTCAGGGAGCTGGTGGCGTGTGAGCTACTGAGTGTTGTAGCTCCTTTTCTGTTTTAAGTGAGACCACTGGCAGATGGGAGAGAAGCAGTAGCAATGCGGTACAAGTAGTAAACATACATAAGTGAAACGAAGTGACAGACATTGATTGCACATGAGGCATATGAGGGAGATGCCTTGCAGCCAATCTTGACTGCGACATTCCTGTGCTGTATTAAGCTAACAATACTAACTCACATTCACAGGGGTATAAAGCATGAAGTAGACGGTACCACGTACCCTGCACAAGAGATCACTCTCTCTTGTTGCAGTGTACCCAACCTCATCCCTGGGTACCACAGGCACCAATCACTGTAGCCACGTCCCCGCCAAGGCTGCTTTGGTGCCTGTAGGAAAGCATCGTCTTGCCTTCCCCTGGAAGGAGCATCTCCTTCAGTTCATGAACTGTCACCTGCAGTGCCACTGGGGAGATGTCACTGAGCCATGGTGCTGCTTTTTGCTGGCTCTGTGACATGCTGAAATGGTAGGTATGGGTGTTGAGCAAAAGTTAACTCTGGGTGGTAGAGTGGAGCACCGTCAAGCTGTGTTTTAAATATGGCAGCCAGAGGCTGGAGACTGGAAGGTCAAAAACCTCCTGACCACTTTCCACTCCAATCTGGCATCTTACTCGCACATTCTTATGGAATGAACTGAAAAAAATTGTAAGCACATTTAAAAAAATGACTCACCCCACCCTTCAACAAAAGTTCCTTTCACTTTTTTAGGCCTACCTCCACTCTTAAGCTCAGAAATGAAATTCCACCCATAGTTCCAACTATGATAGTGCATGCCAGAGTGGGGCACTTGCAAATGTTACTACATATTTGTTCCCCTTGCCTTTCTCAGTAGTACAGGTCACAGGTTTGTAAGATACTGTTGAAGCAGCCTTGCTGAGTTGCAGCAATACACCTTCGAGATGGCACACACTGCTGCCACAGTGTCTTTGTGATGCGGGGAGTGAATGTTCAGGGTGGTGAATGGGGTGCCAATCAAGCAGACTGATCTTTCTTGGATGGTGATAGAAGCTTCCTGAAATTTGGAGCTGCACTCATTCGGACAAATGGAGACTATTCCCTCATGCTTCTGACTTATGCCTGATAGATGGTGCACGGGCTTTGGGGAGTTAGGAGGGAGTTACATGCATCAGACGAGAGTGAAAAATCTACTATCATACAAAATCCAGTTATTTGTACTTCATTTTTAATTACTCAATGTAGAGGAATTAAGAATTTTTTCCCTTTCCCTAAGCTGATACTTTTTAAACTTGATAGCCATCCACAGTTCAACCCCAAAATTAAAAAAAAAACTGATTTCTCATGTCACTCCACGCTTACAAACATTTTCAATCAGGCAAGTAGAAACAGAAAAAAGATGAAGCATCAATTATATTATTCGCAATTTAAACACTCCAAACATGTCTAGATAGAAAGCCATTTTGGATATCACTTTATTTTTGCTTAAAGATTTGCACTCAATTGCAAAATTCCTAATTTTACACTCCACAATGGTTGAAATATTTTACCTGCATAGCTTTCCTGACAACTTATTGTTAAAACACAACATTGCTGTACACAAATAAAAATAATTATATACATTAAGAATAAAACATTGAGACAGCCAACACCGAGATGGCCTATATGATGTCCAACAGACACGACAGTATGTTAAGCCGACTACAGTTTCATAGTAATCAAGGCATTAAAGCTGATTGCTAATAACAAATCCAACTTTAAGTCTCCAACAAAAAAAAAGGAATAGTACAAATTGCACAATATAAAGAATTAAATGACACATGTAGCTTAGATTACATATTTTTGCATCTTAGATAAAGGTCCGAATGCTTCTTTGGAAAAAAAAAGTCACATTTTAGACAAATCATTTCATTATCTTAAAATATTATAGGCATTTGGAAAACGTAAAAAGGTTAATTCTTATTTGTGGGGAAATTTGAAGCAAAAACAAAAAAAAATGTTAGCATCACTTGGTGCTGCAAACATTTGACTGGAATTGAATTGATCAGAAAGAATCTAATCAGAACCTGCAAAACTCTGGCATCAGAAAACACATTGCAATTTAGGCACTGAGAAAGAGAGAAGAAACGTAACACCTAATCCTGAGCTTCATGAAGCAAGTTAAAATGTAAGATTATATGATTTTTGGGGGGTTTACACTTTATAGAGGCTTGTGGACCATCAAAGCCGGAATTTTCATTAACCAAACAGGGACCCTGGGCAGGAAAGGATTCTACACCTCCATGCATAGCCCCAACAATCCAAATGGAAGGGGTTTCCCCTCTGATGTTAAGGACCCATCTTCTCCCTCTGAATAATTTAATAATTTATATTTCTGAGGGCACTTCTGTTTTGAGGGTGCCCTCCCAATCTCCCAGCTGCGTCAGCAAGGCCTACCATTCCTGGGGAGGCTGCCAAGGCTCTAGAATTGCTAACCCACTGATTGGATCAGCATAATCAGGAATCTGCGACCAATTAGGAGGTTGCCTCAAGAAAAATAGCTCCGCCAGTCTGGTTCCTGGCAAGTGCGGACTGCGGACATCATTTAGTCCCACATCAGGGTCCCAAAGCAAGTGGGAAAATCTTGGCCAATATTTCTTTGTGTGTGATATTTAGCATTCACCTAGCCAACAATTTAAAGCAATGTGGCAAACATCTCTCTTTGATGGCTATCAGGAATTACTTTGACATTCTCAGCAACTTAAACTTTGAACGCTCATTAAGGCAAAACTATTCCTAATTCTCTAACTGTAATTAAATTGGCAGCATCAACGACTTCAAACAGTATGTGAAAATATCTCACTAGTACAATAATAGTTTCAGTTGCGAGATTTAGGTTAAGGTATGTTTTGGAAGAACAGCGAAATATTTTGATGTTGACACTAAGTGAAAAAATATGAAAAATGACCAGAAATTGCAGCACAGGTTAAAAACAAAGGAAGATGTTACCTTATAACAATTCTTCAGAAAAAGTGTAAAACGACTGCAGTGTTTATAACAATTACTCTATCTAATTCATTTGCTTTTCAATACTAGAATTCCACTGATCTGTTCATTTTTAATACTGATTTGGATAAACTATAATTAGAAAAATTAAAATTCCAGTTCACACAATGGTCCTCTTACAATAGGACTATTGGCTTCAAATTAACTTTTATGAGTACATATGCTGAAAACAATGAATAACTAGATATACTTATTAAACAACCAAACATTTTTAACAAAAAAAATGTTATTGGCCTATCCTTTACAAACATCCTTTTGATATTTACAATTTCACACGACCAAAACTATCTTTACAACATGAATACATTAGGTCCATAAGTCAGACTTCTTCAGGGGCAGCATGGTGGCTCAGCGGTTAGCACTACTGCCTCACAGTGCCAGGGTCTCAGGATCAATTCCAGCCTCACACAACTGTCTGTGTGGGTTTCCTTCAGCTGTTCCGGTTTCCTCCCACATTCCAAAGATCTGTAGGTTAGGTGGATTGGCTGTGCTAAACTGCTCAGTGTCCAGGCATGTGCAGACTAGGTGAATTAGCCATGGAAGATACAGGGTTACAGGGATGGAGTGGGTCTGGACGGGATGCTTTGCAGAGGGTCGGTGTGGACTTGATGGATCTAATGGCCTGCTTCTACACTGTAGGGATTCTATGATTCATCTCACTGTGGAAACGTGCAAGCATTAAAATCCATTTTTAGCAATAAAGTGTGAATTAAGATGCCTGAGGAACTCTTCCTTAGTTATGGTGCCTGCTGGGAAGACTGCCTGACAGAATTCACAGGTTTTGGAGTTTAGGTCCGGGTCAGAGTCTTTGGATGCTTGATGCAGTAATTCACCCTCTTTATTGTGGTATGGATACCACACAGGCTGCAGGAGAGAGTAGACATTTTTCATTAGTGAACGTGCTGTGTAAATGAAAAACACACCATATGTCTATAAAAGTCAGATTATAATGCAACAGCTTTAGCAGAATAATCAGTCCTTATGGCAGTCTAGAAAAAATATATTCTGATCAACCTTTTTTTTTATCTACCTCAGTACTGTATAGGAAATCAGCTCAAAATACCCATTTTGCAGCATTGTTTTTCTAAAACAATGACTCAACAACAATAAATGCACACACCACATCAAAATATAGCCTCTCAAATTGATTAAAGTTATTCCTTCATTAATTTGTGTCAAAATACGCTCAATAAGTAGTGTATTCTACTATTTGACAGGAAAGCACCTACTCACTTTTCATAATGTCCAGAGATTTTTGGAGAAAATTTTATACATTTCACATACACACTTACATTTTCATATTTTGCACTGATTTCAGTGTTTAAGAAAGCTACAGACTATACAAATATTAACATTGTTAATATGCACACATTTTACTTGGTATTACACATCGTTAGTGCTCTGGAAGAGTAAAGAAAAATTTTCCTAATCATGTAATAAATTAGTGGTATTGATCTGAACGATCCTTCGATCTTGTTACATAGCAGAGTGTATGAATTCTAACTGCATAGCTGGGTCAGCATCAATGCATATTAATATCCTAATTTTAAGTGTAATAGCACCACTTCCTGTTGTTAATAAACATTTTGCTTGATGTATGTAACTAGCAGTTGGTGTAAATTGCACATTAAGTCTGCTTAGGTGCAGACAGAACATTTATCTAAAGCTACTGAAACATATGTATTTGCTAAATACTGTACTTGACAGAATATAAAACGCAGATTGCAACTGCTCCCAGGAGGGTGCAATTTATAAGGGGTTTTGTATCGCAAACTACTAATAAATGTTCACTGACTTAAGCTGTCTTTGTATCTTATCTTTGGCATTGGTGCTAGACCAACATTTTGTGCGCACAGTGCCAAAACAGTATAAAGCTGCCAGTGCAGGCTGCTACTGGAGGAAATGCCAGCGCTTTGTTTCACTTTATACCAGTGGCAGTTTTATGATTTCTCATCATGATGACATTTTTTAAAAATGCCTTCCCTATAATATCTCAAACTAATTCTGGGTATAATGGTCTCTTTTTTTGAGACCAACCTAGAGAAGCTGATAGTTTATTATTTCCAATCTCCAGCGGAACACCAAAAAGTAGCACTCCATACATGTGTTTAAGACGTACAGGTGGGCAATGCAATATTGTCCGTAATCACATTCAATTAAAATCAGTATAACACTCCAAAGTTACACATGGCCTGGTTTAAAGGATAACCTTGCAGCAAGTACAACATCAAATAGTTTTTCCATTGTGACTTTGTCATCTACTCTGCCAAAAGAAAATACAAAAACTGCATCCATATTTAAGCTCCAATACAATGGCTCAAATGAACAATGTCTAGGGGGGGGCAAAATTGACCATGAAACCCTGTTATTCAGTGACTTCTGCAGGAAATTCACATATGTCGATGCAAGGGTAGGACTTAATTGGCTCTTGTAATTGAACACTATTCTAACACTTGCTTTAAAACTAACATGTAAATAATGGCCATTTGGTGAGGCACCAGAGGATTCCTAAGAACCATCCAACTGTGTTCCCGCAAGTATTTACTGTTTTCAGGAAAACAGACAAGATAATCAGCAAAGTAAATAAATATCTTCTTCAATTCTTTTGTCAGTTACACAAGCTCAATAGAACATAAAAAGGATCAACTCAACGAGACTAAAATATTGAACATCATCAGGCCAAAAGAATTGATGTAAGGCAATGTGTACATCTTTAATAATTTTTAATGTAAGTTATTTAAAATTTTGAAGAACGTGAATAAGTCAGAAAAAATAGCCTAACACTTATACTTTCACTCATATAGCTCCTGATAGGTCCAGTTCACCTACCTGATAACTTTCAACAACTTACTGCAATATGACGACCTTCCTTTATATCTAAACAACATAAGCATTTTGCAAAAACAGATTTTTGCTTTCCTTAGTGCACAAACAATAGGAAGGGAACTTTGAAACCGATAGCTCACACGATACTTTAGCAAACTCTAAGCACAAAAAAATGAGAAAGCTATATTTGAGGTTGGTTAAATATGCCTACTTCATGTAATTTTATTAATTGTCGTGAAAATAAAGATGTCTGAACAAAACACAATGTTATGAAAAACTGCACTTTTTTATTGATGTCTGAAATTGTTGAGAACATAACTTTATTAACTGTAAATCAGTGATCCTTATACTCCCCTTTCTATGCAACTTAGCAGCAATTCGTGTTTTATATTTTTAAATAACATGTCTTTTCATAACATGTAATTACATACCAGCTGCTTCATTTGCTTCTGTACAGTTTTGCACTGTACAAAGCAGGGTGCCATCTACTGAAAATAGATACTCAGATAACTAGTAAAAGAACAATCCAATGAGATAATAGAAAAAGGCATTAGTAACAAGTAATGTGATAGAGTGTGTGTGTTTCACAGCTCCACAGGGCTTCTAAGTAATAGAGGAAATAGTGTAATTTGTTTTTGCTAAATCTCTTACAACAGCATCGGTGATAAACATGATGCAAAAGAATTAATATACTGTACTGTCTATGTAGCAAACAACAGACCTTGGGCTAGAGCATTTGAGAAACCCTATGGACAACGCATTTTTATCTCAATAAAAATGCAAGACTTTCTTTAAAAGTTCTGTTTGTTATTACATTCATATTTATTGTGAAACATTATGGCCTGGAATTCACTCCAAAGGGAGTAATAGTCTTGAACATCCTAAGTTAAACTGCTGTGTTCATCAATCCTCCAGGTTTTAAGTTTGCAACACAATTTGTTGGAAAAGTAGCTTATATGCAATATGCTTTTGGCAAATTGGGAGCAGTTCAGCTAATGGCCAAAGTACACAACTCGTATCCAGATGTGTTTAAAGTAGATGTGTAAAAGTTGAACTGATGAGCAGATACAAACACATTACTTGCAACTGTGATCTGTCAATCTCACAACACTAAAATCCCAGTCCAGTATTGGCACAGCAGACATGTCTCCAATAAAAAAAATTAGGGGCCAGAAGCCAATATCTTTGGTTCCCTGCTGCAAATTCTGTTTCATTAGTGGTAGAGATCACAAGTTTGGGAGGTCCTGTTGAAGCAACTTTGGCAAATTGTTGCAATGTATCCTGCCAATAGTATACACAGCAACCATGGTCGAGGGCGTGGATGTTCAGACAATGAAGAATGTGAAATCATGAAGACTGTACATCCCAGATGGTTTCAAGCTTGAGTATTCTTGCAGTTGTACCCACTCAAGCAAGTGGAGTGTATTTCATCACACTTTCTTGACTAAGAGTCAGAGTCAGAGTCATACAGAATGAAAACAGAACTGTCAATCCAACCAGTCCACACCGATCATGTTCCCAAACTAAACTAGACCCATCTGCCTACGCTTGGCTCTTATCCCTCTAAACCTTTCCTATTTATGAACTTATCGAAATGACTTTTAAACATTATAACTGTACGTGCATCCACAAATTTCTCTGTTAGCTTGTTCCACACACAAACCACTCTGTGTAAAGATATTCCTCCTCATGTCCTTTTTAAAACTTTCTCCTCTCACCTTAAAAATATGCCCCCTAGTTTTGAACTCCCCTACCCAGGGAAAAGATCCTTGTCTTTCACCTTATCTATGCCCCTCATATTTTATAAACCTCAATAAGGTCACCCTCCTCAACCTCCTACGCTCCAGTGAAAAAATGTCCCAGCTTTTCCAGTCTATTTTATATTTCAAACCCTCCATTCCCAGAAACAGCTGGTAAATCCTTTCTGAACCTTCTCTAATTTAATAATATCCTTCTTATAACAGGGTGATCAGAACTGCGCACAGTACTACAGAAGAAACCTCGCTACCATCCTGTACAACCTCAACATGATGTCCCAACTCCTATACTCAAAAGGTCGGAGCAATGAAGGCAAGTGTGCTAAATGTCTTCTTTACCACCCTGTCTACTTACGATGCAAATTTCAAAGAATTATGTACCTGAACTCCTAGGTCACTCTGTTCCACAACACTACACAGGGCCCTACCGTTAATTGTATAAGTCCTGCCATTGTTTATTTTGCCAATATGCAATAGCTCACATTTTTCCAAATTAAACTCCATCAGCAACTCCTCAGCCCATGGATCTAATTGATCAAGATCTCTTTGTAATCTTAGCTAATTTTCTTCACTGTCTGCTATACGACCAATTTTGGTGTCATCTGCTAACTTAATAACCATGCCTCCTATATTCTCATCCACATCATTTATTTAAATGACAAACAAAAGCGGACCCAGGACTGATCCCTGTGGAACACTGCTGGTCACAGGTCTCCAATCCAAAAAACAACCTTCTGTCTCCCACTATATAGCCAATTTTGTATCCAATTGGCAGCTTCTTTCCATTAGAGTGATATTCAAGACGAGGCAATTACGAGGTGAGCCATTTGCACAGGTTAACCATCCAGTGATTTTGGCTAGTAGCCATTAGTGTGGCTAGTCCAATTGAGCTTCTGGTCAATGTTGAACTCAAAGTTACCCTGCGGTGTTCACCAATCCTTCAAGTTGATATTGGGGTTTTCAGCTATAGTAATGTCGTTCCATGTTACAACGGTGGGAGATGGAGATGGTCATCAACCAGCATTGGTGTAGCATGGCTGCTTCTTGCTACTTATCAATCCAAACCTAGGTGTTATGAAATGTTGCTGCATGGGAGCATGAATTGCTTCACTTTCTGAGGAACTATGCACTTTTACTCCCCCGCAACACCGATCTTACGAAGGCAAAGGAAATTAATCTTTTGGATGCCCAATAACCTTTGACAGTAAAGGAGAACTATTACCAACCTCTTAGACCTAAGGTCATACTTCACCGAGACTGTGAAGAGAAATGAAGAAAGTCTGTGTATTCATCCCTTATTTACATGCAACATCCAAGCTCATCATGGAAGATGATCAGAATATTGTTATAAATGGAAAACTGGGAGAGAAACAGTTGTATCTCATCTCTTAGAGATATATCACTCCAATATTCAAGAAGAGAGGTAGAGAGAAAACAGGGAACTATAAACTGGTGAGCCTAACATCGGTAGTGGGGAAAATTCTCAAATCCATTCTCAAGGACTTTATAGTGGAGCATTTAGAAAGAAGTGGCAGGATCAGACAAAGTCAACGTGGATTTATGAAGAGGAAATCACGCTTGACAAGTCTGTTGGAATTCTATGAAGATATTACTAGTAGAGTTGACAAGGGGGAGCCAGTCAGTGTGATATATTTGGACTTTCAGAAAGCATTTGACAAAGACCCGCATAAGAGATTATTGTGCAAGATTAAAGTGCATGGGATTGGGGTAAGTGTATTGAGACGGGTAGAAAACTGGTTTGGAGAGAGGAAACAAGAAGAGTAGGAATTAATGGGTCCTTTTCAAATTGGTAGGCAGTAACTAGTGGGGTTCAACAGGGATCAGTGCTGAGACCCCAGCTATTCATGATAATGGTTTGGATGAGGGAACAAATTGAAAATTCTCAAAGTTTGCAGATGATACCAAGTTGGGTGGGAGGGTGAACTGTAACAAGAATGTAGAGATCATTCAGCATGATCTGTACAGGTTGGCTGAGTGGGCAAATCAATGGCACATGCAGTATAATTTGGATAAATATGAGGTTATTCACTTTGGAAGCAAAAACAAGAAGGCAGATTCCTACTTGAATGGCTGTAAATTGGGAGAGGGAAGTGTGCAGCAGGACCTGGGCATCCTTGTGCACCAGTCACTGATGGTAAACATGCAGATGCAGCAGGTAGTAAGGAAGGCAACTTGTTATGTTGGCCTTCATTGCAAGAGGTTTTGCGTACAGGAGCAGCGATGTTTTGTTGCAGTTACACAGGGCCTTGGTGAGGCTACACCTAGAATATTGTGTGCAGTTTTGGTCTCCTTTTCTGAGGAAGGATGCTCTTGCTCTCGAGGGGGTACAGCTGAGGTTTTACCAGGCTGATTCTGGAGAGTGGCGGACTGATGTTTGAGAGATTGACTAGGTTGGGATTGTTTTCACTGGAGTTCAGATGAATGAGGGGGACCTCAGAGACTTATAACATTTTAACAGGAGTAGACAGGGTAGATGCAGGGAGGATGTTCCCGATGGCGAGTGTGTTCAGAACCAGGGGTCACAGTCTGGATGAAGAAATGTCTCTGTCCTATGAGTGGTGAGCCTATGGAATTCATTACCACAGGAAGTAGGTGATGCCAAAACATTAAATGTATTCAAGAGGCGGCTAGATGCAGCACTTGGGGTGAATGGGATCAAAGGTTATAAGGAGAAAGCAGGATTAGGCTATGGAGTTGGATGATCAGCCATGATCATGATGAATGGCGAAGCAGGCTCAAAGGGCCAAATGACCTCTTTCTGTTCCTATCTTCCTTGTTTTTATGTTTCTATAACAGGGCTAGATAGCAACAAGAATTCTATCTCATTAGTTCACTTTCCTATTCAAAATAATGAGAAGTGCACATTAGATCCCGAACTAAGCCACGAAGATCACCTGTGAAAACAAGCATCATGACTTCATGAGAATAGCCTGAATTGACATTTTGTATTATGCTGTGTTTAATACAAAAGCAAAATTCTGTAGGAACTGAACCTGAAATAAAAAGAAAACAGAAAACGCTGCAAATACGCGGTTGGTTGAGCAGCATCTATGGAGCGTGAAACAGCTCAAGTTCTGATGAATGGTCATCAATCTGATCATTTTCATCATTTTTGGTTTTCATCATAAATTTCCCTTCAACGTTCTTTAAGTCTGTTTCCTTGAGGTCCCCTGTGCTGCACAGGACCAATCATACTTCAGAATACAATTAACATTTTATTTTAATAAACCAAAATCTATTGCCTCATCCTGATGACAATGAATTCCACTTGCTCTTTTTAGGCAATTTCTTCCTTTCTTAATATTGTGTAATATTAATAAACCCATTGGAAAGTACTTCGGTCTCTGAAAGAACAGACTGTTACTCGTATTTTGGCTCCAGCTGCAAATTTCAAGGTCATTCCTTCTAGAGCTATACACAGTTGTGAGAATCTGGAATGCGCTGCCTCAGCGTGGTGGAAGATTAAACCATGATTTTAAAATGCAAACAGGGCAATTCCTGAAGAGGAAAAATGTGCAGGGCTACGGGGAAAAGCCAGGTGACTGGCACAAGATACATAGCTCTTGCAGTGGACAGACACAGGCATGACGGCAAAATGGGATTCTTCTCTACTGTAACCATTCTACAGATCTGGGATATCCAAAGTTTTAATATTGATACACATGGCTAACACAAAAAGTTCCTGAACTGAACCCATAGTGTTATTATCTTCTTCCAACCACTCTGATAAATATCTTTAACCCCTATTCTGTAGTTTATCTCTCCAAAACAGTTTTCAAATCAGTTTCAATACCTTTGAGTTCAGTTTCTAATAAGCTTCCCCGACAATCTCCGCTGGAGTTATCTTGCTAATAACCATCCGAAAATCCAAGTTGGCAAAATATTCTATGCTTCTTCCAATGACCACACCTATTACATCTGCATATTATCCTTGTTTTGTTTATTCATGGGATGTAGGCAATAAATGCTCGCCCAGCCAGCGATGCTAATCTGTAATTGTCCCAAGAAGGTGGTGGTGAAATACCTTCTTGAACCACTGACGTCCATGTGGTGTAGGTACACCTGACAGTGCAGTTAGGGAGGGTGGTCCCAGGATTTTGACCCAGCGACACTAAGGCAAAGGTAATATAGTTCCAAGTTAGGATGGTGTGTGACTTGGAGAGAATATTGCAAATGGTGGTGATCCTATGTATCTGCTGCCCCTGTTCTTCTAGATGGTAGGGATTATGGTTTAGAAAGTGCTGTTGAAGGAGCTGTGGTGAGTTACTCCAGTGGATCTTGAAGATGGTACATTCTGCTGAAACTGCTCAATAGTGGTGGAAGTAATGAACTTTGAAGATGCTAGATGGGTTTATAATCAAGCAGGCTCCTTTGGTCCTGGACGGTGTCAACCGTTTTGATTGTTGGAGTTGCACTCATCCAGGCAAGTGGACAGCATTCCAACACACTCCTGACTTGCACCTTGTAGATGATAGACATTGACTTGTCAGGATGTGAGTTATTCTCACTTCACAAAGAACTGTGACATTGGTCCCTTCTGAAATCAGCGTGACTGCCTATAACTTTGTTACATCTAGATGTGATAATTTCATCCTTAAATTAAGACTTCAATAGGTTTCCTACCACATACATTAAACAAACTATCCTGCAATTACCAGATCAATTCAGTCTGTGTCTTTTAAAAAAAGAATATTACAATGGCCACTATTCAGGTCTCCACTAATACTCAACAGAGCTGTGAAGTATACTTATCAGGCCTGTTCAATTTCTGCTCACTTCAGGAAGAATTTTCTGTCAGCTATCACAATATCACTCACCTTGCTCTCAATTACATTAGGGTTCACCTTCTGCAAAAGCCTAATACTTCAAATTCAGTTTTACTAAATCCCTGAATGCCATCCCACTTCCATGAAACTACTCACAAACCCAAGATTACAAGCCACAAAACAAACATTTGTTTGTCTAATCTATAAAAGCACAAAATCCCTCCAAATGCCTCAACAAGCCAAGATCCCACTCCTATACCATTCAATTCTGAGACATTAACTGCACAAAGCTTAGGGGCCCACTTCCACATTGCCAAATATCAGTATCTCAGACCAGTTCTTCTAAAGTGCAAACGCACTCAAGTCCTCCAACCCACAAAATTCTCCATGAAATGCTGTCAGATATCACCATTCTACCCTTTACTATAAATTTTGCCTATTCCCATTATTTTGTCATTTTTAATTAAGGACCTTGCACATTATATAGCAAAACATTGCCGTATCACCCACAACACCATGAGAGATCAGTTTCTGTATCTGAGTAAATGTCATTGGACTGCTCATGAGAAGCCAGATGATACACTTGAATAAACAGAAGACCATTATATAACATAATGCAGAATGTATAATTCAGCGGCTAACACAAAGCTGTTGTTGTCAGAGTACAAAATGTAATTGATGTCATGCTCAGAGAGGTGCAGTGAATTCAAAAGCCAATTAAATTTGATGACACTGATTAAGCTGCAGTTTGATTCAAATAATGCCTTCATAGCTCTTCATATGGTGTCAGAAATGTACTGTTTTGTAAAGATGATGTAATATAAAACCAGTTATTCTTAAAGTCTACCTACCATTAACTAAGCAATGGGCAAAGGGATTTTCATTTCTGGCAGCAATTGAGTAGGCAAAAGTTATGCATGCTCAATCCACCTAAAGATAGTATCAGCAGGCTCCATAGATTTTCCAGAATAATTAAACATGGAAAGTGAGCTGTTAGCTTTAGTTTTGCAGTTTACGGGCAGGTCAGTGTTCTAGAAACTGTAGTGGACTTTATTAGGGATAGCGAGTACAATGGCAATGTTGCAGTGGGGCATGCAAAATTTGGTGCAGCAGGGGAAGCAACTCTTTAACAGTAAAGAAAACAGTGAAGAGATATAAACTTAAGGTATAAATGTCCCAAGTAATAAAGGAAAAGTCATACAAACTTGCTTCCAGTCTTGCATGAATGCAGCATACGATCCTTCAAGTAGCTGCAAATGGCTTGGGAAGTCATATTGTGGCTGTTCAGGACATTGGTGAGGTGACTGTTGGGAATACTGCATACAGTTCTGGTCACCATTCTGTAGGAAGGATGCTGTTAAACTTGAGAGTGTGAAGAAAAGATTCACAAGGATATTGCTGGGACTGGAGGGTTTGAGCTATAGGGAGGGGCTGAATAGGCTGGAGCATTTTTCCCTGGAGTGTCAGGGACTGAGGGGTTACCTTCAAGGTTTATAAAATCGTGAGGGGCATGGCTAGGGTGAATAGCCAAGGTCTTTTTCCTAGGGTGGGGGAGTCCAAACCTAGAAGCCATAGATTTAAGGTGAAAGGGGAAAAAGATTTACAAAGGACCTGAGGGGTAACTTTTTCATACAGAGGATGGTGCACGTATGGAACGAGTTACCAGGGAAAGTGGTGAAGGTTGGTATAATTGCAATATTTAAGAGGCATCTGGGCGAGTATATGAATAGGAAGCGGTTTAGAGAGATACAGGCCAAATGCTGGCAAATGGAACTAGGTCAGATTGGGATGTCTGGTTGGCATGGATCAGTTGGACAGAAGGGTCTGTTTCTGTGCGGTATGACTCTATGGCTGCCTCCCAAACAGAACATCTGCGTTTTGCGAGCAAGTTGAGGCAGCAGCAGTCATGTAAAGACCATAAGAAATAGGAACAGGAGTAAGCCATTTGACCCATTGAACCTGCTGCACCATTCAATAGGTTAATGGCTGATCTGACACTCCTCACATCTTGCCCTTTCCCCACAATCCTTACTAACCAAGAATCTATCTCAGCCTTCAATATAAACAATGACTCTGCCTACATAGTCCTCTGCAGCAAGGAACTCCAAAGATTCACAAGTCTCGGAGAAGAAATTCCTCCTCATCTCAGTCTTAAATTTATTCTCAGACAATGCTTTCTGGTCCTAGACTATCCTAACAGGGGAAACATTCTCTCAGTATTTAGCCTGTTCATGCCCCTTAAGAATCCTATAGGCGTCAATGAGATGATCTCTCATTCTTCTAAATTCCAATGTGTTGACTGACAAAATTTGTCAGGGTCTTAACAGTGCAGTGGAGCACCGCAGTTAGTCACTCCTTGGCAGCTAAGACTCCCACCTGAAACCAAAACTGAGGCCCATCTGAAAATTGAAACGACCTTCAGCAATAAGTTGGCAACATCTTTGGGCTGCAATTTCCTTCCTGATATGCCCAATTAATACCGCGAAACAGGGAGGCAAGGAAATAAAAATCAACTTTGTAAATTCAGAAATTAATAGCTCAAGTTTAAGGTGCCAACTGCAGTTATTTACTTTGTTCTATTCAGTCAGAGGTTCTGGAGTTCATGAGATGCCAAGTAAGTTTCTTCTCTCTACAAGTGTGGCAGTGAAGTCTGAACAGGAATTTGAAGTACGAAAATACAAAATGTTTAGCAAAGGGAAAAAAAAGAATCACTAGGATATTGGAATGTTTGATTCCTTGTCTGTTTTCTATTTCTCTTCACCTGCCTTTTGGTTTGGACAGTGATATAATACAGGGCATAAAGAGCTGCAGGCTACACCTCCACTTGGAGTTGCAGGGAAACAGTAAATATTCATATTTTTCATGAAAGATATTAGTCAGATTTTCATTTATTTCTCCATTTTAAATATAATTAACCTGAATTTTCCTTCTTAGAAATTTCAGGATTTTCAGGGATAATAGGGATGGTCTTTCATGTTCCAGGAATATAGAAGGAAACAAGTATTGAGGAAAGAAGAGTTAGTTTGAATCAGCAGTGATAGGAAGCTGGATAAAATCTATGTAAATAATGGCATCAGGTGATAGATATTGCCATTCAAGATTATCAGGGGGAAGGGTCTTTGAGTCCTGGCATTGTGGTAGTGGCTTGAGGTCAGAGTTTTTAGCATGATGGAAGACAAAGAGTGATATAGTATGAATGTAGTGCAAGAGTGTTCTTGGGATATGGAAGTACAAGGATAGCATGACAAGATTTGGGTAAATTGGTGGAGTTGTTCTTTGAACATCCAAGGATAAAAAAAATCTCAAAGCACTTGAATCTGGTTTCGGGAACAAGATCAAGAACACGACCAATTTTTTTTTCTGAAGTTGGTGGCAGTGAGAAACTTATGCAAAGGCATAAGTGCTAAAATGAGAGCAGCAGGCGAGGAAAGCAGTTGCAGGAAAGAGTTGGTGAGGAGACAGTCATTGTGCTTTAGGTAGACCTGATAGACTAGTAGGATAAGGAGGAGAAAGAGGTTTCAATTCTCAAACCCTTGCCTACCAGCAGAAGCTCCATAATGAAGTAGCTGCACTGCAATTATTATTAGTGTGGACCACTTTAAGGGACAGAGGCTTAATCCATTCAATGCCAAATGATCCTTTGGCAAATTCCACTTACAGTAAACTAAGATGAGGCCTTGTGCTACATTGGATAGTGTCTGAGCTAGAGGCTCAGGGTTCAAGTCCCAATCCAAGACTTGATGGCAAAGAAAAATCCATTCATAATGCAGCCAAAACAGGTTGATCAATCTGTATCCCTTCCAATATCTGCCAATGGCAGGCAGTAAGAGTAGGAGAAATTCCTGTACAGCCCATGTGATAGAAGGTAAATTAGAGCATCTAACACTATTCATAGCTCTGGACAACAACATATATGTAAACTCTGACACCTTTGGGGCCAGTTGGCTCAGTTGGATGCAAAGTGTAGATATGATTGGAGCCAACAGCAGAGGGTTTGATTCCTGTTCTGGCTGGGGAGGATTCAAGACCCAACTCTGTGCCTTAGCAATGATGGAGAACACAATACTGAGAGTTGAAACTACCTTCAAGCAAAAAGCTGAAAAGAAGTGATATATTAAACCTTTCTATCCTTAACTATTTTAAATTCATCTGTAGCAACGGCTTAAACAACATATAATTGGAACTAATGGAAGGTTCTCCTCACTGAGGCCATAGCATGGAAAAGGAGTGCAATTTAGGATGGGTTAGCATATGGCAAGTCGTAAGGACAAAGGGTAAAGTGTGATTGACTATCACTGCTTGACAGTAAACATGAGAGAAGGGAGGAGGAAAGTTACACTGATGGGATGATTCGGGGTTCGGGAAGTGAAACATTGGGCTGGATAGAGCTATGAAGAACAGCTCCGGTTATTTTGTAGACAGGATCAGGAGGCAAACATAGTGAATAGCTAAGTGGGTAAGATAGGCAAGTGCAAACATGAAAGCATCACAGAACATATTTATAAAATTTCATATTCTTCCATTTTAAGAACTAATGTTTTTCTTTTCCTTACAATATTATGCACCACTTCTTGATTTTTACATGCCTGATGTTACCAGGCATAAATTTTCAAACCTTTTCTAAAATCATTTTCTATCTTGCCAACAAGAACAAAATGGCAGTAATCCAAGGTCAAATATATTCTATAACAAGATATGTAAAGTAATGGGGAAAACAAAATAGCAAATTGGATTGCATAATAGATTAAAGAATAAAATCTTAATGTATGTCAAAAATGAAATGAAATATTGAAAACAATTATAGAACCATAGCTGCGAAGCCACCTAAGATGCCAGAGAACGCAAACTGTTAGACAAGTGACAAGTCCAAGAGCTGAGAGTTACACTGTACAAAATACAGCTGTTACAATTAGCATAAATAGAAAATAATAGAAAGACAGTGAAGAATAAAGGTGCTTTTAGATACAGGGTTAGGTGTTATGAGCAGAAACTATGGAATATCAATTGATTTTCACAGCAAAACAAAATAGAGAATACGTTTTTAGTTGTTGAAAATTACTACAACTCAATGTCTGTAGGCAGAAAGAATAAAGTTAAATAAATACATCCCCATACTTAAAACTTCAATTTATAAATAGATGTATTTAGTGCAGCATATAGTGACAGGGTTAAACTATTGCAAAATGAGAAGTTATTCATAACTTTTGCATTGAAACCAGTAGTATGGACTTGGAGAAGGAAAATGATCTGAATGAGTCCTGACAGGAAATAAATGAGAATGAACCAAATGGGAAGTTCTTCATTTCTGCTTTTTTATGCTTTTATTGAGGATAGGGTATAGCGCTGGCATGTATTAAAAAAAAAACAATTACAGTAAATCCTGAGTATCCACAAAATCACAAGTTGTGAATTCCACCTGTCCATGGCAAAAAATATGTATCAACAAAATTCAACGTATCTGCTATTTCTAGCTAATTTTTAAACTTGTTTTTAAATGAGCACAACACTCACGAATTTCATCATTGGTGGGGGTACTCAGGAATAGGACCCTTGTGGATACAGACGAATTACTGTATATTAGTAAGAGTTCATTTCCACACAAAAATTTAAGATACAAAAAACAGTCTGTATTAGATTGCTTGGCTCCCACAGTCATTAATGTTTCAGAACCTCTAGAGAAGCAACTTATTTAAACCTGTAAACATATACAAAAACTCAAAAATAAATACCATGACCATTCATGATGAGTGAAGAATGCATTTCACACTGCAAACGAGGAACCTAAGAAATGGTTAACTCAGTTTACTTCATTGAACATCCACTGTACATGAGAGGTACTTACCAAAAGCTGAACAGTTAATCAGAAGCAGGGAAGAACAAAAGTCTGGGTTATATTGTAAGATATAAACATGGTCTACGTGCCCATGTGTTGCTCCAATGGCTGTTTTGCAAATGATTGTCAATTCAGAAAGCAATGGACAAGATACTTAAGAGCAAGTGGTATGATCTGGAACTTTACCAGTGCTTTCTTTTCTCCAGTAGATGACTGCAGTGCAAAATGCAGTCTAATTTTCTTCGCAAACCTCAGCTTCAACTGTTTAGGATTTAGTAATAAGAACATGCTATCTGCTTGAGTTCGTTTCCAAAGATACATTTCATTAGAAGTTATCTGATTTTAACTAGCTGTACCTGAGAAAGATTCTGGTTTGCTCTATTGCCCGCAGTGGTCTATAGAAAGAACTAATCAGACATATTTACAGTTTCAACAAAAAAGAACTTAATTATTTCTTTGGATTGCAAAAACTCACTATTTGCTGGTTGGGTAATCTTAGTTTGAAATACATTGCCAGTACAGATTGATAAACTAGATCCATTTGATTGGACAATGAAGTTTTGTTCTAAATCATTCAGATTATGTAATGATCAAAAACATAGACAGATGTGTGAACAGTAAACAAGTTATGATTTAAATTGCTTTCAGGTATTAAAAACCTAAATTGGCCATCAAACATTTGGGAGGCTGGTCATATTCTTCTCATGCAAATGTTGTAAACAATTAATATCTAAATTGCTTGAGGAGTGTAAATAATAAATTTGCTTGCCAAATAAACCTATTTTTTCATAGAGATCCATATATGGAGAGAGGCAGAAGGAAGCAACCTCATTTCAGAGTCTGGAGACAACATGCAAAATAGTCTCCTGTATGCGACCACAACATCTGCATTAGTTAAATGCAAGAAGTGCAGCATCTTCTACCGTGGACTGTCCTTGCCCTCATTTTTTGCATCAGTCATAAGTTAACCGGAATAGCACTGACAATTATGCCAAATTGGGTCTAGTTAAAACCACCAAATTAGATTGCACAAACTTCTCAAAATACTGAGAAGATCTCCCTCCCAAGAGTCTTGGCTGGATTCAGACAAATGTTCCAGACATAAAAGTTCAAACCACTGTACACCCAGTTCCCCACTGTAATAGGATGTGTCCGGCCCAGGCAGGAGATTGTGGGCATTCGTGAAGCAATTAAAATAATATACTATTAAGTGGTATGGGTTGATTCTGTGGCTTGGAGGAGGTGCATATTTTGATTCATTAGATGCTAAGTTTTGATATAATCGATGCCTCTTTGCTGTGACAGTAAAGTTGGCTAAGGAAGGTCAAAAAAGTATTAGAGAGAGTTGAATCAAACAGTGCTATGAACAGTTTCTTGACCGAATAATGCCAAACAAGAACTTACATTAGAAACACAAGGAGTATTTCAAAATTTCATTAGGGGTATTAAAGAAAAGAGATTTGAGCTGTCTTGAAAGGCAGTTTGTTAATTTCTTCAAGCTCTGTAATTCTTTGCAGCGACTTGATGTAGTGGAGGATCTTACTAAGTCACTGCGGAGTTAACTTGATAGTATTCATACTGGTGTGGGATTAGAGTCAAATAAAGTCAAGGCTGGCAAAGAATGATCACTTCCATCTAGAAGGACAGAGGCAGCAGATGCATGGGAACGCCACCGCCTGTAAGGTCCCCTTCAAAACATTCACCACCATGAGCTGGAAACATATCGCCGTTCCTTCACTGTCACTGAGTCAAAATCCTGGAATTCTCTTCCTAATGGCATTGTGGGTCAACTTACTGAATATGGACTGCGGTAGTTCAAGGCTGCAGCTCACTACCACCTTCTTTTGGACAACTAGAGCTAGGCAAAAAATGCTGGCCAGCCAGCAATGCCCACATCCCATGAATAAATTAAGAAAGAGTGGAGTTATTTTTCTTTAGTTGTCTAGGAGGGAGGTCTAAAGCGATTTTGGATTTCGATTCATGTTGTACTGTGTATAATCAGGAGGATAATAACGAAATCACTTTGTTCAGAGACCGGTTAAAAATAATGATACCTACAGACACATTATGTTGTAGCAGGACATCTATGATGTCTGTTACTAGTAATACTTGTTTCTGCATCTTGAGCTAAAAAACATTTCTTGTGTATTAAATTGCTGAAACTGCAAGCTGATAATGGTGCAGTGAGAGAAATCATATACTTGGACTTGAATGAACAGGTCAAGCAACAGTCTGCTTCTCTTAAACTCATCAGTTTGAAGGATTAAGAAATAAATGCTAAAAGTAAAGCTAAAAGTGAGTGTCCTCAATGCCAAGTTAGATATAGAAAGAGTAAAACAGGGGGAAAGAAAGGTTGGAATGAGAGAGACTGATAAGGAATAAAGTTTCAGTTTGACATTTTTAAGATTCCCAGCAATTAACTTGTTGGAATGTAATTCCACATTGATAACAGTTAATTTTCAACCACCAGAAACTGAGTGGCAATAATTATCGCAATAATTAGGAATACTTGCAAATGAAATGACAAACCCTAACTGTTTTAGATCAAGTTTTTGTATTATCCCACACGTACAGCACCTGAGCATTCAACGTATGTCAATGGGTGAGCAGTTAATAAAATATGATGTTGGCATAGAATAACAATGCAGATTGCAATTTTTGGATATTAACATTTAGCCACATATCCCCTCATTTGAAGCTGTACTGTTTATACAGAGAGAATTGAGTTGAAGCCTCAGCATTATTTTGACCACAAATTCAGATCCAAAATATGGACTCATGTCACTAAGTAACAAAGAATACAATTGAAATACATTATTTACCGTGCCGGTTTTGGTAGGTTTTGACTTACATGTTGTGGTCCTCTGATCACTGTTGGTTCTGTTGAAACCATCTGATGAGATTCAGCACTTGGAAAAGGTTTTGGTGGTTTAAGAAATGAAGGGCTTGAAGGACTTCTCAATGTGCTATTATCAATTGTAGTACCTACAGAAGCATTAATGTTTGCAGTCTTTCCTTGCTCGTCACCGAAATGGTTGGGTTTTGTCTTATTAGTTGGTCCCACAGGAAATGTTTCAAATAAAGTGCATTGTTCCCTATTCTTATCTTTCAAGTCCTGGATATCACCTTGCAACAGTGCTCCTTCAACTTTACGTATGGGATCTTCAAAAGGAGTTTTTGATATTGTTTTTTCTGGTGCACTGTTTAGGAAATCATAGTCACTATCAGAAGGTGGGAATCTGACATCTAATTCAGACAGAGACTCAACTACTTGAAGACGTTCCTGTTGCATTCTGTACCCTTGTAATACAGCAGAGGTTTTAGATATATTTTCGTCCTTGCCAACAAAATGTTCTTCTACATGTTCTTGCTCTCCTTCATCTGTGCACTGTATAGGCATTGAGAATGGCATATCTAAAGGAATCAAAAAAACGACAACAATTGGATCTCAAACTATCTCGGAAAGCCAAAAAAATTAAAGAAAGTAACACAGTCTTATACTTCAACTATGAACCTGTAGGGAAATGTTCAAGTTACTTATGCAGCCCTTTATATCTTCTTCTCTATAACACATTAACAGGTATATGATATATCGTAAGTGTAAAACATATACTTTGTTACATCAAGGTCATACATTAAGTACTTGAATTAAGTTAAAAAATCTGAAACCTTTTGTGGTGTGTATAGGGAGTAACAAATCACATAATTTAAAAAGTTAACTTCTTTTGGAGCATAGAGAATAAATATCAGTTTTTAAATCAATACCTGTGAGGGCACTTTGACCAATACATAGTTTTAAAATTGTTCTGGAGTTCAAAGATCAGCATCCATAGTTGGAAGGAAAACAATTTATACTGAAGAATGGCAGTTGATCAGTGACTGCTCTGAGATCAACACAGCAGCATGAGTTGCTAGGTCATGGAAACAAAAGCTCTAGTTCTTTGAACATCTTTATTTATAATAAAGAGCTTTTAATTTATGTGGTAGGAAGAATGATTGGAAAGTCTAGGATCAAGCATCTGATATCTTTCCTGCTAAATGAGGAGGTCGTAACTGGAGATTAAAGGCCTCTTCCTAGGCAATGAGAAATGAAGACCACCTAGACTCAAGATCACAGCAGCAAAGATTTCATGAATGAGAATGGCTTAAGGCATAAGGAAATGAAGGGGACAGCAGTAAATACCTTCAGCGCAAAATTGAGCCAATCATATTTTTAAAAAAATTTTAATTTCCTAGGATTGAAAGGAGAGTAAACTTTAATAACTTAACCATAAAATTATTACAAGAAATTTCACCCTCATCCCCAACTCTCAGAATACACATGAAAACTGCTGTGCTTTTAACCATTTTCACTGTGCGGTTATTTCAAGCAACCCTTTTATCTGAAAAAGCCTAAAAATATTGACATTTTGTTACTGGTAACCTAACGCACTGCACTTCACAATAACAAAGAGTGGTTCAGTGCTTCTTCACAGAAAGAGAAAATTTGGGGTGGGGACAAGGACAGTGGGCTTATGTTTTCAATGGCTGCTTAAGAGTTGCACTGGTATAATTTACCTAACTAGCACTTGCTTTCCCACAAGCCACGGGCAGAATATTACTGGGAGCACCTAAGTGCACAAAACAAAGCAATAATTATATTTGTTTCATAGCTTTACTGAAACTACTAGAAGTGAAGGAATGTTTACACCACATTCCAGTCTATAAACAACAAATTGATAAAATTAATCTTTATTAAAAAGTTACATATACCAAAGTTGTGAAATCAGTAAACTTGTCATGTTGAGTCAATCAAGATTTATGGGAATAAAAACGTGAAATAATGTACCTTACACTTTCTTGTCCCTCAACATTTACATCCTTTAAGCTAAAGTTAGCTTAATTTGTTCCATTAGTCCCACTCCCTTATTAAAACTTCCATTTTATCAGTTTCTGTAATCATTATTTCATTGGTGCTAAGGCGGAAATCACATTTTTAATATTATCAAGTTAGAAAAAGGAGAACAAGTATTTAGTTGGATAAAAAAACTCAAGTCTACAACCGCTAGTAAATTTCAAATAGCCTTTTGAAATCATGAAAATTAAACTTTGATTTTAATTTGTTTACCACCCCCCCAACCCCACCGGACTCTTGTTTAAATATTATTAATTTATTGTAAACTTGTGCTCAAGAGTTTAAGATATTACTGCCAGGAGTTGTGAGCATTTCTATAGGCTTATATGAATTACAAACTGCACAGCATAATTAAATTAATGACCAGTCTTCTGTACTGATTTTGCAAACAATGTTCAAAAAATCTTCAGATATTTCTTCTGTAATTAAGTGTTTGCCCATCAGCCTTTTTATGTAAAGACTGTAGTTGTATTTTCACCATATTTGAAATAACAAAAAAGGGTTCAAATAATGGAGACTTCTAAGGAGAGATACAACATTCTACTAAGTGGGGAATAAAAATCAGGTAATTATCTTTGCAGTATTAAAGATTCCATTGGATTCCCCAAACGATTGAAGTACGATGCAAAGAAAATGTGCATAGTACTCACTTATTACTTCTTTGCTGTAGTTATATTTACTCAGAAGTTCCGTTTGTTTCTTTGTTAAGGCAGACAGTTGTTTAAATTCTTGACAAATCTCTTGAAAAGCAAAGTCCAACCTCTCCCTGTAATACAAGTATTGGTATGTCAGAAAAGCGGTTTAATGTTAATTTTCCGACATAAATCACTTGCCATTACACAGCCTTCTTCAGTAGAAAGGAGGGACGTCTAGGTCTCAGACTTGGCCGTGACCACAATCTATTCTGTTACATGATCAGCTGACAGAAGGTGCGCTTATAGCAAAGTAGAAAACTGCCAATTTTTCACATTTCCTGAACCTGTGATCATCTGGTTGGGAGGCAGGCCACCAGGTGGTGATAAGAGCTACATTTTGAATAAATGGCTTTATTTCTTTGTGAAGGTACAAATACCAAAACTGTTTTACATCTACAGCTAAAGGGTTGATACAATGACATTTATTGCAGTGGTAACTTATATTATTTCGGAACTAAGTATTAGTTTCACGGGAGAATAATGCATTTGGAACTAATTCCTCAACACAGAAGTCGAATGTTTTATAACCAGTCTATACTGCCAAGTTTGTGTCCAATTTAAATTTGGCATTTACAATGATCCAGCACTAGACTGGCACTATAAATCCTGCTGAATTACTACTTCAAGCTCATACCAGCATGGCAAGATAATCACCCCTTCAGGGGTTGGTATCAGGCCAAGAGGAATTCAGAGGTACTTCACTGAAGACTCTGGCAGAAATGCAATCTGGCTTCACTATCCTGGCACCCCTTATACTCATCTATAACATATCTGGTCTGCATTCATTGATGTTTTATTACTTCCAGCTAATAACTGAATAAAAGGATTTTTTGAACAATAAGATGTGCTCCAATAATACAAAACATAAATGCAACAGTCCATTTTCTTCTCACAAATTTGCTCCCTCTGAGGTGCAGTTTAATTTCTAAGGCATAAGTACCTAGTCCAAGACACCAAGAGACTAAGTCTAAGCCTGTGACAGCGGACCTGCGATCTATTATGGGCATCCCAGCCCAATACTTGCTACCCATACACACACACACACAAGAATGTCATGGTAATAATGATGAGGATCAAGATTCTGTTTTGACATTATTTTCTATAAACAAGCTAAGAATATAGAGGCCTAATGCAATACCACAGTTACTATCCCGCATGAGATCTGCTACCATGCACAGAAATGGTACCTACTGCTCTATATGCCATAAAGTAGTGCCTTTTGCACATTAAATTATCACAGGAGCTCAATTTAGATATACAGTGATGTCAAAAATTGTTGCTGCAAAGTACATTGTTGAAAACTGGACTGTTAGACACCACGTTCTTAGATTAATGGTGTCCATTTTAAAATAAGAGCATGATCAGACACTGAAACAATGGGGGTTTGTGAAAGTTAGAATAAATTTTAACTGGCATGTTGGCAGAGTTGGGGAATGGGTCCGGTGGTGGGGTTGCGGGAGGGGGGGGGCTAGCGGTGAGGAGAGCAAAAGTAAGTGGAGGAGAAATGGAAAAAAAAACTTATGAAACAGAGAAAGATCCTAACTGAAGATCAGAAAGGAAGATAGATGAAGAAAATTTTTTTTTAAAACTTTAAATAAAAAGTCAATGCATGTGCAAATTTGAAGAATTCACTTTTTTTTTGCCTTGACTATAAAGTAACAAAAACAGAAGGAAAACAAACGCCCCAAAAAGAAATCAAATTGCAGTTAAGTGGAACAAAATGACTTTCAAGACGTGAAATCACTGAAAGGTACTGAAATGCAAATTGAGGAATGAGGAATAGTTTATTAAGAAAGAGAAAAACATTAACTTCCATGACAATAAATCATATTTTTTAGGTTTATCATCTTAAAAATGCTACTTGTAGAACTATATCAAATTAAAAACTGACTTTGGAATGGCTCTGGATGTATAAACATAGTGGGCAATTTCTTGAAATTGCAACCTTTCAAATAGTTAATTAAGTGGGAGATCTTTGCTGATCTCGATTTCAGCTAATTAGCATGCTTGCATTGTTTATTTAAGTCAATGAGAAAAGTGGGACACTTGTTCATTCTACTATAGCCAAATGTAATACACTGCTACTTTTAATTATAAACAAATTATTTTTCTCATCATCTATAGAATGAGATTGAAAGCACTGTCCCATTGGTAAAGTCCAGATCTATAAATAAACATTCCTTTTAGCAAATGTTACCTGCAATGCTGGAAAATGGCTTCGCACCCGCAGTACAAAGAGACAACCTGTATTATATTTTCAGAATACACAATATGAAATGCCAGAATGGATACTCTCCGTCTTTACAAAAAAAAGTACCTGAAAATCCACTAAACTGATACTAAAACTGGCTGTCAAAAATGCAACCCCAAACTTACTGTATGTACAGTAAGTTGCTTGGCATATACAGGGATGTGTAAACTCATTTTTTTTATTGTTCATTCATTTAGGTACATTCCAATCAACTTTCAGGTCCAGAATAACACTTAAAAAGGAGTCCCAAAGTATACTCTCCATACCTAAACTTGAAGCAACAAAACTGATGTTTTGAAATATCTTTGCACAAGTTATAACTCAATCCAACCAAATACTTTGGGTTTAATCTCATTGAATCATTGTAAACTCCCAGTCCTGTGGATCTGCAACTGTAATTAAAAGCAGAATTAACGTTCTTCATAAAAAGTGCATCACAGGAGCTGAAAAGTAACAGCACAGACAAATCTGTGCAGCTCCAGCAAAATATGGTTGCTTCATTTAGCATCATACAGCACTCCCCAAAACAACAGCCATCTGGATTGTGTGAAAGATAGTGGAATGTAGGGTATGCAGGGTAGTTTGAGCTTAGTGAGATAATTGGTTGGCACAACATCATGGGCTGAAGGGCCTGTACTATGCTGTACTGTTCTATGTTCTGTGTTCTATGAAGAGTAAAGTTCATGGATTATGATCAGCGACATTGAAGCAGGAAAAATTATTTTTCATCTGCTGAGTATCTGCTAAGGTAAAAGTAACTATGATTTCTGAACATAGGAAAACATAGGCACTACATCAAGTTTCCTCTCAACTTACTACATTTGATGGAGAAGGCATACAAAGCACCAAAATAAACTTGTAGCTCTTTACTAGGTTCGTTGGCAATATTATAGCACAGCAAACTCTCCAACTACAACTTAAAATGTGAATTGTCCTATTGTCATTGCCTTGTATTTTGTAAGACACAGAAATGAAAAAAAAAATGGATTTCAATTACAGGGCAATGGCAAACTGTATCGTAAGAATGGACAAACCCTCCAAGATACATTCACGTCACTGAGGATGAACAACAGTATTAGAGCCTCAACAAAAGCAGCATGCAGTTGAGTTTCTGGAACACATCTTCTAAGAGATAGACTAGCCCCAAGTAACAGTGTCAAAGGAAACCAATTAGAAGCAGGTGATCAACTATCCTGCGAAGAAGTGCAAAACAAAGAACAGGTATACCTTGTGACTTGCTAAACAGTTATCAATATGTAGAAACATAGAAAATGGGAGCAGGAGTAGGCCATTTGGTTAATCACCCTACTCTGCATCCTGTTACCACTTTCTCCCGTACTGTTTGATCTCTTTAACCCTAAGCACTAGATCTACCACCTTCCTGAAAACACCGCTTTCTGTGGTAGAGAATTCCTCAAGCTCATCACATTCTGGGTGAAGAAAGTTCTCCTCCTTCAGTCCTAAATGGGTACTCCATATGCTTAAACTGAGGCCACTGGTTCCGGACTCATTGATCATCGAAAACATCGTCCTGTGTCTCCCCGATCTAGTAAGAATTTTATCGGTTTCTATGAGATCTACCCCCTGACCATTCTTCGAAACGCCAGTGAATATAGTCCTAATCGAAGCAGTCTCTCTTCATACGTCACTATAATGCATACCATCGGTCAACTTTGGCATTCAGAATATTAACTCTTCCTCTCTCTTCAAAGATTTCCTCACCTCCTGAGGTTCTCCAGCACTTGGTTTTCATTTCCTATCTCCAGCATCACAGTATTTAGCTTTCATCCTGATCTGTGCAAACTGTCGTTGTATTTTAATCTCGCTATCAGGCTGATGAATTTGCATTACACTCTTTCCAAAAGCAAATACATCTTTCATGCAGTAGTTTAAATCAGTGTTCCCAACATTTTCAGAATCAAGGCACACTTCAACGAGATAAACAATTCCATGGAAGACCAACATTTTTCAGCTGGATTCATAGCTCATAAAGGTCACATTTATTTGCATTTACCATGATTTTGGGCTTATGAGAGAGGTTTGCAACAGAGTGCATACAACAAATATACAACTTATACATTTCTTCTTAGAATCGATTCTAAGACTTCGATCAGTGCCTAATGGTCTTTAACTGAATGGTGGCTTAAAAATTCCAAAAATATTCACCCTCAAATCCATGCAAATGTGTCCAGTCAGGCAGGCCAGTTCAACAGTCATTCAACAATAGCTCCTACTTCTTCACTGTGCATGTTCAGTTTCTTTTCATCACGGAGACGTGCGCAAACAGACTGAATGTTTGGGCCTGCACATGTGCAAGCAGGCAGATTTTCCACTTTCTGTGCATGCATGGTGCCAAATTTCCATACAGGCACGGTATTGGACATCTATGCGAAATGTCGCTGCTTTGAGAACTTCACAGCACACTTCTCATCTTACCACAGAACAGTGGTTGAAAACCTCTGTTCTGAATAAAGACTAACCAGAGCTTTATAACAAAACTAACTTCCACCTCCAGCTTGAAACAGAGAACAATATTCCAGCAGCCTTGAATTCTTTTTCTGTTTGTACACTTACCTGTTTCAATTATGAGTCTGACATTTCTCAATTTCTCCACAGTTCTCAACTTATTCTTAGCCAATCTACCTAATTTGGCCAAAACCCTTATTATATAACCAGGTAATAATTGTGAAAATCTGATAGTAATTATTGGTGTCAAGTGTGTGAGATTCAACAAATTAGGCACCAATTTGCAACTTCAAAGAATACTATTGATGCTGTATTGTGAGTGCTCATTGTCCTGAGCTTCCTCAATATTGCACATTTGATCAATATAACCAAAATATATTTGTCACAGCCATTAAAATACAAAGAAAATAATTCAACTTTTCCTACTATAGTAACCTTTATCATTGATTATGGGTTTGTTGCCAAAGCATTTTATTTATTAATACAATTTATCTATTGAAGGAGAAAAAAAACATACTTGTACAGAGGATGCTCAGTCCCTGTCAAAGGAACAGCATTCTTTGATGATGATTCAGCCATCTTCCGGTTTCCCTTGAAACATAAACATTTTTAACAAAACTAACTAAATTTTGTTTTTTTGTATACATGATAGTTAAAAATAAACAACTAGTATAAATCATTGTATGACTGGAGAGAACACAGCTTAGTTACAAGGTATATATATCCTTACAAACAGAATGTATGTTAGATAATATATAGTGAAAATAACAGCTAATGCAATGCATGCTGCAAGGCTGGAACTGCCAATTCCAACTGACTGAGCATGTAGCTGATCAGTGAGCACCATCTGCTGAAATTGTGTCACACTACAAGTTTAATTTAACATATGATTGATCAACTCTTTACCCTAATGTACAAGATAATTTGAAAGGCACATTTAAAGCTCAAATCTGTATTCCAGTTAATTTATATTGACCTCATGTTGCTGGTACTAGACAGATCTTGGAGTTTTAATGAGCGATTTATTTGCCGAAGAGGCAACAGTGCCAAGGTCGAGCCTTTCTAAACCACCAGTCTCACAATATTCAGCCAGAAGAAACTTTTAAGTAAAAAGTTCTAAAATTTTTAAGCTGCAGGTGTCTTGCAGGCTGGATTGATACAGCTCAGCCCATGTGAGGCCTTTAGTCTTACACAACACCTACTAAAATAATCTCTGCAAACTCCAGCTAAATTTTTTTTGAAAAGATATTAACATGTTCAGACAGATTGAGGCTCCCCCCTGCCTCTGGATTAAAACACTAGGCTGTTCATTTAAAATGTTTCCATGGTGGTTCAAACCATGTTTAACCTTTGCTCCATCATCTGGCTCACATTCTCGATCACTTATATGTAGGAACAGAGGCCTATACTACCAAATAGAATAACCATATTCAAATGCAGAGTGGGAGCTTAATATCAAAGGCGAAACAGTAATTTCTGTGGCCAGTGGCCTACTAGGCTATTAATTGCATCTCACTGAAGAAAAAAAGTGTAAAAGATAAACAGGAAGAGCAAGGACTTACATAAAGAAATAACAGTTCAATTAAAACAAAGTAGAAAATTGTGTGAATGTGATTTATAGACAGTGGGAGGCATTCAAAAGAGAACATGAAGGGGTAAGACAGCAAGGAGAGAGGCAGAAAGAGAGAGGAGTGAGAGAAGAAAGGAGAAAGAAAAAGAGAAGAGACAGATACAAAATACAAATTAGGAGGAAGAGTAATCCATTCAGTTCCTCAAGTTTACTCACCCATCTGATTGGTATCTCAATTTCACACTCCATCCTATCCACGAGACAATTTGACACTCCTGTTAGTCAAGAATCTATCCACTTCTATCTTAAAAATATCTAAGTTACCCTGCTTCCATTGTTCTGAAAACTCACCATCTACTGAAAGAAAAAAAATTCTCCTAATCTTAAACCCATTATTTATAATGGTATCCCCTAGTTCTAGTTCCTCCCACGGGGAAACATTCTTTCTGATCCGCCTTGTCAAATGCACTCAGGATCTTGTATGTTTCAATAAGATCACCTCTCTCTTCTAAATTCCAATGAATATTCGAGAATCAGGTGAGTGAACTTTCTCTGAACTGCTTCGAATGCTTATACATTTCTTTCCTCAAATAAGGAGCTCAAAACTGTGCACAGTACTCCAGGTATGGTCTCACCAACACCCTGACTACTGTACCAAAAGATCACTGCTTTCATATTCTATTCCGCTTATCATAAATTACATCATATTTGGATCCCTTATCACTTTCTGCACTCCATACTAACCTTTTGTGATCCATGTATCCTCTGACAAATGTCAGACAGAGCTCAAACATTGAGACAGGACAGAAGCCAAATAGAATGGAAAATTGCAAGTGTGACAAAGGTCTCTAACATATCATGCAGCAGGAATGTGGATATTTAAAATCAAAGTTTTTTTCAGTTTGTAGAATCTCCACGGTGACAGAGTTTGTAGAAGTCTCTTCACTGTCAGAACGGAAAAGGTATCTACGCCACCTTAACTGGAAAGAAGTGTTAAGATTTTTCAGTAGTCCAAGAAGAACTGAAAATAGTACATCAGGGAAAGCAATGAATTTCTCTTGGAGAGAGTATCTGAAAAGAACATTACTAGGAAAAAGGCTGAATCTTTATTGTTGCTGTTTATCCAGGCCTTTTGAAAACTAACTGACATTTATATCAGAGATTGTAAGAACTGAAATTTATATCCTTTCATTTCCTTTTGTGTAATAAATTTGTATTCTTGAGTTAAAAGAACTTCAGCAAAGTCACATGAATATGTTCAGTAATTAATTGCCACATTGGCAACTAACAACAAGTCAAATTTCATTTTGTTAATCAATCTGGCCAGTATCACCATCATCTGGGACCATGACACAAGACATGCAGACATAGTGGAGAGTGAGCACGGGCGGGGGAGGGTGAAGAGAGCGGGCCAGGGAGCAAGCACGCGTGAGAGCAGGAATGAGACAGGGAGCGAGACAGGGAGTGAGCGTAGGCCAGGGAGCACGCGCGTGAGACAGTGGGAACGAGACAGGGAGCGAGCGTGCAAGGGCGGGCCAGAGAAGGAGGGAGGGAGAGATGGAGGGAGGGGGAGATGGAGGGAGGAATGGAAGGAATGAAACAGCATAAACAACCAGCAAATTTTAGAGATTTTCAACTTGCTGCTTCTCTCTTCATCATCTGATTTCATTGGCTTATTTGAGCACTAGTAAAGTTGTCCATCATTAACATGCCATTATTATCCTAAACAGATTCATCCCAATTTCTATCTACTATTTTTGCAAAGCAATTCATATATGTAGAAGTGGTATCTGCATACTACTGAGATAGGCTGCAACATAAAACTACTTTTATATTTAACCTGTACAACTAATATTGTCAGGGTAGTAGGCCAACACAAAAATACAACATGAAAATTTTCAAGACCCAAAAGTGGATGAGCCTTAGGTCTACGGCAACCATTGCATATGATATCATAGAGTCACAGAGTCACACAGCATGGAAACAGGCTCTTTGACTCAGTATACAGTATACATTGCAACGAGTTCCATTTCATAAATAACTTAATTTAACTGAAACTGATATATAGTCCAAAAGGCAACAGAAACAGTAAATAAACACCAAAAAAAAGTGCATTTCAACACAAACATTTGTAGACTTCATCTGTACCAAAAGACAAATTAGACAATAGAAAAATTCTTGTGTTGACAATCATGTGCAAGCACAATGGGTCTCAGGCTAACCCTGTTCAGAAACTAAAACAGAAAAATTCAGAAATAAACAGATCCATTAGCAACCATTCAAAAAAGCAAATTAAACAAGAACTGAATTTTGGCATTAAGCAAAAATCAATTTTCCAATTTTACAAGACCACATGAGAGGGATAACAGTGCATATTTAAAAGGATAATAATGGAGGCTTAGTTATAAGGCATGATTGGCTAAGTGAGGTTATTTCATTTGGAACACAGGAGGCTAAGGAGAGATTTAAGGGAAGTCATATAGCAGGGCCTGGATAAAGTGAACAGGAAGGACCCACTTCCCTTTGCATTGAGGTCAATAGTTAGATGGCAGTTATTTAAATAACTGGGAGAAGCATTAGCTTTGAGCAGAAAGTTTTTCACCCAGAGAGGAATAAGGGCTCTGAACTCACTAATTTAGAGGGTCATCCGGACAGAAATTGTCACTGCACTTTAAAATTACTCGGATATACAACTAAGTATTGCAATTGACAAGGCTACAGATTAGGAGGTGGAAAGTTTTATTAAGATGGATAGCTCTTTTGAATGGTATAAGCTCGACAGTCTCCTTTCCAGCCTTGAACTTCTGTTCCACTGATTCAATGGCATCCTTTACACTTCCAAAGAAGAGAAAATGGACTTGAAACATTAACTGTTTCAGAGATAGTAGTAACTGCAGTTACTGGGAGAATCGGAGATAACAAGGTGTAGAGCTGGATGAATACAGCAAGCCAAGCAGCATCAGAGGAGCAGGAAGATGCTGCTTGGCCTGCTGTGTTCATCCAGCTCTATACCTTGTTACTTCTTGAAACATTAACTGTTTCCCTCTCAAGATACTGCCAGACCTGTAAAGTTTCTCCAGCACTTAACATTTTATTTCAGACCTTTAGCATCTGCAGTATTTTGCTTTTACTCCCATGTCCTTATAGATGTTCTTGAATTGATGACTGGAAGTGGTCACACAACCATTATTCCCTCCAAGCCATGCAGCTGAGTTTCAACCCAAAATCTCCCCACCTTGGGCCTTGGGCAAGACAGCTTCTGAAAATTATAGTGGGAAGTATTACCACATTTTAGTTTTCTCATCTTACCTTTGAGTCTGGTCTACAGTAGACCTGTTTACCATGTGTCAAGAAGTCAGTATACTCCAGTAATTCATTTCTCAGTTGTCTGAGTTCTTCATCTTTTTCTTCAAGGCTTCTTTTAAGTTCTTTTTGCTTTTGCTGGTATTCTTTTATCTGCTCTTCTAACTTACTATTTTCAGTTGTTAACTGTTCCTAGAAATATAAAACAATTAAAAATAACAAAAACCTGCACAATGTTGTGTCAGGATGTATTAAAACAACCAAGCACCTGGGTAAATCAGAATATTCATAGGTGGCTCAAAAATATAAAACAATCATCTGACCAAATACAATTTTATTTGGAGAGTGCACAATTAATCCAATTTTATTCCATTGTCAGATTACATCACATATGTTGCACAAAGAAGCACTGTATTGAATAGATAGCTCATTACTGGTGGTTTATCATAGGTGTCAATGCACCATAAAAATCATAGCACACAGGCCTCATTAGATTTGCTGCATAGAAATAGAACTGGAACCAACAAAAACAGAAGATGCTGGAGAAACCCAGCTGGTCTGGCAGCATCTGTGGAGAGACTGTTCTTCAGAACTAGAAGCAGCTAGAGGAAAAGGTGACATTTATGCTGATGACAGAGGATGATGGGCGTAGAAGGGGTGGGGAGGAGTGGCGAGACAGAGTGGAAGCAAGAGAGAGAGAGAGAGCGGGGGGGGGGGGGGCGAGGCAGGGAGGGGGTGAGAGAGAGAGCGCGTGAGAGAGCGTGCAAGACAGGCAGAGAGACAGAAAGATAGGCAGACAATGGGATTATTGATATGTGACCAGGGAAGAAATTAAGCTAGATAGGTGATGATGGGGACTATGAATAGTTGAAAATGAGGTGGCTGTACTGAAAGCAACCCATTTCATAGCCAATACCTGGTATAGTGGGGTCGGTAATATACCAGGAAGCGGATGTTCATGCTCTGAAATTGTTTAACTTGATGTTGAGTTCTGAAGTCTGTAAGGTGCTGAAGCAGAAGATGAGATGTCATTCCTCCAGCTTGCACTGAGCTTTATTGGAGCACCGCAGCACATCTAAATGGCAGCATGGGAACATGGTGGTGTATTGAAGTGGCAGGGAACTCGAAGCTTAGGGTCATTTTTACCACTAGAACGCAGGTGTTCCGCAAAGCAGTCACCAAGTCTGTGTCTCCCCAATAGAACTGGAAGTTGAAACAACTTGAGAATTTAAACAAGACTGATCAACACTTTGACCAAACATGGAGCATGTGATAAAAATCGAACATTAGACGATACAAGTTCAGTATCTACCCCTGTACTCTAACTGCTATCCAGATGCTAATTGGAGACTAGATACCAGACATTTTCCATCCTCTCTGCCTGCTCTACTTCTACTTATTAAGTCACAGAATATAGACTAGCATAATGGAACGGTCACCAAGTTACTCTGTTAGTGATATTGATCACTCAAGCTGCCTTATTTATTAGTGTCAGTTACTGCTTAGACGATAGCACTATTACATCTGATTCAGGATACTGTTTGATTAAGTCACATTCTACAACTTCAACACAAAAACATGATGAGTTAAAGGCATGGACTGACACATGGGATTGCCAATACAGAGATGTGGTCAAGGAACTGGCAACTCAACATTCTTGAGTACAGGATCTTCAGGACGGACAGGAGGGTGTGTAAATGAATGTGTTATGTTGCATTATTAATTAAGGAGCAGTTCCTGCAGTAAGGAAGGTTAATATGTAGGGAGGGTCTTCAAATAGGTCTTTGTGGGTACAGTTTAGGAACAAAAAGGGGTCAGTCACATTGATGGGAGTCTATTATAGGCCCCCAAACAGAGTCAGCAGGAAATAGAGGAGAAGATATGTAGACAATTGGCTGAGATGTACAATAATAGGTCAACTTCTCCAACATAAATTGGGATAATCAAAATTATGTCAACACAGAGATGGTCCAGCAAGGGACGGTGCAGTGCTTGAACCTAATTCTGGGACCAAAGCTGGACAGGTGGCAGTAGGAGAGCATTTTATTGACAGCGACTGCACGACAGTACAGTTTAAGCTTGTTGTGGAAAAGGAAAAAGACGATCTGCAGAAAAAGGATTTTGAGTATGGCGAAGACAGATTTTATCAAAATAGAGTAGGATCTGGCCAAAACAGACTAGTAATAGCTACTTGTCAGAAAATCTACTGTAGAACAATGGGCAGGGCAGGGGCATCAAAAAAGAAAATGGGCAAAGTATAAGCCCAACAAGTTCACTTTTGGGTGAAATATAGGAGCATTCAGAGAATCCTGGATGTTTAGGAATATTCAGGAGTGGACAAGAAGGAAAACAGAAGCTTTTAGCAGGTTTTAGGGCAGCATGGTGGCTTAGTCGTTAGCACTGCTGCCTCACAGTGCTCAGGATCTAGTTTTGATTCCAACCTCAGGCAACTGTCTATGTAGAGTTTGCATGTTCTGACTTTGCCTGCATGGGTCTCTGCTGGGTGCTCCGGTTTCCTCCTACAGTCTAAATATGTACAGGTTAGGTCAGTTGGACTTGTAAAAGTGTCCAGGAATATGCAGGCTAGGTGAATTAGCCATGGAAAATGCAGGGTTATAGGGATAGTTAGGGAGATGGGTCTAGGTGGGATGCTCTTTTTTCCTTTATTCATTCAAAGGATGAGGGCGTCGCTGGCCAGGCAGCATTTATTGCCCAGAGGGCAGTTAAGAGTCAACCACATTGCTGTGGGTCTGGAGTCACATGTCGACCAGACCAGGTAAGGATGGCAGTTTCCTTCCCTGAAGGGCATTAGTGAACCTGATGGGGTTTTCCCAACAATTGAAAATAGATTCATGGTCATCACCAGATCCTTAACTCCAGATATTTATTGAATTCAAATTTCACCATCTGCCATGGTGGGATTCGGACCCTGGTCCCCAGGCCATTATCTGGGTCTCTGGATTAACAGTCCAGCGATGTTAACTTGATGTTGCGTTCTGAAGGCTGTAAGGTTCCAAAGCAGAAGATGAGATATTATTCCTCCAGCTTGCACTGAGCTTTATTGGAGCACTGCAGCACATCTAAACTTCGGAGGGTCAGTGTGGACTCAATGGGCCAAATGGCCTGCTTCCACACTGTAGGGATTCTATGATTCTATGAAATCAACAGAGGCCCTGGTGGAGTATAGAAAGTGCAGGGGAACCTTAAGAAAGTAACTAGGAGAGCAAAGAGACAGCATGAGAAAACACTGAAGGGCAAAATTAGGGAGAATCCCGAGATATTCTGCATGTATAACAGAAAGAGTATAACCAGGGAAAGAGAAGGGCCCATTACAGACCAAGGGGGAATCTGTCCATTGAGTTGGAGGACACTCTTAAATGAGTACTTCACATCTGTCTTTACTCAGGAGCAGGACGACATGGTACAGATTTCAGGAAGAGAGATGGTGAAGTTCTTGGGCAGGTCGACACAGAGAGTAAGTAGATATTGGAGGTTTTGGTAGGCTCAAAAGGTAGAAAAATCCCTTTGTCCACAAGTTACATCTCAGGCTCCTGTAGGAAAGGAGGGGGAAACTTACAGGAGCTCGGATCCAAATTTTTAACTCCACTCTGGCCACAGGGTAGGTGCCAAATGACTGGAGGACAGCTAATGTGGTTCCACTTCTCAAGAAAGGTGATTGAGGTAAAGCAGAGAATTATAGACAGGGTAGTCTCACATTAGTGGTGGGAAAACTACTGAAGAAAATTCTGAAGGAGAGAATTCAACTCCATTTAGAAATACAAGATTTGATCGGGGGTAGTCAGCATGGCTTTGTCAAAGCGAGGTCATGCATAATAAATTTGACTGAATTTTGAGAGGTGACCAGGTGTGTAAATGAGAGTAGTGCAGTGTGAATTACTTCACTACTTCAGTAGTGAAGTAATTTATCTGGATTTCAGCAAAGCCTTTAACAAGGGCCCACATGGGAGACTGATAGAAAAGGTAAAAGCTCATGGGATCCAGGGTACAGTGACAAGTTGGATCTAAAATTGACTGAGTGGTAGGAAACAAGAGGGTAGTAGTAAAAGCTGTTTGAGAGATTGGAGGCTGGTGCTCAGCGGCATACCACAGGAATCCGTTCTGGGTCCCTTATTGCTTATGATATATATAAACCGAATGGATGGGAATGATAAGTAAGGTTGCAGATGATAAAAGATTTGCTCGGTAGCTGACAGTGAGGAAGTATGTATTAACTACAGGAGGAAACAGATGGATTGGTCAGACGGGCAGATTGAATTTAACCCTGAAAAGTGTGAGGTGATGCACTTTGGAAGAGGTAACAAGATGAGTTATTCAAATAAATGGTGAGATACTAAGAAGCTTGGAGGAACAGGGGCATCTTGGGGTGCTTGCCCACAGAGCCCTGAAGGTGGCAGAATAGATTAATAGCGTAGTTAACAAAGCATACAGGACACTTGCCTTTATCGAGGCATAAATTCATAGAGAAGGAATGTTATGTTGGAGCTGTACAAAGTTTTGGTTAGGCCACAACTGGAATACTGTGTGCCATTTTGGCTAATACCCTCCAAAGAGAGCAAATATTTTCTATACCCTCACCAAAGCCTCCACGTCCTTTTGGTAGTGCGGCTGCCAGAACTGTATGCAATATTTAAAATTTTGCAACTGTATAGGATTTTAGGTCACATGACCCACAAATTTTACACGCTATGCCCTGACCGATGAAGGCAAGCATGCCATGAGCCTTCATGACCACCTTAACTGCTTGCGTTCTCATATTCAGGGAACCGTGAACCTGTATGCATAAATCTCTATTTAATGCTTGTCAAGGGTTCTGCCAATTACTGTATACTCTCCTCATGCATTAGACCTTCCAAAATGCAACACCACACATTTATCAGAATTCAATTCCATCTGTCATCTCTCCACCCAAGTCTCCAGCCTATCGACATTCTCCTGTATAGTTTGGCAATCCCCCTCACTATCCACAGCTCGCCCAATCTTTGGGCCATTCACAAACTTATTTATCAGATGACCTTCCCTCCAAATCATTTACTTACAGTATTACAAACAACACGGACCCCAGCACTTATCTCTGCAGAACATCACTGGTCACAGATCTTCAGTCAGAAGAACAACCTTCTACCGCTGGACTGTCTTCTAGGATCAAGGCAGTTCAGTGTTCATCTTACCAGCTCACTGCAGATCCCATGCGACTTTACCTTCTGTACCAGCCTGCCAAAAGGGACCTTGTCAAAGGCCTTGCTGAAGTCCATGTAGACAATATCCACCACCCTATGGTCAACCATCTTTGTCACTTCCTCAAAACACTCAATCATGTTTGTGAGACATGACTTCAACCACATAAAGCCATGCTGTCTATTGCTATTGTCCATATTTTTCCACCTGAGAATAAATCCTGTCACTAACCACCTTCTCCAATTAATTTTCCTAACACTCCTACAAGGCTCACTGGTCTGTTATTTCCCAGATTATCCCTGTTGCCCTTCTTAATCAAAGGAATAACATTGGTTATTCTCCAGTTCTACCGGACCTCTCCTGTGACTAATAAATCAGACAATCCCAACAGTGTGGAAGCAGGCCATTCAGCCCATCAGGTCCACACCATCCCTCCAAAGAGCATCCCAGGCTATCCTTGTAGCCCTGTATTTCCCATGGCTAATCCGCCTAGCCTGGACACTGTGGGCAATTTAGCATGGCCAACCCACCTAATCTGCACATCTTTGAACTGTGGGAGGAAATCTGAGCACTCGGAAGAAACCCACGCAGATATGGGGAGAATGTGCAAACACAATTAGACAGTCGCCCGAGGATGGAATCAAACCCAGGTCCCTGGCGCTATGAGGCAGTAATGCTAACCACTTAGCCACTGTGCTGCCATGGAGAGGATACAAAGATTTTGTACAAGATCCCAGCAAATTCCCCCTTCTACTCCCCCAGTATTCTGAGATCGATCCAATCAGGTCCTGGGACTTATTTACCTTCACACTTTTCAAAACACTCAACATCAAATCCTTTTTTATATCGACATATCCTAGTGTTAACATACCTGTATCTAGAATCACCGTACATCATATCCTACTCCTTTGAGGATGCCAATGCAAAAAAACTATTCCCAAAATAGTCCTCCACTGAAACCTGGATCACCTGACGGGGCTCATTCCTCGCTACCAGGTCTAGTATGGCCCCTTCCCTACTTGGGACTATTTACATACTGCTCCAAGAATTTGTTAGGTGTGTCCAATAGGGCACACAAACTCTGCCCCCACCCAAGCCCCTGGCACGAAGGGAGTCCCAATCAATACAGGGAAAATTAAAATCACCCTCACAACTACCTTGTTGTTTTTACATTTTTCCATAATCTGTCCACATATTGGATGGGGTGGTAATTGGATGGGTTGGATTTGTCCTGCTTTGTATGTACCTCGCATGCTTGGGCAATTTTCCACCTTGTCAGTTCTATGCCAGTGTTGTGTGTAAAATAACGAAAAAATCTAAATTAAAGATCGCAACTGGGAAGGAGGCTGCAGGAGCAGAGGGACTTGTGTGTATATCTGCCCGAGTCTTTGCAGGTAGCAGGACAGTTGAAAGACCAGCTGATAAAGTCTAGATGCTTAATTAACAGGAACAGAGTACCAAGGAAGGATGCTGTGTTAAATTTGTATAGCAGACTAGTGCTGGAGTACTGCGTCCAGCTTTGGGCATCATGCTTTAGTACCGTTGCAAAGTTGGGTGGAATACTTATGAATTGGAAGGCAGGAGGTTAGAATTTGTTGGTAAAAATGATAGTGGGGGGAAAAAAGCAGTGTACGGTGCCTTTAAAAAAAATTATGCTTTGCCTGTGCCTGGAAGTTACACGTACTGTACATACAGCCCCAAAATTGTTACAGGTGGATGAAAACTTATAGTTGGCAGGCAAAACAGCAGTTTTGTTTTGGTATCGAGATAGTAAGTTTGAATTTAGCCAATTAATTTAAAACAAGCACCTAGATACAGAAAACTAATTGAATTTAAAGCTGATGGTTTTGACAACCTGAAACCAATCATATTATAAAAAATTGATGGATCATCTGGAGGTATATAGGCCAAGGGTTTTCGAAAATTGGGGTGAGAACCAAATGTCATCTGAGGGGAAAGCAAGCCCGCCATCTGAGAAATAAGCCTCGAGCTCTCACAAGAAATCGCTAAGCTCTCTAAGAAAGCACCATCTATCAGAAAAAGATACCACGGCATTTAGCTCAAAGTCTTCACTGAAGAAATTACGGAGAAAAACGTCCCTGACAGCAGAATCAGTGGAAGAAAGGCATTTGTGGTGTAACGGAGAAGGCAGAGCATTCCAGAAGACATAGTCTGTGTGAATTGGGAGAAATTAAGTTTTAATTTATTGTTGTCTTTTAATTAGATTTATATAAATGACTTGTATTTATTTGAACAGTGTCCCAGTAGAATGTAGGCCAGTTAGGGAGTAGTTAGTAGTCGGGGGTGGGGGGAGTTGTTCAGTTTGTTCGTAATTCCGTTTATTTGTTCACTGCTCAGTGAAATAAATAAATTGTTACTTGTTACTTTTGAAGTGGATATTAGGAATTCTCTTTCATTTAACCACTCTTAACAGTTTATAAAGACGAGGCGAGCATCTCTGGGTGTTTCGTGTTTAATCATTAGAAGGGAACCTCTACTCCCTGCGTAACAGATTGGGGCTTGTGTTTCGGTTTATCTATCAGAGGGATTCAACTTTCCCCTTCTCTATAACAGTATGGGGGCTCAAGTCTGGGATCTGGCCAGTTTGTGTATGGGATATGAATGGATCTGGACAGATTTTAAACAGTCTTGGGGATTAGTGTCCTAGATCTTTAAAATAGAACTTATTGAGAAAAATCTGTTTAATTTCGGTTACTTGCGGTTGGTTAAATTAAAAGTGAGAGAAATGGCTCTTAACATTGCTAAAGAGTTTCTGGGGTTTGAGGATGCTTCCCAAATTTGCTAAGAAAATTTCAAAAAACAGAGGAAGAATATACTTTTACAGTTAGCAAACAGGCTAGAATTGGGTTTGAAAATTTGGGTTTTCAGGAACTGAAAGTTACCCAAGTAAGAAGAGCCGTAGAGATGGCGGTTGAATTTGTATTAGTGCATAAATTGAAATCTAGCTTCTAACAGCAATTCCATTCTGGGAGGGTTAGAAATTGAGAAAAAGAGAGCTCCTTCAATGAAAAACAAAAAGTAGATCACAATGGGAACAGTTTACCCCAGGTGGAAAAAGAAACCCTAGAGGGTGAAAGGCCTCAGGTGTTTCCCATGTAAAAAGATGGGACACACAAAGTCACTGTGCTGGTGTATTAACAGAGAAGCACTGGGAAAAAGGATGTGGTAAAAGAGGCTAAACCAGTGGGATTTGTTGAGGTAGTGAAGGAATTCCCAAAAGAAGTCAGGGAGCTGCAAGAGAGTGCACAGCCTAGTCACGAGCTGAACAGTGAGATAGTGCCCGATCTCTCAAAGACTTCACCTGTGCGGATAAGGTTTACTCAGGATGAACAGGGGGAGAAGGTAAAGAAGTTAAGATATTGAGAGATATGGGAGATGAAAGTACTTGCACTCCTTCTGAAACATTACCCAAGAGAGTGGTAATCTGTGGGATAGATAGAAAGAGATTTAGCGTTCCCCTGTTTAAGATCAGGTTGGAAAGTCCAATCAAGACTGGGGGAGTGAAAGTGGGAGTGATTGAAAGAGTGTCAATTCCAGAAATACAGTTTGTTCTTGGAAACAATCTAGCAGGATCAAAGGTCAGAGTGATGCCTCTCCCAGTGGAGAAGCTGAAGGAGAACCAGGGAACTGAGGAGATGGAAGAAAAATACCTTGAATTTTTCTGGACTGTGTGGTAACAAGATCCCAGAGTCTTAAGTTACAGCAAGAAGGAAAAAGCAAAGAGAAAGATGAAGGAGTTGAGATCCAGTTAGCTGACACCCTGTTTGATGAAATGGTAAAGGAAAAACCTGAACAGGTAGAAGATCAGGCAGAGATGTTTAGTCCTGAAAGATGACTGGAGTTACCACAAAAAGAAAGACGAGACAATAAAAAGATCTATATCATAAAGCCTGCTCGGAAAAGGAATCAGAATGTATTCCCGAGCGTTATTATCTCAAGGATGGAATCCTAAGACAAAATGGAAACCTTGGCAAGTTAGTGCAGAGGGCAAATGGGCAGCAGTGCACCAGATTGTGTTGCCAGTACCATACAGACAGGAAGCATTAAGCGTAGTACATGAATTACCTGTAGGAGGTCATCGAGGAGTGAGGAGGACTCAGGCTAAGATGCAAAAGCACTTCTATTGGCCTGGATTATATATGATGTGGTTGAATTTCATCATACCTGTCATACTTGTCAAATGGCAGAAAAGGCAGAGACAGCATGCGAGCGAGAGAGAAGGGGAACTACACTGAAATGCAGAGATGATGGTATCCTTCAAGTAATTTGTAAATACAGATTAATATATTTTCACCTTGCAGTGTCTTTCTCTTTCTAATGCTACTTTCAATTCATCTGGTGAATCATATGTTACTGGATGTTGTGCCTCATTTCTTCTCACTTTCAGCAAGTCACTCTGTGGCCAGGGGTTCAGACACTGAGCTTGACCAGGAACATTGCCTGCAAACAGTCCAGTACAAAAAAGGTTAATTCAAATGGTATCAATAATTTGTTGCTGGCAATCAACTGGTTGCCTGACAATGAAGCACCAATGAACAAATTATTTATTTCTAACTCAGGAATTCAATCTTCCCTCCATTTACAATGTTTCTCCCTCTCCAGAACAGCACTGAATTTGCAACACATTTTATGTGTCCAGAACCCCTGCAGAGGTTAGTGGCATCATTAATCTTGTCAGATGATGGCTTGTGCCATAATGATTAAGTCTGCGCTGAGCATTGCCTGGTAAGTTTTGGGAGGCCCACTCTGGTACGGCAATCTCTGCTGCATTTGCTGCAGAGGAAGACACTGAACTGAAATGGATGTACCATTTGTTGTCCCTGAGCCCTCTTCACGAGCAGCTGGGAGCTTTATTTTTCTAACAGTCAGTCTTCAGAGTTCATAGCCACATGCAGCTGTCCCCCAATAGCCAGAGTCAACATCCAGCATTTATTATCTGGCTTGCAAGTGTCAATGTAGCAGAGGTATGGGCACCAAGAACATTGTGATCCAGTGGACAATTCACTGTACAGAACACTTTTAGGTACACAGCTATTATCCAATCAGTGAATTTAAACAAGCCAGCAGACACTGTTGATATAGCAATACTGGATTTCCATTGATAGGGTTACTGTGCACAAACTAATGTTTGATTCAATATCCGTTGTGACAATATGGACAGCTAACCAGATTTTGCTTTAAATCCTTTATAATTCATTATTTCATACAATTCCAGGATAAGGAACATCAGTTATGAAAACAAATTAGAAAAACTGAGGCTGTTCTTAGAAAAACTTGAAGAAAATTGATGGAAGCAATTAAAATCATAAGAACTCTGGGCACAATATCTTGGGGGAAAACTGCTGTCATTAGCAGAAGGGCGAAGAACCTGAGGACATCAATTTAAGGTGAATGGCAAAATAACTAAATGGCACATGAAGAACTTTTCAAATGCAGTGAGTGGTTACCATCTGGAACGTTGCTGTCTGAATCTGGTCATCCAAGCTTTCAAAAGAATATTGGATAATTATCCAAAAAAGGAAAAAAACAGAGCTACAAGGGAAAATAAGAGAGAATAGGACTAGCCAAGTTGTTCTTGAAGACAACTGGCAGAGACATGATGACCCATAATGGCCTCCTGAGCTGTAACTCCAATGCTGTACAAATAAATGGTTACAGTGTGTACTAAGCAGATAAATATACGTTAGTCTTCCTCCAGCATGTCACCCACTAGACCAAACATCCAATTTTATCTCCATTCTCCAATCCAGTAAACTCGGCAAGAAATTCAAGTAGCAGGACAGCAGATTCCATGCAATGAAAAGACAAAACACTCCTCCCTTTACAGAGGGAGGTGACAGTGGCCAGAAAACCCCAAAATTAAGGTAATTGGAGGTTTTGCCAAATTTAAAAAAAGATATCAGATCATGGGAGGAAGAGTTAGCCAATTGATAGGCTAAAGCAAGGGTGGGGACAACCAATCACAGAGTGTCAGAAGCAGTGCCAGACAGACAGTAATCTCTTGGACTTGGTCTTTCTCACCTCCTTCTCCTGTCAGTTTCACAGTTCTGGGAATAGCAGCATTAAATCTTAAATCCTGCCTAAATTTGAAACTTATGGTTTCATTGAAATGCTTAAACAGTGGATATGCCTCTGGAGAACAGGTTTGTTGCTCATCCCACTCCATTCCAAACCTGCCTCAGCTCAAGCTGCTTGTGGTTGTGTTGGAGGTGGTTTTCTTGACTGGAAAATTTTAACCAAACCCACTCACATCCCAGAAGTAACAACTCCACCACACCAATACAGTAATTAGCAAATAAAGTGAAATTTTCTGAAACATTTTGATAATAGAATAAAAATAAGGACACAAAAATAAGGTTGATTTATTCCATCTCATAGAAGGAGCTGTATCAAAATACAAAATTCATGTTGTAATTCATAAAACTGTCAGACAGCACTTCAGGGAGAGCAATATTTGTTCTCCTCAAAACTGGAAACACAACGAAAAGAGGAATGTTTCATTCCACCTGCATCCCAAATGTCACAGCAAAAATTGAACTATAAATCTTGTGCCAAAAGCCAAGAAAGGAATTTTTAGCAAGACCAGTTACAGTTAGTAACATTAGACAAAAACAGTTTATTTTTTGGACAGGGACAGTGAGGAGAATCAAGAAAGAAGAAAACATATGTATCAATTAATAACAAGAACAGTGAAGGAAATGCATTGGAGAAACAATGTCAATGCAAAGTTAAATATAAGACCAATTTAGAAACGACCTAATTGCCTTAAGTTGCAACAGAACAAGAGGAATAATTAAATGGCATTATTGGTTAAAAAGCATATCTATTGAGTTGTGTAAGCAATGAAGAGGGGAGGAAAGAATAAATACAGTAGTCATGGCTTACCTCTGGGGGTGGTAGAAGCAGACTGCAATTGTAATTTTGCAATGGTTTGATCTTTTGTTGCCAGTTCTTGCTCTAAGTCATAAATCTGTATTTGAGCAAAAACAAAATCCATGCAAATTGTTAACAAGGTAACAAGGTGTGGAGCTGGATGAACACAGCAGGCCAAGCAACATCATAGGAGCAGGAAAGCTTGCCGTTTCGGGCCTAGACCCTTCATCAGAAATGGGGGAGGGGAAGAGGGTTCTGAAATAAATAGGGAGAGAGGGGGAGGCGGATAGAAGATGGATAGAGGAGAGGATAGGTGGAGAGGAGGCAGACAAGTCAAAGAGGCGGGGATGGACCCAGTAAAGGTGAGTGTAGGTCGGGGGGTAGGGAGGAGATAGGTCAGTCCAGGGAGGACGGACAGGTCAAGGGGGTGGGATGAGGATAGTAGGTAGGAGATGGGGGTGGGGCTTGAGGTGGGAGGAGGGGATAGGCGAGAGGGAAAACAGGTTAGGGAGGTGGAGATGAGCTGGGCTGGTTTTGGGATGCGGTTGGGGGAGGGGAGATTTTGAAGCTTGTGAAATCCACATTGATGCCATTGGGCTGCAGGGTTCCCAGGCTGAATATGATTTGCTGTTCCTGCAACCTTTGGGTGGCATCATTGTGGCATTGCAGGAGGCCCAGGATGGACACGTCGTCTGAGGAATGGGAGGGGGAGTTGAAATGGTTCGCGACTGGGAGGTGCAGTTGTTTGTTGCGGACTGAGCGCAGGTGTTCGGCAAAGCGGTCCCCAAGCCTCCGCTTGGTTTCCCCGATGTAGAGGAGGCCACAACGGGTACAGCGGATGCAGTATACCACATTGGCAGATGTGCAGGTGAACATCTCCTTGATGTGGAAAGTCTTCTTGGGGCCTGGGATTGGGGTGAGGGAGGAGGTGTGGGGGCAGGTGTAGCACTTCCTGCGGTTGCAGGGAAAAGTGCCGGGTGTGGTGGGGCTGGAGGGGAGTATGGAGCGGACAAGGGAGTCACGGAGGGAGTGGTCCCTCCGGAAAGCAGACAAGGGTGGGGAGGGAAAAATGTCTTTGGTGGTGGGGTCGGATTGCAGATGGCGGAAGTGTCGGAGGATGATGCGTCGGATCCGGAGGTTGGTGGGGTGGTACGTGAGGACGAGGGGGATTCTTTTTTGGTTATTATTGTGGGGACGGGGTATGAGGGATGAGTTGCGGGAAGTGCGGGAGACACGGTCGAGGGCGTTCTCGACCACCGCGGGGGGGAAGTAGCGGTCCTTGAAGAATGAGGACATCTGAGATGTACGGGAGTGGAATGTCTCATCCTGGGAGCAGATGCGGCGGAGGCGAAGGAATTGGGAATAGGGGATGGCATTTTTGCAGGAAGGTGGGTGGGAGGTGGTGTATTCCAGGTAGCTGTGGGAGTCAGTGGGCTTGAAATGGACATCGGTTTCTAGGTGGTTACCCGAGATGGAGACAGAGAGGTCCAGGAAGGAGAGAGAAGTGTTGGAGATGGTCCAGGTGAACTTCAGGTTGGGGTGGAAGGTGTTGGTGAAGTGGATGAACTGTTCAAGCTCCTCGTGGGAGCATGAGGCGACGCCGATACAGTCATCAATGTAACGGAGGAAGAGGTGGGGTTTAGGGCCAGCGTAGGTACGGAAGAGGGATTGTTAACAAATCTTTTTGTAAAATATTAATGTCATATATATTGTAAAACTGAGTTATGTTCATCACATTTCAAACGCTATACAATTCAGAATGCAAAGTTCATACATGAAGTAAAAATAAACAAATATGATTATTTACAACATATAGGACATCTTTTTACTCGATTACTCATAAAAATGCATAAACAGACAACTGAGAGAACAAGATGAAATCCCACCATGGCAGTTTGAGAATTTGAATTCAGTTTTCTGGAATAAAGAGCTGTATTAATAAAATTGCCTCGAAGCTGCTGGAAATCTGAAGAAGGGTCTGTTTAGTTCTGATGAAGAGTCACTGAACCCTAAAACATTAACTCTGCTTTCTCTCGACAGATGCTGCCAGCCCTGTTGAGTTTCCCTAGCAATTTCTGTTTTGGTTACTCACTTGTATCATCTCATTTTCAAGACAATTAATGATGGGTGTTACTATCAGTCTTACTAGTAATATCCATATCCTGATAGAGATGCTTTATTTTTAAAAAAGCCTGAGAAAGTGTTTAAGCTAAATAGCCTTATAGCTACACATTACTGACATGATTATGTATTATATTTTATATCACTTATTTGATCCTCAGGAAAGCTGCACAACTTCTGATTTGAACATTGTAAGCAGTTATTGATGAAACCACTAAAAATTTTGCATATAGGAAAAGTTTGAATGATGATTGCATCACCACGACCATGTTTAATACTAATTCCCTTGACTTTTTTTATAAAATTTGATCTTGTTAGTTTTACTCATTTCTGCTTGATTCAACCAATTTCCACATACATGATTTTTGGGGCTATGGTTTCTAAATTCTTCAAAATGCCCTTTTTTCATTTTTATCTTAAGAAAATTATTAAGAAACAAAGATAAATATCTGAGTAAGGAGGATGGGATCCTCTACTGTAATTCTTGAAGTCTAGTGAGAAACCACACTACTTACCTGTACCAACCTAGGCTTCAAACAAATATTGGCCATTACATCATCTTGCTCCTCAGTTATTCTCTCAAATCTTTCACGTACGGCACATGGCCCAATACAGTTTCTCATCATCTTCTACTGATGTATCTTCCCTATCACTGGTGCTTACTTTCTGCTCTATTTCATCTGTTTAAACATACTTTTTGAAGCTCAAGGTAAACAAAACAAAAGCTACATTAGCAGTTGTGAAATCAGATTTGTTTCACACATGCCCCTAAAAGGAACAGTGATAAATATTTTCCAATGATCTAAACTACACAACTTTAAGTTTTTAATTTTAACCTCTTACAACATTAAACATTTCATTATATTGAGAAAATGGCAGATGAGGAAAAAAATATCCCAAACAGAAGGATACAAATGACACAGGAAGAATATCAGGGGATTTCAACTACTTCAATATTAATTAGGATAATCATAGTACAAAGGGTTTAAGAAAGGGCGGATTTTTTGAATTGTGTCCATGCAAGCTTTTTATGTCAACATGTAGATGGCCCTACAAGGGGCAGTGCAGCATTGGACCAATTCTGGGGAATGAAACTGGATAGGTGATCAAGATGACAGTGGAGAGACTGACCACAACATGTGGCACGGTGGCACTGGGGTTAGCAGACTGCCTCAAAGCATCAGCGACCCAGGTTCAATTTCAACCTTAGTGGCTGTCTATGTGGAGTTTGTGTGTCTGCATGGGTTTCCTCCAGGTGTTTCAGTTCCCTCTCACAGTCCAAGGATGTGCATGTTAGATGAATTGGCCCTGCTAAAAATTGTCCTGTAATGTCCAGGCACATGAAAGTTAGGTGGATTAGCCCATGGTAAAAACCCCATTAGCGTTTATGGGGATGGGGTGGGTCTGGGTGATTTGCTCTTTGGAAGGTTGTTGCAGACTCGGTGGGCCAAACGGATTCTATGATTCCATGAATACCATATGTTTCAAATTTGTTATGGGAAAGGAGGAAGATGGTCTGCACAAAAAGGGTTTTGGATTGAGGTAAGAAAGTTTTTGTTACAATAAGGCAGAATCTTGCCAAATTAGACTGGCAACAGACACTTGTGGGCAAATGTACAGCAGAACAGTGGGAAGTGTTCACAAAGGTGATGGGTGGTGCTGGTGGAAGGTTGGGAGGGGAGCATGAAAAGCATTTGCCCAACATACAGGAACAACAAGCCAACAGAACCACACATATCTAGGAATATTCAAGACTGAATAAAAAGGAAAAGAGAGAGGTGTACAACAGATATTAAAAGAGCAAAACCATGGAGTTCCTAGGTCTATAGAAAGCGCAAGGCGAAACTCAAGAAAGTAACTAGAGGAGCAAAAAGGAGCCATGAGAAAACACTAGAGGGCAAGATTAGAAAGAATCCCAAGATATTCTACAAGTATATTAAGGGGAGAGAGAATAACAAAGGTACAAGTAGGGCAGACAGAGGGTCATTGGACCAGAAACTTTAACTCTGCTTTCTCTCTGTTAGACCTGCTGAGATTTTCCAGCGGTTTGTTTTTGTTTCTTATTTCCAACATTTTGCAGTTCTTTGGTTTATTTTAAAGAGTATGGCCTGTTAGGGACCAAGGGGCAATCTCTGCATGAAGCCAAAGGACTTGTAGAGTGTTAAATGAGCACTTCACATTTGTCTTTACTCGGGAGGAGAAGGATGTAAATACAGAATTCAAGAAAATAGTCTGTGAAGTAATTGCACAGATTGATATATGCAGCGAGGAGGTATTAGAGGTTTTGGTGGACTTAAAAGTGGACGCATTGCCAGGTCCAGATAAGTTATGTCCTCAGCTGTTACAGGAGACGAGTGAGGAAATTACTGGGGCCCTGACCCAAATTTTTAAATCATGTCTGGCTGCAGAGGTGGTGGACAAATAATATGGTTACACTTTACAAGAAGGGTATTAGGGATAGACCAGGGAACTATAGATCAGTGTATCTAACAATGGTTACCATTGTTAACCATAATGAAAAATTGTGAAGAAGAAAATTAATGTCCATTTAGAAAGGCAAGGCTTGATCAGGAATATTCAGCATGGCTTTGTCAGAGAGAGGTCATGCTCAACAAATCTGGTGGAATTTTGAGAGGTGGCGACAAAGTGTTTCGATGAAGGTAGGCAGCTGATGTAGTTTACATGGGTTTCATTAGACTTTGACAAGGTCCCACATGGGAATCTGCTCAAAAAGGTAAAGGTTCATGGTCTCCAGGGTAACTTGGCAAGATGGATCCAAAATTGGCTTAGAGACAGGAGACAGAGGGCGCAGGTAGAAGGCAGTTTTGTGTGACTGGAGCCTAGTGTTCAGTAGTGTACTTAACCGATCAATGCTGGGTCCTTTATTATTCGAGACATTTATAAATATAATGTAGATAAGAATGTGGGAGGGATGATGAGTAAGTTTGCAGATGCCACAAAGACTGGCTGGATGATTGATAGTTAGGAAGAACGTGTTAGGTTACAGGAGGATACAGACAGATTCGTCAGATAGGCCGATCGATTGCAGATGGAAATTAGTCCTGATGCACTGTGGAAGCAGGAAAAAGACTAGGGAATACTCAAATGAATGGCAAGACACTAATAGGTTTACAGGAGCAGAGGGACCTTGTGGTGCTTGTCCACAGATCCCTAAAGGTGGCAGAACAGGTTAACAAGGTAGTTAAGAATGCATATGGGACACTTGTCTTTATTAGTTGAAACATCGATTATGAAATAGGGAGATAATACTGGAGCTGTATGGAACTTTGGTTAGGCCACAGCTGGAGTACTGTGTGCAATCTGGTCACCACACAACAGGAAGGAGACTGCACTGGAGATTCCAAAAGGAGATTCACCATGACGTTGCCTAAGATACAATTTAGCTATGAAGAGAGTTGGTAAGCTCAGGTTGTTATCTTTGAAGTAGAGAAGCTTGTGGGGGGAGAAGGGAGAAACCTGATATAAGTACATAAGATAATGAGGATCAGGAACAGGGTGAATAGGAAGCAGCTGTTCCACTTAGTTGAAGGCTCAAGAAATATGGGACATAATTTTGAATTGAAAGGCAGGAGATTTGGAGGAGTTTTAAGGAAATATATTTTCACCCAGACAGTGGTGGGAGTTATGAATGCACTTCCTGGGCCTAACGTAGGCAGTAGTACATTTTTGGAAGTACAGACTTGATGGGCCTTTACAGTACAATTCTGATTGTAGAAGCAGGTAGTTGACTTTTCAGTGAAATGCACATTCTATATACCCAATGTGTTTCTCAAGGGGAGACAATGGTCTAGTGGTATTATCGGTGGACTGTTAATCCAGAGACCCAGGTAATGTCTTAGGGACCTGAGTTCAACTCCCACCATGGCAGATGGAGGAGTCTGAATTCAATAAATATCAGGATTTAAGAGTCCAATGATGACCAAGAATCTATTATCGATTGTTAGGGAAAAACCCATCTGGTTCACTAATATTCTTTAGGGAAAGAAACGGCCATCCTCACCTAGTCTGGCCTACATGTGATTCCAGATCCACAGCAATGCGGGTGACTCTTAACTGCCACTGGGCAATTAGGGATAGGCAATAAATGCTGGCCTAGCCAGTAATGCCCTCATCCCACATATGAATAAAATTAACATAATTTGCCAGACAACGTACCTTTTGTTCTGATACTTTTTTGATATTGTCTCTCTCCATGCATGCCTGACGATAAGCTTCAAATGCCCTGTTGAGTTGATCTCCAAGATTGTTTTTATCCATATTTACCAAATCAATACTACGAACACAATATCTGCAAAATAAAAACATGCTGTCTATTAACACTTGCATATGCAGTTTCAACAGAACATTTTAAAGCTGTTAATTACTAGCCTCAAGTATCTGTAAGATGTTTATTTCACATATCCTGTTCAAGGACAGCAAAATCATGATTTAAATAGTGAAATGCCACTTTTACTAAGTCAACAAAAACATATTAATATGAATTTGACATATTGTGGGCCTTAAAAGGAGGTTGTATTAAACCCCTCATTGGTTTTTCATTACTTTTATTTGTTTATCGATTTGGGTTTGGAGCTGCGAACTGGGACTTGTTAGTTGAAAATGACTTGTGGATTTTGGGACAGCTTGTAGTAAAAGGGGGAAAAAAAACTGACCAAATAAGTTTTTTTGTTTATGAGGCCCAGCCTGGAGAATAATTGCAGGCCGAGTCTAGATTTAAAAAGTTCCAACAGTGACTCCGGGAAGAGCACTGTGTCGAAACAGATCGGAGAAGTTGGCTATTAACAAGGTCGGTACCTGGGAATTAGTTCTGGCAAGTCTGGAAAACACTCGATGTTGAAGCAGGTGGCAGTTGTTGAATGGTAATTGAGGCCTTGGGAAGACTTTCAGTCTATTAGGCAGAACGTGAGTTGGAATTGCTAATTTTTAAAAAAGCTGCTTCTGGGAAAGACAGGTTCGGATGTTGATGAGATAGATTAGACAGTAAAGTTTCAAATTGTTATGCTCTCTCGTCAGCAGTTAAACCTGACAGACAGCTGAACCAAATCAGCTTTTCTATCTCTGTATTCACAATACATTAAAATTAAACCAGAGAACTTGCCAATAGTTATTCCAATGGTTTCCAATCAGACAGACAGACAAGCAAACACAGTTAAGGGATAAATAAGAGAAAATAACAAAATTGGCAAGATTACTTATATGGCTTTTGTTGAAAATCACATGACACCAGGTTACAGTCCAACAGGTTTAATTGAAAACACAAGCTTTCAAAGCCTCACTCCTTCGTCAGGTGTAAGAGAGGTCAGTATCAGACACAGAATTTATAAGATCAAAGGGTCACACCACTGATGAGGATGTATCAAACAAACTTAACATGCTGTTAAATCTTTAATCAGTTAGAAGATTTTGATTGATTAATATGTATAAGTAAATCCCCGAATTCCTTTTAAGTCACTGCCTGAGAGAACTAAAAGGTTTTATCAGTGTAAAGAAGAGGTGACATTTTAGGTCAGACAATGCAGGTTAGGTGTGAGGCCTTGTTTAGGATCAGTTCGTGTTTTGTTTTGGAGCCAGACTGGTTTTACTCCGAAAGTAGGAATTTATAAAACGCCACATTGAGTGACTGTCTATGAATTGTGTGCTTTTTGAACAAAATGAGTCTGCAAATACA
>JAHRHZ010000144.1:51141128-51167800 GCA_024137785.1 Ginglymostoma cirratum | reverse complement strand
AGGCCCGAAACGTCAAGTTTTCCTGCTCCTATGTTGCTGCCTGACCTGCTGTGTTCATCCAGCCCCATGCTTGTTATCTCGGATTCTCCAGCATCTGCAGTACCTTTTATCTCTTCCCAGTTGTCAGATTGGTTAAAAAAAAATTCAAGTTTCCTTATGTCAGACACAGCAAGAACCATATTCAGTCTGTTCAGTGACCCTTAAGGGTTATTTCTAATAATGGACAACAGTTTCTCGGCTAACCTTTCAGGGATATTCGAAACAAATGGAGTGTGAACGAGGTAAAATTCTCACCACATTACCTTGGATCAAATGGTCTTACCAACAGAACCATTAAATTACTCATCTTGAAGTGTGAGACAATGAAGCAAGATATTTTCATTGCATTTCATATATCAGAGCTACACCACTGGATAAGGGGTTACCATATAAAGTATAGACCATGTTCAGAAGGCGAGTGAAAATGAATTACCAAGCTACCACTGATCCAAATTTTTAGAGTTGCAAGAAGTATTTCTAGACAAACATGGGAACACGAAGATGCTGCATGACCTGTATGCAGGGGTGGCAGTACCTTAATTACAAGTATGGCTAAAGGTCAGAGTCGCACACCCAAGTCTCATGAATTAAGACCTTAGCAGATCCAAACTGAGGAGGAGCAGAAACCAGCTAAAAGAAATGTACAATATATGTCAACTGCACAGTGAACTTGGAAAGAAAGAACACACCCAAGCAACAACAGTATGAAGGAACACAACACAACAATCAACATACTGGTGAAATATCAGCAGACTAAGGACAGCCAAGGGCAAAATCCATACTTCCTAACAAGATCTGGAAGAGTTGTTCAACCACTGAAATAATTATTGAATTCTTCGACTTCTGACCCATAGACTGCAATCAGTAAGAATAGGTAACAACACCTGCTCCACCATAATCCTCAACACTAGCGCCCCCGTAAGGCTGCACACTCAGCCCTCTGCTATACTTACCATGCACTCATGATTGTACCACCAAATTCTGCCTCTAATTCATTTTTTAAAGAACTCATTCATGGGATGAGGGCATCGCTAGCTACACCAGCATTTATTGCCCAGAGGTCAGTTAAGAGTCAATTACATTGCTGTGGGTCTGGAGCCACATGTAGGCCAGACCAGGTATGGATAGTCACTTCCTTCCCTAAAGGACATGAGTGAACTAGGTGGGTTTTTTCGACATTTGACATTCGACTCTTAATTCCAGATTTTTTTTTTTATTAAATTCAAATTCCTCCATCTGCCATGGTGGGATTCGAACTCAGGTCCCCAGAACATTGCTTGAATTAACAGTCTAGCAACAATACCACTGGACCATCGCCTCCCTTCTCCATTTACAACTTTGCTGACAACACCATTGTTGTAAGTTGGATCTCAAACAACAAGACAGACTATAGAGAAGAGGCTGTGTGCTTAGCAGCATGGTGTAAAGACAATAATCTCTCCATCAACTTCAAAATTAAGGAGCTGGTCATTGACCTCAGGAAGCGGAGTGGAGGGCATGCCCCTATCTGCATCAATGGTGCTGAGGTGAAGATGCTCGAAAGTATCAAGTTCCTGGGAGTGACAATCAACAACCTGTCCTGGTCCACCAATGTTGATGCAATAGTCAAAAAAGCACAACAACACCTCTACTTCCTCAGGAGGTTAAGCAAATCTGGTATGTCCACAAGGACTCTTTCCAATTTTTATCAATGCACCATAAAAAGCATCCTAGCTAGATGCATCACAGCGTAATACGGTAACTGTTCTTCCCAAGACCACAACAAACTACAGAGAGTCGTGATCACAGCACAGTCTACCATGCAAATCAACCCTCTATCCATTGATTCCATCTATACTTCCTGCTGCGTCGTGAAAGCAACCAACATAATCAAAGACTCCTCCCACCCCGGTTATACCCTCTTCCACCAAACAGAAGATATAAGAGTGAATACATGTACAAATAGATTCAAGAACAACTTCTTCCCTGCTGCTATCAGGCTTTTGAACAGACCTCTCAAATGTTAATTCTGACCTCCTTCACTTCACCTTCCCTGTAGCTATAACACTATTCTGCACTCTGTTCTACTACCATTTTGCACTTTGTATGGTACAACCTGCCCGTACAGCATTTTCACTGTATCTCAGTACATGAGACAACAATAAACCAACTAATCAATCACTGGATGGGTACATGTATAGGAAGGGTTTAGAGGGATATGGGACTAGGTCAGTTTGGAAAATCTGGTTGGTGCGGACGAGTTGGATCGAAGGGTCTGCTTCCGCACTGTATTACTCTCTGACTATGTAAATTTCACAATCCCCATCTTTGTAATAACCAATTTTGCCGTTACCCAGTGTATCCATGTTTTTACTTGTAACAAGCAAGAGCTACCTTTGCAGAAAAGGGGATGTTGCGCTGTCGTGTCTGGAGTAAGTCCCTTTAAAAGATCAACCTGCAAATAAGCTACGTACCCAGATACTGTCACGTGACCACAGCCCAACTGCACTGCAACACCGACAGTATCTGGAGATTACTCTGCACTGTACATATATTAATTTAGCTGTAAATAAATCCAGAGATCTTCAAGTAAATGGATTCCATGCATCTCATTTGTGTCAGATTCACATTACACAAGAATGTTATTATAACAAGGTCTAAAGGAAAGTCTAATATAGAGTGAAAGACAGGAAGGTTTGAATAACAAGACAAAGGGACAAAGTGAATGGTGATCAGGCAAGGAGAGAAAAACATGAAAAAAATATGTTAAACACATGCTACTGACTGAAAGCACAAATAAGAGAGAGTGAAACAAGCAAATAAAATGAATCATCACGGGATAGGGGTTATGATCTGAAGTGGTTGAACTCAATGTTGATTTTAGAAGGCTGTGAAGTGCCTATTTGAAAGATGAAGTGCTGTTCCTTAAGAAAATGTTGAGCTTCACTGGAACAGTGCAGAAGCCTAGTGACAGTCCAGATGTCAGCACAAATGCAAGGTGAAAAATTAAAATGACAGGCCACCAGAAGCTCAGGGTCAAATTTGTGGAGAGAACAGAGGTATTCTACAAAGCAGTTCAACAACATGCATTTGGTCTCGCCAATGGAGAGACACGTTGTGAATCAGGAATATTGTAGACTAGATTGAATGAAGGATACACGATAAATTGCTGCTTCATCTCAGATTGTTTGGGGCAATGTCAGTGAGAACAGAGTTGAGTTAAAAGTTACATCCCATGCGTTTTCATAGAAAGATGACCGTTACTTATACTGTTTCAGGTTGCAGATGTGCCCGCCGAGCCTTTGGGTTTGGTTGCAAGTGTTTTGTCACCCTGCCAGGTAACATCGTCAGTGCACCTCCGGTGAAGCATGGGTATTCTGTCCCACTTGTTACTTATATGCCTTGGTTTGCAGGGATGGTTGGTATTACTTCCAGTTTTGTTTCTCAGTGGTTTGTACACAGGGTCTAATTCAATGTGTTTGTTGATGGAGTTCCAGTTGGAATACCAGGCCTCCAGGAATTCCCTCGCATATCTCTGTTTGGCTTGTGTGCTTATGGATGTGTCGAATTTGTGACCCTCGTTGTCCGTGTGTATTGAGACAAATGAGAATTGGTTGTGTCTCTTGGTGGTTAGTTGGTGTTCACATATCCATAAAGTCAATTTTCTTCCGGCTTGGCCTCTGTAGCTAGTGTTTCTCATAGTCCTTGCATGGTATTTTGTATATCACCCCAGTTTTGCTAGTTACGGTATGGGATCCTTTACACTCGTCAACAGCTGTTGTAGGGTGATTGTTGGTTTGTGGGCTACTCTGATACCTAGGGGTCTGAATAGTCTTGTGGTCATCTCTGAAATTTCCTTGATGTATGGTAGGGTGATTAGTGAGTCTGGTCATGTTGTGTCTTCCCTGTTGTGGTCTGTCTCAGAGGTAATGGCGGATTGTGCTTTTCGGGTATCCATTTCTTTTGAAGACTCCGTATAAGTGCTCCTGTCCTGCTTTGCATAGTTCCGGGTTGCTGCAATGTATTGTGCTTTGTTTAAATAGTGTCCCGATGCAGCACCGTTTGTGGGCGTTGGGGTGATTGCTAGTGCAATTGAGTATCTGATCCGTACGTGTGATCTTTCTATTATGCTAATTTGGAGTTCCCCGTTGTTATTGAGTTGTACCATTATGTCCAGGAAGGGTAGTCGGTTGTTGTTCTCTTCTTCTTTCATGCATTTTATCACAATAAGAATGTTGTTTATGTGTTGGTGGGTTTCTTCTGGTTTTGTGCATTTAAGGCGCCATCTATATATCAGGCCCAAAGTTTGGGTTGTATATTGGGGAGCACTGTCCGTTCTAACCTTTGCATTACTGCTTCTGCAATCAGTCTGATATTGCTGATCCCATTGGTGTTCTGTTGATTTGTTTGTATATGCTGTCATTGAAGGTGAAGTGGGCGGTGAGGCACAGATCCAGTAGTTTCATGGTGGTGTCCTTATTGATGTTGCTGGTGTCCAGGGTTGCCTGCTTTCTTGATCCGTCCAGCAGTGTGGCAATTGTTTCTTTGGCTATGTCGATGTTTATGGATGTGAATAGTGCTGTTACATCAAAGGATATCATCATCTCGTCCTCTTCTATTCTGGAGTCCTTGATGTTGAGGAATTCTTGGGATGAGCAGATGGAGTGGGTAGTACTGTCCACTAAGAATTTAGTGAATTAAGAATAGAATTTAGAATCAAGAATAGGATGCATGACAGTAATCCTCAATCGAACCCAATACATCAAGAAAGCTAACGCACTACTAGCAGATACCAACATCTACCAACAGATGGCGGTAGTCAGAAAACCAGATCACAACCACCCTGAAGAAATTACACAACTCAGGAGACAACAGCAAGACAGACTACCAAAAAATTGGAGCCAGAGGGATTCAATACACCCCGATTATATGCACTCCCCAAGGAACACAAACCGGGGGTCCGTCTCAGACCCATTGTCTCACTGCCAGGCACAACAACATATCCACTTGACAAAGAACTACAATAGAAATTGAAATACTTAGTGGACAACACTACCCACTCCATCCACTCATCCCAAGAATTCCTCAACATCAAGGACACCAGGATAGAAGAGGACGAGATGATGATATCCTTCGATGTAACAGCACTATTTACATTCATAAACATGGATTTAGCCAAAGAAACAATGGCCACACTGCTGGACGAATCAAGTAAGCAGGCAACCCAGATGACAACGACATCAATAAGGACACCACCATGAAACTACTGGATCTGTGCTTCACAGCCCACTTCACCTTCAATGACAGCATATACAAACAAATCAACAGAACACCAATGGGATCAGCAATATCAGACTGATTGCAGAAGCAGTAATGCAAAGGTTAGAATGGACAGTGCTGCCCAGTATATAACCCAAACTTTGAGTCTGATACGTAAACAACACCTTAAACGCACAAAACTAGAAAAAACCCACCGATACATGAACATCATCATCACTAGGATAAAATTCACGAAAGAAGAAGAGAACAACAACTGACTACCTTTCCTGGACATAATGGTAGAACGCAAAAACAACAGGGTACTCCAAACTAGCATATATAAAAATACCACACGTACGGAACAGATTCTCAATTACACTAGCAATCACCGCAACGCCCACAAACGGAGCTGTATCAGGACACTATTTAAACGAGCCACAACACGTTACAGCAACCCAGAATTTCGCAAAGCAGAAAAGGAACACTTATACAGAGTCTTCAAAAGAAATGGATACCCGAAAAGCACAAGCCGCCATTACCTCTGGAGACAGACCACAACAGGGAAGACACAACACGGACACAATTCGTGACCATCACTAATCATGCTACCATACATCAAGGAGATTTCAGAGATGATCACAAGACAACTGAGATCCCTAGGTATCACAGTTGCCCACAAACAGACAACCACCCTACAACAACTACTGATGAATGCAAAGGATCCCATACCGTAACTAGCAAAACTGGGGTGATCTACAAAATACCATGCAAGGACTATGAGAAACACTAGCTACAGAGGCCAAGCCGGAAGAAAATTGACTTTATGGATATGTGAACACCAACTAACCACCAAGAGACACAACCAATTCTCATTTGTCTCAATACACACGGACAACGAGGGTCACAAATTCGACACATCCATAATCACACAAGCCAAACAGCAACATGCCAGGGAATTCCTGGAGGCCTGGTGCTCCAACTGGAACTCCATCAACAAACACATAGTATTTGTATACAGGGTCTAATTCAGAGAAACAAAACTGGAAGTAATACCAGCCACCCCAGCAAACAGAGGCATATAAACGACAAGCAGGACAGAACACTAACACTTCACCGAAGGCGCACTGAAAATGTTACCTGGCAGGGTGACGAAATATTTGCAACCAAACCCACCGGCTCGGCGAGCATGTCTGCAACCTCATCCACAATCCGAACTACAAGTCTTCTTGAAAACTTTAAACTTGTACTGTTTTCCCAAACTTTCATGGTACCTGGAGGCATTTTAAGCAGGGAAAAGGTTCTGCTGAGCCAGTAAAATGGTAACAGGAAGCAAGATCACTTGATTGGGTCACAAGGTGACTGTGATGGGAAGTGGTTTAGTAAACAATGAATAAAAGGATACTTTTGTTTATCCAATATCAGCACATTACAACATTCAGAACATAAAATATTCCAATCAAGCACCGTGAGCAGCAATCAAGCACTGAATGAGAATCTGCAAGGGAATGGGCAGTGTGGGGGTAGGGTATATTTGGTTCCTCCTTTCTACCGCAGTAGATGAGAAGGAGAAGCTTTACTTTTAAATTAACTGTAAAACATGCCTAAGTTTATTTTAAAATAATGCTGGTAACCATTAGTTGAGTTGTTTGAATTGATTCCAACAAACAATTTGACATTCAACACTATCTTGGGCTGTTACTTATTCAGTACCTGGGATACTTCCTTGAGAAGAAAGACAATTTCTTAGGAATGCTATTTTCTTTCTCAAAAATTGATTCTTTTTTCAATGCTTCACAGTGAAGACTGCTTCCTGCACCAATCAGTTTCAGTCTTTCTTCAGGTGATCCAGCGTCAATTACACTGTAACAATGTCATCCAAATACACCTTACACTGATAATGTTATAAATGACAGTCACTTTAAGACTGATTGAGGACATGTTCAAGGAATAATACTGAGCAGTTTATAGTTGGATTAGAAAATTTCAAGAGCTGGTTTTCCCCAGTAAGGAGAGTAAACAGACTGGAGTTTATTTGCATTTCATAGTGCAAAGCAATCAGCTGTGGAAAACGGTCTTAACTCCTACTTCCTGTAAATGAATGACCAGAAATACAATTACTGCATGTCAGAATATAAACATAATATCTGTGAAGCAACTGGATTACAGCAGTGTACTATATAGTCCAAATGTAAGCACCTTCACCAGAATAAAACTAGCCTGAATCTGCAGCCCAATCAAGAGCTCCTGATAAGAAAAAATTATATTAAAAGTAAATAACTCAGCAAATTGTACGATATAACAAATGTAAATTTTATCAGCCAGGATGAAAGGGACGAGCACAGAACAGCTATGTGAAAGAGACTAAGGTGGGCAAAGGGAAAACAAAATAGGCTCAGCAATCATCTTAAAAGAGAACCCAAATAAGCATTTTTAAATTTGTGGAAGAAAACAAAACGGCAGTCAAAGGCAGGATGGCACAAATTAAGGAGGCAAAGCACATGGCTGAGGTACTAAAAAAGTGCTTGGCATTTGCTTTCATAATAAGAGAGCCCATTAACATAGTTGTAAATGAACAAGTAATAGTCATATTGCACAGGATGACAATTGAGTACACTATTTAAAAGGTTGGTGACATTCAAAATATAAAAGTTACCAACTTGTTTGAAAATAGTGAGAAGTAGCATCAGATTACAGCTGGTAATTTTTAGGAAAAACTCTTACAGCTAAATCGATTTTTGTATAATGGAGATTAGCCTGACCGAAACTCAGGGCAGGAAGCTAAAAATATGTCTGCTATAAGTCCCCTGACTGCATCACTGCAGTTTCACAAGGACAACAGAGAGACATTCCCAGAAACGTAAAAGATCTCATCTAGGAGTTAATGAAGTATAGCTGATTCATTATGAGAATGTAAATTAGGTCCTGACCAAAAGGAAAAAAGAAACTAGAGGAAAGTGACAAGCTGTCTCCAAAATACCAATGCCTTATGTGGAACATGGCTTAGTTCTGTGCATAGATCATCCATTATTGGCCACCTTAACTTGTCTGCTAAGAATGAATCAAAAGGCAAAGTGCCTAAGCAAAGAGAGATTCCATTTTTGAATCATCCCAGCAGAAGCACTTCTCCCAACAGAGACAGAAAGAGAGACAGAGAAAGAGAGAGAACGAATAAAGAGAGAGACTGTAAGTGCTGCTGATCTGCTGTAATGTATCTGACCAGCTAAAAGAGCACAACTAGACACCAGAAATCTACTGTCTTCCACTCGTACAAGTGGACACTAGCGACCCAACTACAGATACGTTTATAAAAGCTGAGGATAGTGTTATGGATGGGTACATGATGGAAATCAGTAGATTGCATGCAAGACTTCAAAAAATTCATTTGGAAATCCCCTGACCTGTGTTGCATTTAAGTGACTATGCTAAAGTATTAACAATGGACAGACTTCTAATTTTGACATGAGCTAAATTTGTAGATAAAATAGACATACAAAATGATCAGAGGATTAGATAGGGTGGACAGTGAGAGTCTTTTTCCTAGGATGATGACGTCGGCTAGTACGAGGGGGCATAGCTGCAAATTGAGGGGTGATAGATTTAAGACAGATGTCAGAGGCAGGTTCTTTACTCAGAGAGTGGTAAGAGCGTGGAATGCCCTGCCTGCCAATGTAGTTAACTCAGCCACATTAGGGGCATTTAAGCAGTCCTTGGATAAGCATATGGATGATGATGGAACAGTGTAGGGGGACGGGCTTAGATTAGTTCACAGGTCAGCGCAACATCAAGGGCCGAAGGGCCTGTTCTGCGCTGTATTGTTCTATGTTCTAAACATACACTGTGAGAACACATGCTGGAAGCACTGAAAATATTCCTAGGAAACCATTCCTTTCCAGCAGCACTCATAACACAAGAGGAAATTGGTTGTATGACAAAAAATGAAGGACAAAATATTAAATTGACAAGATCATCCAGATAGCAGTTGTGGGCGACAGTATAAAAGTAGGACTGTAACTCAAAATGAGGGCAAAAATGCTGTTCATAATTTTGAGTAATGAAGAGAATTTGATATTTACAATCAGAGAACGAATTGCAGAAATGCTCGGTGTGTAGTCAATTGACCTTATAGGTGCGATTCAAAGTACCATTATGCCATGAACTGTCCTTCAGTGGAAGGAGATGGAGATATAGATCAGAGACAGGATATTTGTTTTAGTCACTAGAAGCTTCAGCCTAATGGCAACTGCATTGGTGGCAGAATCTTTCAGTTGTGCAATATTAGGTAGTGGATGCACATCTACGGAGCAAGTCATAGAAAAACTAAAATGCTACTGAGCCTCTGTGTACTAAGGATCAGAACAAAGTTAAGGAACTTGAGAGTTCCACCAGTTTCAGATTTTGGAATAGCACACTAAATCTTTGAAACGAGTGGTCTTTCCTTGTAAAGCTGCCAGAATCAATCATTTCATTGGCACGAAACAAACATGTGGAATACTGGAGAAATTCAACAGGTCGGACAGCATCTGCAGAGAGAGAGAAAAAGAGAGTTCAAGTTTTGAGTCCAGTATGACTCTTCCTCAGAACCTTCAGTTTTGAATGGTTTTCAGTTCTGAAGCAGTCATACTGGACTTGAAACTTTCACTCTGTCTCTCTTTCTGCAGATGCAGCCAGACCTGTTGAGTTTTTTCAGCATTCTCCGTCTTGGTTTTGTATTTCCAGCATTTGCAGTATTCTGCTTACGTGGTGTTCAGTGAAATGCAATCATTATTAAGTAGGTCAATAAAGAAAGTACAAATGAAGTTGGATATGGAAAAAGTGAAGATTACCTTGGAGTACAACAGGACCTTGATCAGATGGGCCAACGGGCTGAGAAGTGGCAGATGGAATTTAGATAAATGTGAGGTGTTGCATTTTGGTAAAACAAACCAAGGCAGGACTTATACAGTTAATGGTAGGGCCCTTGGGAGTGTTGCTGAATAAAGGGACCCAGGGGTGCAGGTATATAGTTCCTTGAAAGTGGAGTCGCAGGTCAAGAGGGCAGTGAAGGCGGCGTTCGGTACACTTGCCTTCACAAGTCAGTGCGTTGCGTACAGGCATTGAGATGTCATGTTGGACTGTACAGGACATTGGTGAGGCTACTTTTAGAGTAATGCATCCAATTCTGGTCACCGGTCTATAGGAAAAATGTTGTTAAATTTGACAGGGTGCAGAAAAGATTTACAAGGATCATACTGAGACTAGGAGGTTTGGGCAACAGGGAGAGGCTGAATAGGATGGGGTTTTTCTTCCCCAGAGCATCAGAGTCTGAGGGGCGATCTTATAAAGGTTCATAAAATCATAAAGAGCACGGACAGGGCGAATACCCAAGGTCTTTTTCCCTAGGGTGTTTGAGTCCAAAATAAGAGGCCACAGGTTTAAGTGAGAAGAAAAAGATTTAAAAAGGATCTGCTAGGTAACTTTTTCATGCAGAGGGTGATGTGTGTGTGGAATGAGCTGCCAGAGGAAGTCATGGAGGCGGGTGCAATTACAGCATTTAAAAGGCATCTGGATGGTTATTTGAATAGGAAGGACTTAGAGGAATATGGGCCAAATGCTGACAAATGGGACTAGGTCAGATTGGGATGTCGGGTCAGTGCAGATGAGTTGGACCGAAGAGTCATACAGCACAGAAACAGACCCTAGGACTATTTCAAATCTATTGTATTTAGAAAATCAGCAAATACGCAATTTACACATATGGGGTACTATTGCACTCCTGTAATAGACAATAAACTCTCCACAAAATAAATGAGCATTCTTGACACCAGGGATAGAAATTTAGAAGACAAAAAGTCAATTGTGTTAAAATTTACATAAGCAATTGACTGATCAATTACATAAAAGGTCAAAACTTTCAGTAAACGCTGGGCAGTCAATAAGCTCAAAGATGTGATGGATGTGAGATTTGTTGGAAATATTAAAACACACCTATAATAAGTCTGCCTTAGCAGAAAACTTCAACAAGGTAGTGACACTGGATTTAAAAGGTTTGGTATAAAGAAAACAAAATCATTTTGCAATTTTGCACAGTAATGAGGAACAAACTGCCACAGTGGACAGTTTGTCTGATGACAGACAGATCAGTTCAGATGGTCAATGAAGCCACTGGTCCCTAAGGACAAAGTCTAATATTTGCCAGAAGAGGTTGGTCAATGGACAAACGTAACTATTAAAAGTCAGACAGGGGAAGCTACTGAAAAATGTAAATACTTGATGGATTTATTGGATGAGGAACAGGGGTTCATGCCCATGGATTGGGAACATGGAGTCCAAAAGATAGAAGGCAAGGAAGTGCAGTATAAGTTTGTCTGGGAGCAAACATGCTCCTAAAAAGAGGTCATGAACCATTGTAAGAAATCCTCAGGAAGGGGAGGTCAAATAGGAGTAGCTAAGAAACGGATAGAAGGCAAGATAGAGGGCACAATTTGACAATACCAAGGAATATAGTACAAAATAGGAATACCACTATGAGTGGAAGTTATGTGATCAGGAAGACTTAGTGGCAATGAACAAACTAGAAGATAAGTTAAATAAAAACATACAGCACGAACTGAAGCTGGAAAGGTACCATATAGCAGACAACCAGCCCTATCACAAACATGGTTGCTCATGGAAAAAATGTCACATTTAAAATTGGAAGTCAGACTTCTGGGGCTTTTACATACATTAGATTGGAAATCAGGCAGAATGGATCAAGTATCATTTTGGATCAGCAATCTTATTTGAAAAATGCTAGAGCCAATGCTATTTATCAAGGTACAGCCTCTCAAGAAGATGCAGCAGTTTTCAAATTAGATAGTTGAATTGGCCTGGCATCCAAATACGGCCAAATACCAGTTCTGAAGTACTAAAGTGGAGTACAGTTGTGAAAAATCCCTAGGTGGTATATATTTAGGTGAACAAAACATTGAAACAATTAAAAATGAAGCAGTGCATTTTGAAATTTCCATCACTGGTTGAAGCCAGCAACATGAAACAACTCAGTAATGCTTCTTATACTACTCTCTTGTTGTGTTGACTTCTCCTCACAGCAGCATTTATCATTTTTATCTGTGGGAAAGGGAGATAAGTTGGAAAAGAGCAAGTTCTAAGAAATTGTTGTACATACAGAAAAATGGACTTTTGGAATGTTAATATACTAACGAAAAAGAATGGGAAATATATTATCATTTTATATTTGTTTCTCATTGTATAATAATTTATTTGAAAAGGGAAAAGGGAAACCTCATCATCTGAGATGATCGGAAGGAATTAGGGTATTGGAATTAGGGAACAGGTGATGGATTATATTCACTTGGGTTTAATCGTGTATCAATTAATTGTTTAAATATAGGGAGCTAATAATCAATGCGACGTGTTTTATGGAGTGTGTATAAATTTTAAAAAAACCCTCAATAGAAGTTAGGACTTGAACTGCTTTTAAAAACAGTCACTTTCTAGTGTATAACAACTGGTACTTGTTTTAATCTTAGTGTCTGTAACTTGGTGTTAAGAACTTTCTCTTCATTCCAAAAGAACTTAAAATCACAACTTCCAACACACTAAACCTTTAGCCTGTTTAAACAAAACTCATGACACAGTAAAAAGGGCTAACATACAAGCCAAATTAATTTACAGATTATCAACCACGTGGTGGGCACACCTGATGTTCTTCACAGAACCACACAACAGCTTTATTCATAATACTGAAAGACATGGGACTAAAGGACCAGTTTTCACAAGGTTAAGGATGAATGGGACTCGAGATAGTTGCGATAGGTCAGCAGAATTTTGAATGCGCTAAGTTCTGCAAGAGGATGTAATATAGGAGACCAGCCAGGGAAGCACTGGAGTAATTAGACAGCTCTTTTAACACTAGATTTATGTGGGTATCAACAACAAATTAGGCAGAAATGAGTGTTACTAAGCTACATACAAACATACATACCATTCTGACTTAGAAGTATTTTGCCATTCCTTCACTGCCATTGGCTCAAAAATCTTGGAACTCTCTTCCTAGCAGCAGTATGAGTGTATCTATCACGTGGTCTTCAGTGGTTCATGAAGGTGGTTCACCACCGCTTTCTCAAGGGCAATGAATGGGCAGCAAATGTTGACCTAACCAGTGACACCACATCCTGTGAAAGGATAAAACAAAATGTTGGAGTGGATAAGGAGCCTTTAACTCAGCTCAGGGTCAAAAAAGAGATACCAGCACCAAAACAAAGTACTGGGGGGTTTAAAGGAAGCAGCTTGCAGCAGAATGGAACAGGCCTAGCAGAACTGGGCCAAATACGTTGGACAGCTGGGAAGGGAAACATCAGCTGAAGCAAACCCACAGACAGTTGGCATTATACCAGGAACTGATGCACAGAGGCAGCAATCTGAAGATAGTTTCATTCAAAGGCATTTTAAGTTGGCCAAATGGTCACAGATGGAGACAAATGAGAAAAGAAGGAATCATATTAGCGGCAGGTATGATTTCTTTCAAGGATTGAAAAATACCAGAAGTAATAAGTTGAATTGAAAGATGTGCATACCTTAAAAATACAGATAACAATTATGTAAAAACTATATGTACACATAAACACTAATCGGACGCAGTGTAGGAACAATGGTATGGCTGTTCGTATTTGAATTCCAGATTTTATGACCTTGAAATTATTTTAAACTGATTTTTGTTCATAATTTGTTGACCATGTTCACTGGGTTCCTCTGTTACCTTGAGGCAGTGCACATGAGTTCGTAGGCCTAGCTTTTCAGCTTTTAGGCAAGCATCACAAGTTGGGTAATTTTCCAACGTCACAATCCACTTCCGGCTTGGCAGTTCCCACCTGTGCTATTTTTAAGATAAGTGACCCGGCATGAGTTGGAGCCATTGCCTCTGTAAGCAGCTCAGGGCGTGAATTAAGGGGAGTGGTTGCCAAGGCAGGAAGTTTTGAAGTTCACATTAGTTAACTGGGATTTCAGCACATGGCTGAACAGCCTTGCTTTGCTTATCAGCCTTCTCTCAAACAACCTACTCCAAGACACCCTCACCCAGTTTACAGGAAGGACAGAACTCATGAACCCTATAATAACATTGGGAAATCTTTGAAATATTCAAGTAATTATCAAAATAAACAAACAAACAATAACAATCATTAATCTTATTGCCTGTTTATAAAACTATCAAAACAAAGTTGAAAATCCTCTTAACAGCGGTCAACAATCCCTGCTGAGCCGTTAGGCTTGGCGCTCAGGCGAGCATTCATAATGGGATCTCAGCTGCATTAACATTAATTGTTTAACACACTCTAATCCATTTGAACCTTCCAAAATGCCAGTCAATTTATTGGTCATATACTATTTCCAAACTAAGCCCCATCATTGATCGCTGTATTAACCTCATTTTAATTTATACCATTACATTCTGAAATATGAAGTTGTTAACACCTTTCGTCTAGTGGTCTCCCATGGCTCACAAGTTCTCAGACTTGTTATGGACCATGGTCCTGACAAAAACAGGCTCAACTCTATGAAAATAGCTGGAACGTAAACGTCCACCAGCGCAATGGAATAACCGAAGGTGGAATTACTGCCTGCAGGGCACCCACTTGTAATCTGCATCCTGGTCCCATGCTCTCAAAAATCCCACATAATGGGAATGGCGGCAGGAATTCTGGTATTGTTTCCTGTTTATTAAATCCTTCCACCTCCATTCTGACATGGTCAGAGGTTTGAAAATGTAGCCTGTGACCTTCATCAGAAACTGCAAAGTTGTGTGTGTGACTTTTTGTAAAAGGGTCACTTCCTTTCACTTTACTGTCCATGTAGGAAGTTAGAACAATTCAGGTATATTGCTCATTTATTATCTACTAGTTATATTATTTATCAATTACAGACATTATTTTGACAAGAGAAAAATGTTACCTATCGCAGAAATCTAATTTGAATTCAAGTATGTATTAAAACTAATCCAGGTGTAATTGGGAATAATCAGTTAGTGAGTCTATCCTGAGGACATGTTCTCATCTGTTTAAGTTAAAGTTAAATTTCAGTTCAAGTTAAAAGTTCTTAAGGAGAAGAACACAAATGAGTTCAGGAAACGATTAAGACAACTGTATCAAGCAGGCTTTCCAAATTACACATCCTTGAGTAGGTGTTGAAGCACAGCCCCAATAGTCCAGTGGAATGCAGTCTCAAGGGATGAGATTAAACTACCAGGACACGAAAAGTCAATGAAGCAGTCCACGACAGAGCAGTTACAAGGGATTTTTCAAGGCTAGTTCTTTGCAAGTCAAGAAGTATAAATTTTAAGAGACTTGGTGACCCAGTGTCACGATCATCTGACTGGTTTGTTGACAACTATATGGGATCTGCCTTCATTGCATCAGCTATGTGATGTGAATCGTGGGATGTTCAACAAGAGTGTGACAGTTAATTTACATTTATCTTATAATAATTCTGGACGTTAAAGTACATGTTTTATACACACATCTAACAGTAGGTTGTTTTGCTTTTCTCACCGTGGAGAAAAGTTAAGTTTGCTCAAAAATATGGAATCTTGTGGTTTTCTTCTCTAAATACCTGGGATCTCAAATACCACCTACTTGAAACAAAACCAATTGCTAGTTCTAAACCATGCCGTATCAATAATTTGGCTGTTTCATCAGGGATTGCAACAGACCTTTCACATCCTATCTTGTTTCAATCAAGATGTGCTGTAGCTTCATGCCAGTATAACATCTTTTCGCACAGCTCCCCACCCACGCTGGCTTTAACAGTTACATGACTAACATTAAACCAATTATTTTCCCAATTACCTTTATCAAAATAAAACAGGAACATAGAATTGGACAGTTGGTAGAGAAGCGAGGCAAGTTGCTGTTGTCTCTGACCATGTAAGAATACAGCTCTAGCAGGGGACCTGTACATCCTTGGTGTTGGCCATTCTTTTTACATCTGGGGTACCTTTTACACATTTCAAAACTCCAGCTGCTCTAAGCTTTCTTTTCAATTTGTTCCAATTCGAATTTATTTTTCTCCTTTTGACATTTTGTCATCTTAGCTTTCAATATTGCACCATTATTTAATAAAAGCTGTCGGAAACTACAGACCAGTGAGCTTAACGTTAGTGGTGGGTACATTGTTGGAGGAGATTCTGACAGACAGGATCTATGTGTATTTGGAAAGGCAAGGACTGATTAGGGATAGTAAGCATGGATTTGTGCATGGGAAATTGTGTCTCACAAATTTCATTGATCACCTCTTCAAAAATTTCATAGATTGGTTAGTAAGTCCAGGGAGAGCTAGCCAACTGGATACAAAATTGGCTTGATGGAAGGAGACAGAGCTTAGTGGTAGAAATAACAAGATGTAGAGCTGGATGAACACAGCAGGCCAAGGAGCATCAGAGGAGCAAGAAAGCTGACGTTTCGGGTCTGGACCCTTCTTGAGAAATGGGGGAGGGTAAGGGGATTCTGAAATAAAGAGAGAGAGAGGTGGAGGCGGATGGAAGATGGATAAAGGAGCAGATAGGTGGAGAGGAGACGGACAGATCAAGGAGGCGGGGATGGAGCCAGTAAAGGTGAGTGTAGATGGGGAGTTAGGATGAGGGTTGGTCAGTCAAGGGAAGACGGACAGGTCAAGGAGGCGGGGATGAGGCTGGTAGGTAGGAGGTGGGGGTGGGGGTTGAGGCGAGAGGAGCGAAAGGTGGGAGAAAAGACGAACAGGTCAAGGAAGCGGGGACCAGCTGGGCTCGTTTTGGGATGAGATCGGGGTGGGGAGATTTTGAAGCTTGGTGGTAGACAGTGGTCTTTCGGACTGGAGCCAGTGACCAGCAATTTGCCCCAAGAATCGGTGCTGGGTCCACTATTGTTTGTCACTTATATAAACAGTTTAGATGAGAATATAGGAGGCATGGTTAGTAAGTTTGCAGAATGACACCAAAATTGCTGGTACAGTGGACAGTGAAGAAGGTAATCTAAGTGTACAACAAGATCGTGATCAAATGGGGCTGAGAAATAGCAGATGGAGTTTAATTCAGATAAACATGTGGTGTTGCATTTTGCTAAGACAAATCAGGGCAGGACTTGTACAGTAGATAGTAGAGTGTTGTCGAACACTAGGGGTGCGGGTACATAGTTCCTTGAAAAGTGGCATCACAGGTAAACAGGGTGGTGAAGAAGGCATTGGCACACTTACCTTCATCATTCAGAGCACAGGACAGGACTTGGGATGTCATGTTACAGTTGTATAGACATTGGTAAGGCCATATTTGGAGTACTACGTACAATTCTGGTCACCCTGCTACAGGAAGGATATTATTAAACTAAAAAGGATGAAAGAACGATTTACAAGGATGTTACTGAGAACGGAAGGCTTGAGCTATAAAGGAGAGGCTGGATAGGCTGGGACACGTTCCCCCGGAGTGTCGGAGGCTGAGGGGTGACCTCAGAGGTTTATAAAATTAAGAAGGGTACAGATAAGGTGAATGGCCAAGTTCTCTTACCCAGGGTAGGAGAGTTCAAAACTAGAGGGCATAAGTTTAAGGTAAGGGGGAAAGATTTAAAAGAGACCTGAGAGGCAACCTTTTCACACAGAGGGTGGTGTGCATATAGAATAAGCTACCAGAGGAAGTGGTAGAGGCAGGGCATAATTACAACTTTTAAAAGACATTTGAATAGGTACACAGATAGGAAAGGTTGTGAGGGATATGGGCCAAATGCAGGAAAATGGGACTAAAATTCAGTTTAGGAAACCTGATTGACATGGACAAGTCGGACCAAAGGGACTGTTTTATGTGCTGTAGGACTCTTATTTATTCCATATTTCCACTACCTCACAGAGGTAATCTTGCAAAAAAAAACAGAAACACAGAAAATAGGTGCAGGAGTAGGCCATTCAGCTCTCCATGCCTGCACCCGTACTTGGCTTAATTGCTTGGTTTTCTTTTAAGCAGGTTGCATTAACTTCTTTTCTGTAAGTACAAATATGTTTTTGTCCTGCACCTCAATATAACCCCTTCTATATCCTCCTCAGAATTGAAAGGGAAACACTTTTGAATTTTTTCTCAAAATATTATCCTGGTCTTTTCCTTTACAAATGTTTACTGATCCATAACCTGCATTTCCTGTTTTTGCTATAATCCATCATTTTCACACTTCACAGCTCTCCAGCATGTAGAAGTAAGGTTATAATAAGTTAGAAATTTAGAGGTCTGTGACTCAATGAAAAATTAACAATTCCCATGCGATCAATGTGCTGGAAGGTCAAAATTGACAAGGACTTTGACTGGGCCATTCATATAAATACTGTGACTGTAAAAACAAGTGCAAGCTTTCATGTACTGCGGTAATTAACCCACCTCCTGACTCCATCAAAGCCTATCAGTCACAAGCCTCAAGTAAATAATTTAATAAAATACTCTCCCCTTGCATGGATTGGCACAATTGTAACAAAATTCTAGTACATTATTCAGAGCATGCTTAAATAGCACTGCCTCTGCCACTTTTACACACACACAAACCTCCAGCATCACACTGCAGTGGTGCAGGGCTTTCGTGAGACCACATCTGGAGCACTGTGTGCTGTTTTGGTCTCCTTATCTTAACAAGGATGTAATGTAGTTGTAATGTGAATTATTGGCAAGGTGCACTTTAGCCACTTCCCAATGCATCGTCAAAAGCGCTTCCAAAACCTGTCACCTCTGCTACCTAGAAAGACCAAGAAAGCAAGTTCATGGGAACACTAATATCTTGAAGTCATACATCAGCCTAAATTAGAAATACGTCACCAGTCCATCATCATCACAAGGTCAAAATCCAGGAGTCCCTTCTCAAAAGGGCAAAGAGTTTGCTCCACTACACATACTGCAGCTGCTCAGGATGGCCGTTCAACACCATCTTCTCGAAGGGCAAAGGCAATTGGGATTGGGAAATAAAATACTGTCATAGAAACATCGAAAATAAGAATAGTTACCCAGCTCCTCAAGCCTGCTTTACCCTTCAATACGTTCATAACTGATAATCCATTTAATTACCCTGTCCCCACTTTCTTTCCGTATTGATTCCTTTAACCCCAAGAGCTATGTATAACATCTGCTTGAAAACATTCAATGTTTTGGCCTCCGCTAGTTTCTGTAGCAGAGAATTTCACAGGCTCACCACTCCCTGGGTGAAGAATTTTCTCTTCATTTCAGCTCTAAATGGCCTATCCAGTGTTCCTTAAATTGTGACCCCTGCTTCTAGACTCCCTAGTTACCATGAACATCCTTGCTGCATTTACCTTGTCTAGTCATAGAGCTGTACAGCATGGAAACAGGTCCTTCCATCCAACATGTCCATGCCAACCATATGTGCTAACTAAATCTAGTTCCATTTGCCAGCACTTGGCCCATATCTCTCCAAACCCTTCCTATTCATGTACCCTTCCAGATGCCTTTTAAATGTTGTAATTGTACCTGCGTCCACCACTTTCCCTGGTAGCTCATTCCAAATAGGCACCACCCCCTGCATTAAAAATCTGCCCCTTAGGTCCCTTTGAAATCTTTCCCGTCTCACCTTAAACCTATGCCCTCTAGTTTTCAACTCCCTTACTCTGGGGAAAGGACCTTGGATCTTCATCCCATCCAGGTCCCTCATGATTTTGTAAACTTCGATAATGTCACCCCTCAACCTCCGATGGTCCAAGGGAAAGTAGCTCCACCTTATTCAGCCTCTGCTATAGCTCAAACTCTCCAACCTGGCAACATCCTTGTAAATCTTTGCTGAACACTTCCAAGTTTCACAATATCTTCCCTGTAGCATGGAGACCAGAACTGAACACTGTTTTCTAAAACTGCCCTAACCAATATCCTGTACAGCCACAACATGACCTCCTAACTCCGAAACTCAATGCACTGACCAATAAAGGCAAGCATACCAGACGCCATGGGTACCCGCATGGGCCCAAGCTATGCCTGCCTCTTTGTAGGTTATGTGGAACAATCCCTCTTCCGTACCTACACTGGCCCTAAACCCCACCTCTTCCTCCGTTACATTGATGACTGCATTGGCGCCACCTCGTGCTCTCACGAGGAGCTCGAACAGTTCATCCACTTCACCAACACCTTCCACCCCAACCTGAAGTTCACCTGGACCATCTCCAACACTTCTCTCTCCTTCCTGGACCTCTCTGTCTCCATCTCGGGTAACCACCTAGAAACCAATGTCCATTTCAAGCCCACTGACTCCCACAGCTACCTGGAATACACCTCCTCCCACCCACCCTCCTGCAAAAATGCCATCCCCTATTCCCAATTCCTTCGCCTCCGCCGCATCTGCTCCCAGGATGAGACATTCCAATGCCGCACATCTCAAATGTCCTCATTCTTCAAGGACTGCAACTTCCCCCCCCACAGTGGTCGAGAACGCCCTCGACCGTGTCTCCCGCATTTCCCGCAACTCATCCCTCACACCCCGTCCCCGCAACAATAACCAAAAAAGAATCCCCCTCGCCCTCACGTACCACCCCACCAACCTCCGGATCCAACGCATCATCCTCCGACACTTCCGCCATCTGCAATCAGACCCCACCACCAAAGACATTTTTCCCTCCCCACCCTTATCTGCCTTCCGGAGGGACCACTCCCTCCGCGACTCCCTTGTCCGCTCCACACTCCCCTCCAGCCCCACCACACCCGGCACTTTTCCTTGTAACCGCAGGAAGTGCTACACCTGCCCCCACACCTCCTCCCTCACCCCAATCCCAGGCCACAAGAAGACTTTCCACATCAGGCAGAGGTTCACCTGCACATCTGCCAATGTGGTATACTGCATCCGCTGTACCCGTTCTGGCTTCCTCTACATCGGGGAAACCAAGCGGAGGCTTGGGGACCGCTTTGCAGAACACCTGCGCTCAGTTCGCAACAAACAACTGCACCTCCCAGTCGCGAACCATTTCAACTCCCCCTCCCATTCCTCAGATGGGATGTCCATCCTGGGCCTCCTGCAATGCCACAGTGATGCCACCCGAAGGCTGCAGGAACAGCAAATCATATTCAGCCTGGGAACCCTGCAGCCCAATGGCATCAATGTGGATTTCACAAGCTTCAAAATCTCCCCTCCCCCAACCGCATCCCAAAACCAGCCCAGCTCATCTCCACCTCCCTAACCTGTTTTTCCTCTCACCCCAAGCCACACCCCCATCTCCTTTCTACTAACATCATCTCGCCCCCTTGACCTGTCCGTCCTCCCTGGACTGACCTATCTCCTCCCTACCCCCCTACCTACACTCACCTTTACTGGCTCCATCCCCGCCTCTTCGACTTGTCTGCCTCCTCTCCACCTATCCTCTCCTCTATCCATCCTCTATCCGCCTCCCCCTCTCTCCCTATTTATTTCAGAACCCTCTTCCCCTCCCCCATTTCTGATGTAGGGTTTAGGCCCGAAACGTCAAGTTTTCCTGCTCCTATGATGCTGCTTGACCTGCTGTGTTCATCCAGCCCCATGCTTGTTATCTCGGATTCTCCAGCATCTGCAGTACCTTTTATCTCTGATACCAAATGCCTTCTTCACTATCCTGTCTACCTGCAACTCCAAGGTCTCTTTGTTCAGCACTTCCAGAACCTTACCATTAAGCATATAAGTCCTGCCCTGATTTACCTTTCCAAACTGCAGCACCAGTGGTCACATTTATCTAAATTAAACTCCGTCTGCCACTCCTCGGCCCACTGGCCCATCTGATCAAGATCCTGTTGTACTCTGAAGTAACTTTCTTCTTCACTGTCAACTACATCATCAATTTTGTGTCATCTGCAAACTTACTAACCATACCTCCTATGTTCACATCCAAATCCTGTCAGAATTTTAAAAGTTGCTATGAGATCCCCCCTCATTTTTCTAAACTCCAGTGAATATAGTCCTAACTGAACCAGCCTCTCTTCATATGACAGTTCTGCATCCCAGGAAACAGTCTGGTAGACTTTTGTGGCACTCATTTTATAGCCAAAATAACTTTCCTAGATAATGAGACCAAAACTGTACACAATATTCCAGGTGTGGTCTCACCAAGACCCTGTGCAACCATAGCAAAACATCCCTGCTTCTGTACTCAAATCCTCCTATTGTGAAGGCCAACATACCATTTGCATGTTTACTTTCAGCAACTGGGGTACAGGACATCCAGGTCTCATTGCACCACACCCTTTCCTGATCTAATCTATCACCAGTTAGATAATAATTTGCCATCCTATTTTTGCTCAAAGTATTTATGTACATTATGTACATAATACTTCATCTGTCATACATTTCCCTGCTCATTCAACTTGTCCAACTCACACTGAAGCATCTCTGCATTGTTCTCACAGTTTAGCCTCCTATCCAAATTTGTGCCATTTGCAGGTGTAGAAATACTACATTTAATTCCCTCATTTAAATCATTCGTGTGTATATTGTGACTAGCTGGGGTACAAACTCTGATCCCCAAAGTGCCCATTGAGTCACTGGCTGTCACCCAGAAAAAGGATTGGTGGCTCATTTGCAAAAACAAAAAAAAGCGCATGGTTTTCAACAAAGATACATCTCTGTAAGGCAGTAAAAAACCCAAAATGATGTGAGTAGACCTTGACTGACAAAGGAAGTTAAAGTTTCCAGTTGATCAAAGCAGGTGATTTATAAAACTGCATAAAAAGGTAATGAGCCTATCATTAGGGGTATTTTAGAACATAAGGAGGATCAACTGATAAAAGGAGAAAATAACGTGAAGGTAAACTAGCAAGAAACATTTAAACAAACAGGAAGAGCTCCTTGAGCAATGTAAAGGAAAAAAAATTAGTAAAAACAAAAGTGGCTCCTTTGAACACAATTTATAATGGAGAAATAGGGAAATGACATAGCCAAATGATTACTTGGTGCCAGTTTTCATGACAGAAGACACATGAAACCTACCAGAAATAAAGATTCAATGGACTAGCAAAAATGAGGAACTGAAAAAAAAATGCAAGTTAAAAAAGTGGTACTGGACAAATTAATAGGATTGAACATTGACAAAACCTTTGGGCCTGATGACAGGTGGCTGCAAATATTGTGCGCTCACTGGTGATCATTTCACGAAACTCTAGATATTCTGGAATGGTGCCTGCAGATGTAATACGACTATTTAATGTAGGCAGGAGGGATAAAGTGTGGAACTACCCTCCTATTAACTTAACGTTAATAGGAAAGTTACTAGAATCTATTACGAAGAAAAGTGTGAGAACTAGACATTTAGAAAATAATGATCTGATTGAGCAATGTCAAAGATTCATTGAAGGGAATTATGCTTGACAAACCTGTTTTTTGACCATGTTTCTAGCAAAATGGATAAAAGGGAAAACCAGTGGATGTGATGTATCTGAGTTTTCGGAAAGCTATCATAAGATGCAATGCAGCAGGTCAGGAAATGAAACAGGATTCTCAGTCACAAAGTATATTCAAGACAGAGATTGTTATATTTCTAAATTTAAGGGATATGGGGACAAGGCGGAAGGGAGGAGAAACAGTATTGAGGTAGATGATCTGGAATGCCACAGCAGGCTCAAGGCACTGAATAGCTTACTCTTGCTTCTTTTTTCTTATGTTCTTGCTCAGAGTCATACAGTACCAGACCTGGATACCCTGAAATTGTACTAAAAGTTCAGTGTCTCTCTGACTACTGATAAAAGTTCTCTACATGAATGTAGCACAATGCAAATTACCCAAGAAGCAAAACAGATTTTAGACATTAGCAGAGTTAACTGTACAGTTGAATTTCACAGATTAAAAATGTTTGTACAGGCTGAACTATAAATGCTTCACTGTGCTAGAGTTACCCTCACATTCTGTGCACAGACTGCATCAATCCAAAGTCAATACAACTTTCCTTGGACACAAAACACATTTAACCTAGGAGACACATCAGCCATTGATTGCTGATGAAGTACATATTCCAAAGAAGAAACTTCTAACATAAGCATATGAGCAGCGAAACAAAGTGAATACATCAGGTGATCAACCCGAGTAACTCTGTTTTCCCTATCCACAAACTGATATTTCCAGCTTTTCCTACTTTTAATTTCCAATGATAGTAGCATTGACTGTTTTGAATATCCACTCGCGCGCGTGCACACACATTCTCTCTTCTTTACAGGACAGCACGATGGCACAGTGATTAGCACTGCTGCTTCACAGCACCAGGGATCCAGGTTGAGCCCTGTGTGATTGTCTGTGTGGAGTTTATATATTCTCCCCATGTCTGCATGGGTTTCTGCTGGGTGCTCTGGTTTCCTCACACATTCACTCCCTTCGGTAAACAGGCCAGACCCCCAGCAGGGTATTGTTCCAGTGCAGTCACAACCCTGTTCTACAATGTGACATGACCTGGTGTCTGCCCTGACCGCATCCGGGGCACCTTTTGGGCTTGGAAGTCTCGCAGTAGGGTGCACACCCTGGGCTCACTCCTAACTGATCAGGCAGGTGGGTCGAGTTTAGTTTATGATTATGTTTGGCAAGGGCTGGTTGGACCAAAGGGCCTGTTTCCATGTTGTATGACTCTATGTACATGGTGGTGGGTTAGCCATGGTAAATATGGGTTTGATGGGATTAGACGGGACAGTCTTTGGAAAGTCAGTACAGATTAGATGGGCCAAAGAGCCTCTTTCGGCACTGTAGGGATTCCATGACTCACTCTGTTAAACAAAGAAAAGAATTCCTTTTACATAGAGATAACAAGGTGTAGAGCTGGATGAACACAGCAGGCCCAGCAGCATCAGAGGAGCAGAAAGGCCAACGTTTCAGGCCTATTCCTGCTCCTCTGATGCTGCTTGGCCTGCTGTATTCACCCAGCTCTACACCTTGTTATCTCAGATTCTCCAGCATCCACAGCTCCTACTATCTCTGAATGCCTTTTACATGCCTGGTTGAGCATAGGTCCAAAACAAAAAAGCCCAGAAATGAAACACCCTTCATATCAAAACAGCTCACTTCATTGGCACCCTATCCATCTTCTAAAACTGTAGGGATCCTACGATCCCACCTTGGCTGTTCACCAGCTACAAGACACATTTAAGTCATTCCCAAAGCTTTGCCTGCAGTAACTCCCAACCTGCAACCTCTATCACCTCCAAGGAAGTGCCTGTGAAACATGTGGCTATAAGATGTCCATACACTTTAGTTTTTTGTGAACACTTTCCCTTTTAAAACAAAATGACAAACGCAACATTACTCTAAGTGGCAAATGCAAGAGTTTGATTAACTTAAGTTTCAGGCAAATCAAATGAGAGCCAATAAACTGGAGGCTCGGCAGGGAGTTGCACTTTGACTGATCACCAAAGACCTGTCTTCTGAAACACGAAGTGACATAAGTGCTGGTGTGGACAAAAGGCTGCCAGTAGGCCTCAGCAACAATCACCTGAGACTTCAGTGACATTTAAAGCAGCGGCCTCCCTGATAGCTCCAACCCTGGGATGCCTTTCCCACCCCCCAGCACAGTCGCGTCATGAATCCTGAAGTGCAGTGATGGCCACCCTGAGACCCGGACTCACCGATCAAGCCGAAGCCCCACCGCGCTGCTCCCTCGGCCGTTGTTAATTTCAACCGGCTCCGCTCATTGGCTGCGGTCCGGCGCTGCGCTCGAGGCGGAGAGTTCGGAAGTTCCCGGCGGGGAATCCCCGTCCTCGGCGCCGCCTGACTTCCGTCTTCCTCACGCCCTCCCTCCGGTACCCTGTCATAAACCGAAGGGGAAGGAAGCACAACTGCCCCGCCTGTACATCCTCATAACCCGCACTCTCTAAATCAAACCCGGGGAGACGTGGGGGCCTGGCCTAGGCCCGACAACATGAGGACACACTAAAGGAGGACGAAATAATCACGAAAACAAATGAATCACTTCTCAACGAAATCACAACTTTATTACTGATCTCTGTACCCACACTCTGCTGTGCCCACTGATCATGGAAAGCATCAGCACCAAATGGATTAGCTTCTCCATGAGCGCAGCCATTTCCCTGGAAGAGAGGCAGACAGCCACTAAAATAGTATATTTTTTTAAAAGCCAAACTTGGAAATGAGCATACTATCTTGAAGTACAAACGACGTGACTGACTCCAATGTTTCATTGCTGGTTTTAACGGTTTTTGTCTGATGCTGAGACCTAACCACTTTTGCACCTTTTTACCATGGGTGCTGCCATCCACAGTGGAACAAATTGCTTTTTTTAAGTGTGTCAGAGATAAAAGGTACTGCAGATGCTGGAGAATCCGAGATAACAAGCATGGGGCTGGATGAACACAGCGGGTCAAGCAGCATCATAGGAGCAGGAAAACTTGACGTTTCGGGCCTAAACCCTTCATCAGAATTTAGGCCCGAAACGTCAAGTTTTCCTGCTCCTATGATGCTGCTTGA